>JAOXOE010000848.1:6869608-6898438 GCA_028565055.1 Phoeniculus purpureus | reverse complement strand
GTGTCAGGAGGATGAAGCCAGGCTCTGCTCAGTGTCATCTAATGATAGGACAAGGGGCAATGGGTGTCAGCTGGAACGTAGGAGATTCCATATGAATGTGAGAAGGAACTTCTTCACAGCTAGGTTGATGGAGCAGTGGAACAGGCTGCCCAGGGGGTTTGTGGAATCTCCTTCTCTGGAGATGTTTAAAACCCACCTGGATGTGTTCCTGAGTTGGTCTAGGTGATCCTGCTGTAGCAGGGAGATTGGACTGGATGATTTTTCTGTGAATCTGTGACACAGCAAAGCCAGCTGCACCTCTGTGGAGCAGATGCCTTTCCACTGACAAAGTCTTAAGACAACTGCCAGTCACAGCAAGGGATGAGCTGAAGTGGGTTCAGCATCCAAGTGAGGTTAAATGTATGCAGTCTGTGGAAGCTTCACCTGATTTGTGGAAATACATGCAGCCCTCCTTCACAGTATCACAGTACATTAGAGATTGGAAGGGACCTCAAAAGATTATCTAGTCCAATCCTCCTGCCAGAGCAGGACCACCTAGACCTTGTCCATCATATGAATCATATATCTTCTACACCAGACGTTACTGGTATGCCTGCCTGCGGTTGTACACATCTGCATCTGCAAGCAATCCCACCAGTGGCACAAATGTTTCTTGACATCAGTCTTTCTGTCATAGCAGGATCCCCGAAACTGGCACCACCACCAAAAAGATGTTAAAGAGCTGTCTGACCCCTGAAGCTGCTGTGCATGATCTCAGCAGAACATGAAATGGTGAGGATTCTAACAGGATTTATGCACAGCAAAATGACTACTTATGACAGACCTAGGGTCCTGTCAGGCCAGAAGAAGTCAAAAACTGTCAAAAATCAACTATTTTTAAAGGAAATATTTTCATCAGCAAAACATGTGCTGCGTGAGGACTAGAAACGCTTCCAGCCAGAAGAAAATGGCTAAGTGAGGGCTAAATTGGCAATACATCTTTGGAGAAGGTTGCCCAAGACAGGGGAAACTAATATGCCATGATATTAACTAAAAGGAATCGTAAATACTAATAGAAACATGTAGCTGAGCCATTTCCTTTGTTGATAAAAGAGAGGCAGGAATAGAGTAAGCCTGAAAGACTCGTTTGAGATCAAAGGAAAACAGGAAACAAGGAGCCAGAGGTTGCACAGGGTGAGCAGGACAATTTTGCTCCCTTCCCAAAATAAGGATGAGGGAGCTGGGTCTCCTGAGCTTGGATAAAAGGAGACAGAGAGGTGACCTCGTTCATGTTGATAAATATGGAAAGGGTGGGTGTCAGGAAGAAGGAGCCAGGCTCTGCTCAGTGGCACCCAATGATAGGGCAAGGAGCTTCCACATAGATATGAGAAGAAACTTCATCCCAATGAGGGTGACAGAGCACTGGAAGGGGCTGCCCAGGGGGGTTGTGGAGTCTCCTTCTCTGGAGACATTTAAAACCCTCCTGGACACGTCCCTGCGTGACTTGATCTAGGGGATCCTGCTGTGGCAGAGGGACTGGACTGGATGATCTTCTGAGGTCCCTTCCAATCTCTAATGTTCCGTGATTTGCTCTCAAGAGGAGGTCTTTGACAAAGATTTCATGGCATCAACCCTCAGCATCTAGGACCAGTCAAAATCTTATATGGTAGGTTGGAGAAAAGATTTTCTACTTCATGCTTCCCTTCTGCAACAGACTTTTCAGCTTTGTCGACAGGATCATTTTAATCTTATCCGCTGTTTCAAGTAGACTCAAGTGAATCTGACAGTCTCCAGACACATGACTTTTATGAAAATGACAAAACCCAAACCCATTGATGGTGCTGACAAACCCGGTGGGCAATCTGCACTGAAAGTTACATTTGGCAATCCCAGCGGCTAGCTGAGGCCTCCTGCTAGTTTGCTGAAGTCAGCGCGAGAGTGATGGTGCAAGTTACCATATAAAACAGATGATGTTCCCTGCAATGGATTTAATTCAGTACCCGTTGGCAAAGTGCAGACTGTGAGTTAAGAAAACATTGCTCTTCCAGCGTTTGTTTTGCTCTGAAGCTTCTGACTCCCGCACCCTCCATCCCATCTTCCCCGCAATGGTCCCTAAAAGGCATAAGGATATCACTATAGTTAGAGAGTTGCAGGCTTTTTTCTTTTCCCCTGACTGCTGCTGGATATTTTTGATGTCTTGAGATTTTTCAGCCCTTCAGAGCTTCACTGGAAGAAAAACTGCTTCAGCAACGGCGTGCCAGGGGCATTTGGAATAGGAGAGCTGCAGGCTTCAAGAAGAGCAGCATAATGGCATCAATAGGTGGGATGCTGGAGCTTGAATTAGCAGTAACGTAACAGCTTAAAATCAAACTTATAATTTACAGTTAAAATGTTTGTATCAAGACACCTGCAACACCTCTGGCCTTAGAATATATCAGTTCCTGTTCCACTGCCTTTACACCTTAACCTTGAGACACAGAGAATCCTAACATTCAGAAACTGTATCTGGGGAAGGAATGGCTCCTACGTTCCTGAAGTACAATTCAAAACCAGCACTTTCCATTTCCCAGTTTGAGCTGTCATCAGTGCTGTATTTTAAGGAGCCATCAGCTTCAGCCTGTTTACCTCTGCCAGCCCGTGATCCTCCAACTCTCTCTCAACCATAAATCAGAGATGTTTCTCACCCTCTGAATGCAAATGACTCGTTTTCTAGTGGTTCTGAGACACTAAAACAACCCCTTGATGCATTGTTCACTGCTTTTTGTTCACAGTTTATGCTTCGTATCGATAAAAATCACCACACCCAACCGCCAGGCTCCCTAGGAGAAACTCTTAAAATTGTCATGGAAACTAGAACTAGATGGATAGTTTAGAATAATATTTTACTAAAACTATCCTGCATATTTATTGTCCTTCTAAGCTACCCTTGCGAACAGGAGTGTTCATCATTTCTGTGTAACCAGATTTCACAGAATCACAGAATTTCTTTGGTTGGAGGAGACTTTTAAGATTGTCAGAGCCCAACCCCTGACCCAGCACCACCAGGTCTCCACTAAATAATTTCTCTAAGCACCAGCATCACGGTTGTTTAAACACCTCCAGGGGTGGTGACTCCACCACTGTGACTGGGCAGCCTGTTCCAGAGCCAATAACCTTTTCAGTGAAGAAATTCTTCCTAAGATCCAGCCTAAACCTCCCCTGCTGCAACTTGCAACCATTTCCTCTAGTGCCGTCCCATGCAAGCTGGAAGAAGTGGCTGTTCTCCTCCTCACTCCCACAATAAGGTGTCCCCTCAGCCTATTTTTCAGTTTATAGTGATGTGATATGTTATGGCTTGTTTTCTTCCCAATTCTGCAGCTAATAATCCATCCCTCTCTGTTCAGCTGACTTCTTTGATTGCTTCCTCGCTGCTGCTTTTAGTTAAAACATCAGTGCAGAGGACTCTGGTTTTGGTGCTCACACTTCCTGCAAGGATGTTGAATGTAGTCACGTTTTAGTTACTATTACGAGAGGAGCACTGTGACACAAGCCAAAAACTACACTGGGAATAGAGTCAAAACTGGAGCCTCTTCCTCATCTGGAGTACTGTGTCCAGTTCTGGGCCCCTCAGTTCAAGAGGGATGTGGAGCTGCTGCAGGGAGTCCAGCGTACAGCAACGAGGATGATGAAGGAAGTGGAGCACCTCCCTTATGAGGAAGGGCTGAGGGAGCTGGGTCTCTTGAGCTTGGAGGAGACTGACAGGGACCTCATTAATGTCTATAAATATGTGAGGGGTGGGTGCCAGGAGGATGGAGCCAGGGTCTTCTCAATGTCATCTAGTGATAGAATGAGGGGCAATGGGTGTCAGCTGGAACATAGGAGGTTCCACATCAATATGAAAAGGAACTTCTTCCCAATGAGGGTGACAGAGCACTGGAAGGGGCTGCCCAGGGGGGTTGTGTAGTCTCCTTCACTGGACATGTTTAAGACCCACACTGGACATGTTTAAGACCTGTGTTCCTGTGTGACTTGATCTAGGTGATCCTGCTGTGGCAGGGGGATTGGACTGGATGATCTTTTGAGGTCACTTCCAATCTGGAATGATTCTATCATTCTATAATTCTTAGAGTTACCTGACTAGCTTATCCATCAAACACCCCAGCAAGACATTTAAATCTATGGAAGAGTCATTAAATTCCCCCACTTCTATTTCCAGTCCTGGCAGACTCTCCAGATCTGATTTCTTCTTCACTTGTTGCATTGCTGACTGTCCTTATCTTGCCCTGATGGGTGTTGATGCGTGTTCTTTGCCCTGTATTTTTTCTGACACTTCTGTATGAGATCTGAGACCTGCAACTGGACATCCAAGCACTGCTGTAGTTCTGACTGTCTCAGCACAACACACATCAGCTTTAATGAGGAAAGTCACGCTGAAACACAACATCTTCATTTGTGAAAAAGAGCCATAGTTCAAAAGGGTGTCAGGAGGATGGAGCCAGGCTCTGCTCAGTGGCATCCAATGACAGGACAAGGGGCAATAGGTGTCAGCTGGAATATAGGGGGTTCCACACAAATATGAGAAGGAACCTCTTCACAGTGACGGTGACAGCACTGGAAGGGGCTGCCCAGGGTGGTTGTGGAGTCTCCTTCTCTGGAGACATTTAAAACCCTCCTGGATAGGTTCCTGTGTGATCCTGCTGTTGTGGGGTGATTGGATTAGATGATCTTTTGAGGTGTCTTCCAATCCCTAACATTCTGTGATTCTGTGAATGAGACACTCAGAACCACATGCATTTAATATAGTGACACCTACTTTTGAAATAAAAAAATAAAGAATAATAAAGAAATACTATTTCAGAACTCACCGATTTCTCACACAAACTCATGGCAACCATGTGGCAAACATATGGCAAATGGTAGCCATGAAAATGTGGAAAAAGCTACACACATGAATTGTTACTTTCAGCTGAGAATGACTATTCTCGCCCTACTCTTCCTACTACCACTGCAAAGTAACTGCCTAACGCTTCATTCATGGCTTTCTGACACCAGTTCTTAGGGAAAGCACCCATTGAAAAACTCCACAAGAATTACTTGAAGAGGAAGGACTATAAAAAGCAAGTTTAAAGTGAACCCACGAGTATCTCAAGAACAAGAGGTCTGTACAAAGCGCATACACAGAGCTTTTTAAGAATGTTATTTACATTAATTAGCAATGAAAATCAAAGTTAGAGGCACAGGCATTTTGTATGAAGTTGGAACATAGGACTGTCAAGAAAGGGCTGTGGTCCTTCCTCTCTTGGATACAAGACAGCATAAAGATCACAGAATTGCAGAACATTAGGGATTGGAAGGGACCTTGAAAGATCATCTAGTCCAAACCACCAGCCCACAGCAGGATCCCCTAGATCCAGCTGCACAGGAACATGTCCAGGTAGGTTTTAAACATCTTCAGAGAAGGAGACTTCACAACCCCTCTGGGCAGCCCCTTCCAGATGCTTGAGTCACTTACAAAACTAGTCAGATTTTTGCTCACATGCCATGCAGTGACTTCTGGAATGACACAGTACTAGTTGGGACACCTGCTACACTGCTGCAGCCCTGTGGCTTGGCTCACTGTGTGGATTCACACTTTGAGACTAGCAGCATAGCAACTCCTTGTCTGTTACTTGTGATCCTTAGCATTTGACTGCTAGTTTTGACAACAACAATCAGCAAGTGTTATCAGAAGGCTTGAAAAACCACAAGGCCTGAAAGGATTAAGGTGCCTTTGAAATGATCAGTAGGGGAAGTTCAGCTGCTTTCAGTGCAGACAACCATCTGAAGTCCCAACTGCATAAACATGAGCAGATCCTCAGCTGGCGTAACTCGTCACAGGACCGCCGAAGACGCTTTATGCCAGCTGAGCATCTGCTGCCATCAGTTTTCCAAACCTGCCCACACTTCTTCCACATGCATCACTGGGTTGGCTGCCGAGCAGGAGTCGATGTACTCCTTATGTTCCTGCTTCCAGTTAGAGCGGGCGCAACGTGAGACTGACTAGCTTCAGTGTGCAGAGGTACAGCCTCTGCTGCTCTCGGTATAAGGTGAGAAGCACTTCAGTGCTCACGGGTGGGAGAGGACTGTCTGGGCTGAGGACTTCTAACACACTTTGCTTAGCAGAACGTGCTGAGCTCATCCTGTCACTCACTGCAGCGAGATGCCAGCATCTGCTCACCAGGGTGCAAATTCCCCAGGGTTTCTCCCATTCCCTGCTCAAGGCCCTCCTGCAAAATGTAGAAAGGAGACATGCTAACTCCTGGTGCTGAGAGGAACAGAATGCAGCCAGCTCAGCATCAAATGCAGCAGCTTTTCTTTGACACCTCATCTGTCATCACTGAAAGCAGCAAAAAGTGTGACCGGCAGTCTTAAGAAGAAACAGAACAATCTTTCAATTAGTGCTTATGTTCAAACACAAAAGCACCTCCTCAAAGGTTCTCTATAGATTTCCCCATTCCAGAGCAAACATAGCGAGCCTGCTCTAGCCAAATCTCTTTGCTAAGTAAGGCTACATTATTAATAATTGAAGGCAAGGAAGGATAAACAAGGATGCTGGAGAAATTAGGCATCAATTATACTTTGGCTGTTCCTGGGAGTAAGCATATTAATTTCTTTCACTTCTACTAAGAGGCAATCAATAAGGCAAACAGTGTAAATTACCAGAAAAAGAATAGAGAAGGAAATAACAGAGATCGTGATGTCTCGGTGTGTACCCATAAAGCGGCAGTAACGTGGTCCCATTTCCAAAACGATGCAGAAAAGACCAGAAAACCTGGTGTAGGCACAGGTCAGTTTCACAGAATCATTCTGGGTGGAAAAGACACTCAGGATCATCTAGCCCAATCACTAACCCTACTCTACAAAGTTCACCCTTAAGCCTTAACCCACAACCCTTTATCTAAATGATACTTCAACACCCCTGGGGATGGAGACTCAACCACCCCCCTAGGCAGTTGATAAGGGTCCTGGTTCACAAGGGAAGAATAAATGGACTGTCCTCTGCAACCTGAAGCAAACATGTCTGAGGGGAATTGGGTTGTAATTTCATTTGTGGCCCGTAAAACCTAACAGGAATCAGCAGTTCACCAGCTCTCCCACTGCAGGGCTTCACCAAAGCTCATGGGTACCAGCAGGTAGTCCAACCCAACCAAAGGAGATGACTGATACACAACAGGTAAATAGGAGTGTGGAGTCCTTACCCTCCACTCTTGTGGAAACTACAGTGTTACCCACATTCCCAAGGTAAAAATCATATACAGGGGTATTCACAAAGAAATGGTTAATGTTCTGGGGGAGCTTTATGGTATGTTTGCTTCACTTTTATACTCTTCAATAGATAACTTCTAGTAGCTTCTATTTTAGCTAGGACTATATGGACTTCTGCTTTGATCCACATCTGCAATTCCCTTATTACGTGATTTGACTGGGGATCACTCCCAAACATTGCAGGCCCAGGAAAATAATTGCAAAGGTCATGCTCCTTCACCTGACAGACAGCTTTGGTTTAATTTCATTAGTGTTGTGGTTCTCTTTCTTGAAGGGAATAAAACCCAACCAAGCTAAACCAACGACACCTTTGCTCTGCAACTGAAACCACAATGAATTATGCTGCAGGACACAGTTGTGATTTGAGGTTTAACCTCTACTTTAAACAATATTTGAATGTTTCCTCCTTTCAGTATCTTTCTGAAACGTTTGGAGGTAACTCCTTTAAATAGCTTGTCTTCACAAGACAATGTAAATGTCCATTTCAGTAATGGACATCCACGCACAAGTTTGATGTCACTCTTATCCTCTGTGGGGTCAACAGTTGGGCATCAACAGCTAAAATTCTGAGATCTTTTAAATGTTAAGAATGATTCAAAACCTTTTCAAATGGACCAATGCTCTTTCCACTGAGGGAAAGAGGAGTAATCAAAGAACATCAGGGATTGGAAGGGACCTCAAAAGATCATGCAGTCCAGTCTCCCCACCACAGCAGGATCACCCAGATCAAGTCGCACAGGAACACATCCAGGCGGGTTATCACGGCACAGCCAGTTTTATTCCAGTGTACAGTGTGCTTGAGGAAAGCACTGCCTCTCTGTGAGTTCCAACCACTGATGCCAGTCAGCAACACCACAGTAAACAGTCATCCTACCAAACAGCAGTAGATAATCAAAACGTCTGTACCCTCATGCAAACTGCTAGAGCAGCTGAGAACTCTGGGCTACATTCTACGCTTCTGTGATCTGTAGTAGTTAGATTTACTCACTGAAGTGCCTCTGATTCACAGCCTCGTGTTTTCCACTGCAGCTCACTCCAGCAATGATTTAAGGGCAGAAATATGCAGGTGCTTTGGAATAAAGAATATTTTAGTATAAATGCTACATTTGATACAGGTTTGCTATATTTTTGGGGTCATTTTTCCAGCTGAAATTCCCCTAATTAAAATTCCCATGACTATAATTTGCTGCCTTAAGAAAACAGCTCTATTTTTTCTATAAGCAGTTAGTACTGTAGGGACTAGAAGTCTGGACAACTTTATGCTGAAAATAGTTTCCCAACCGTCTCAAGTTCGCTAGGTTTCAATTCCACAGTGGTCATTTTAGTTTATGAAAAAATGACTCGCAGAAAATATATCAAGCAGGGGGATTGGACTAGATGATCTTTCGAGGTCCTTTCTGATCCCTAATGATTCTATGAAAGACTGGAAAATGCTTAAGCAATCGCCCCATCTCAAACAGAGAAAATGTCTTTGAAGAAATGTTGTATCTAGCTACTAATTTCTAACAGAGAAACCCAGTAATTTAAAAAGCAGAAGTAAGGAGTTAAAGTAGCATGATATTGTGCATTAGGCAATCTAGAAAGTCTTCTTGGTATGGAAGTAAATGCAAAAGGAGTTTTGCTTTATCAGTAAGTGACGGCACTTTTACCTTTTCTGTCAAAATTATCACCTTTCAACTTAGATAGCTCCACAACCTCCAGTACCAACAGTTTATTCTCATTGCCATGAACAATGCAGAGGACTGCTCTTCCATAGAACTGCACCTTCCCCTGAGCAAACATCAGTCCTTCACAGATTGAAACTTCCTTTGTGAACCCTAGGTTCTGTACCACTATTGGGTACTAATTTCACTTATTGTTAATGAAGCCCCTACTCTTGGTGATATCTAGGTGATTCTGCTGTGGCAGAGGGACTGGACTAGATGATCTTTCAAGGTCTCCTTCCAATCCTTAATGATTCTTTGATATGTGAGGAAGGAATGAGTGATTGTGGAACCAGACCATCTCTTTCATGCCAAATACATATCTGCAGCTCTTTCTTACGACATCTCAATGTCATCTAATGATAGGAACAGGGGCAATGGGTGTGAGCTGGAGCACGGGAGGTTCTTCACAGTGAAGGAACTTCTTCACAGTGAGGGTGACAGAGCACTGGAAGGGGCTGCCCAGGGTGGTTGTGGAGTCTCCTTCTCTGGCGGTATTTAAAACCCACCTGGATATGTTCCTGTGTGACTTGATCTAGGTGATCCTGCTGTGGGTGGGTGGATTAAACTGGATGATCTTTTGAGGTGCCTTCCAATCCCTAACATTCTGTGATTCTGTGACTGCCTTCCACAGCCTTAGCAGAACAGAACACTAAGGCTGACGTAAAAAAGGCTATTCCAATATGTGAGAACTTACTCTAAATGTTCACACTTCTGCAGTTACTTGCATTCACCTTTTTCCCTGGCAAAAAAAACCACAAGTAAAAATCTATTTCCTACATATGGTGGAAATACAAAGAAAACGAACCAAAACCAAGGCTCATGTATTGGTAACACTCATCTCCCTTGGTATTAAGTACCAAGATGTTATATACGTTGTGTGTCCACATCCAGTAACAAGAGTGCTGGCAGTGGTTTAATCTGAGAGCACAGTTCCATTAGCTTGCAACAGCAACGGTTGTTATTGCTGATAAAAAAGCTACATGTTTTATGTCAACCTTAAAAAAAGGTCAATATTTTATGAATAAACTATTTGCTTCAGGTTTACAATAAAACATCCCTGTTCAAAGGAGCCGTATGTTCCTGTGCAGCTTGGTCTAGGTGGTCCTGCTCTGGCAGGGGGATTGGACTAGATGATCTTTCGAGGTCTCTTCCAATCCCTAATGATTCTGTGTTCACAAGAGTGGATGACTGCAGCTCACAGTGTAATCATAAAGGAAGGAAGATCCTTGAGAAAGAAATGAACTTAATCTTGATATAAAACCAAAACCCACTTTCAAAACCTTTGTGCATTGATAACAAGGTTTTCAAGGCTGCACCAAAGCACAGAATGACAGTCTCACTGGGACAGATTACTTGGAACGATTTAGCTCTCACCTGCTTTGGTCTAGCATCACGTAAAGTGCCGTTGAGATGCCAGCTGAGCCAACTAGGTTTAACCACAAAATGGATCGTATTTCCCAGTAACCATACCTCACCAAGTCAAACCTATTTCACTGTTGCTGTTCTCCCTGATTTAAGATTCAAATGTTGAAGAGAGTGTACTACTAGTAAGTATAGAGGAATTCCAGTTTACATTTTAGTCTAAGCACAATAAATGTGGACGGAGCTGTATCAATGTGAATTTAAAAAGGATCAATTGTAAAGGTTACTAAAACTCACTGAAGCATTCACAAATGATGGTGTGAATTCTGTCAGCCAAAGAGAAAACAAAAGGGAAAAATGCCCCAAAAAAAGTTTTAAAATAGAAGTAAAAACGAAACACCTGAATTTTCTGTCTTACAGCATTTAAAAATCTGAAATATTTTATATAGGAGCCAACAACCACAAACCAAACAGCCACAAAAAACACTGCTCTTTACTAAGGGAAAAGAAACATTCCACTCTGAGATCAGAGTAAACACTTTGATCAAAAGTGAAATAATGTCTTTAAATTGTTTTTCAGACTTGGAGATCTACATAATTCTGCTTTCTTTCCTAAGCACATTAACTGCAGACTCAGCCTTCACCTTTTCTTACCCACCTTCATTCAGCTAGTAATAGAAATTACGAAGCTTATTTCCAGAGCTTATGTTTAAATCGGTTTTTAAAACAATCGATATGTGGGCGCATCGTTATTTGTATTTGCATAACGTTTAATGGTGTTTTTCTCAAAATGATGTTTAATGAAGCGTTATGTAAGCATTGTAAGCATTCTCCGCTCAGCACTTAGTTCTCCATCTAATAGTTTGGCACAGTTAATCTTCATGAAGCAATTCAATTAATTATCTTGATGAATCAGCTGGACCTACAATTTCTATCTGTAATCAACCAGTTAACCTGAGAGACAACCAAAATAATTTGAGAGATCTTAAGTGTGAACTGATGTCACGTCTCTAACGGCCGCTAAACAAGATGGTATTAACTAGAGGTGTTAAACTCATTAATAACAAAACATCCTAGAGGAAGCAAAGCTGGGTAATGTTCTTTTAGCTGTTAGCAACTTCCAATGCTAAATATGAGACGTGGTACAGTGCAGTTTAAAAGTAGGGACGTGCAGCCAGCAGCAGTCCAGGTTGGCAGAGTGTTTCAGCAACTGACTGCCTGGGAATCACCAAACATTAGGGATTGGAAGAGAGCTCGAAAGATCATCTAATCCAATCTCCCTGCCACAGCAGGATCACCTAAACCAAGTCGCATGGGAACATGTCCAGGCAGGTTTTAAACTTCTCCCAAGAAGGAGATTCCACAACCCCCCTGGGTAGCCCCTTCTAGTGCTCTGTCACCCTCACTGGGAAGAAGTTTCTTCTCATATTTTCATGGAACCTCCTCTGTTCTAGCTTACACCCATTGCCCTTTATCCTATCATTAGATGCCACTGAGCAGAGCCTGTCTCCATTCTCCTGACAATCACCCTTCACATATTTATCAACATTAATGAGGGCACCCCTCAGCCTCCCTTTTTCCAAGCCAAAGAGACCCATCTCCCTCATCAGGGAGATGCTCCACTCCATCAGCTTTGTGGCTCTGCGCTGGACTCTCTCCAGCAGCTCTGTGTCCTTCTGGAACTAAGGGGCCCAGCACTGGATAAAACATTAAAGATGTGGTCTCACCAGAGCAGAGGAGAGAGACAGAAGAACCTCTCTCGATCTACTAACCAACCTTCTAATCCACCTCAGGATGCCATGTGAATGAAAGTGCAGTGGTAGGGACTGGGTTCCCTACCAACCTCCGAATCTCCCCTCTAGGCTATCTTGTGATGCTCCAATTTTCATGAAGGACCATATCCGTCCATATATATTTATATCTTCTGCTGGTACTGGTGTCAGCATCATTCAGTGATGGTCAAATGATGGAGATACTGTGAATCTTGTATTGAGACTCACAGAAAAAACACAATTATTGATAAAGAGACCTTTATCAAGTCCAACCACTGACCCAGCACTACCAGGTCACCAGTAAATCATGTCCCTCAGCACTACATCTGTATGTCTTTTAAATACACTCAGGGATCATGACTCCATCACCCATCTGATCAGCATATTTCAATGTCTTACAACCCTTTCATTGAAGAAAGTCTTCCTAGTGACCAATTCGAACCTCCACTGGTGCATCTTGACCTCAGAACAGCTTAACTGGCTTAATTTTAATTTCTGTTTCCTGACTGGATAAGCGACATGCAATAGTAAGATTTGAAGTTGCAAACACCCCTAGGAAGCATTTAAAGCACAAACCCTCATACATTTATCCAGAGAATGGAAAAGATGGCAAACAGGCTTACAAGCTCCATGGGTGTAACAAACCACAGGGGACAAAACATTGCTCTTGTTGTGAGGATAAGCCAGAGAAGAGCTGACAGATGAAGCTCCTTCTGCCTTTGGTCTTGAGAAGCATTAGGAGATGAGGTACCATGCACAAACACAAGTATGTAAACTGCTGAATTATGCTCCACTGCTACAAAGTGCAAGCAAAGAATAAAACTCTCTTTTAGAAGACATAAGGGTCTTACATCTTAGCCATGGAGATAGTCTTGTGCAATTGTTGTCTTATGAACCCTCGAGGTGCCGGACTGAAAAAAGCCATGTAATTAATGATTTGCTATTACCATGCTCATACAAAGAGGTTAAAAACTCAGCATGCTCAAAAATAAGACTGCAAAAGATAGTCACCCACAAAATGGACTGAAATCACCAGCGTGAGAACACAGCTGAGGCAGGAACAAAAATAAATAAGAAGTCATCTCACATCTGCCATATTGTTTGGATCTGTTAGCCAGGCAAGGGCTTCCTTGCACAGCCAGGCACAAACTCACAGAAGCTGGCTAGACATGACAGGAGCCTGTGGAGCCACATTTGCTAGTACTAAGCAGACTTGGATTCAGGGATTTACAGATCTATCAGCTGGAACCATCTGTGACCATCCCACTACTTCCAATTTCTGTATAAAGCAAGTCCTAGATAGACTGGAGGGAAGTTCACTCATACAGTCTCAGCTATTAGAGCTGCATTAGCACTGGAAATCATCTACCCTCTAGACTGAGGGGTGACTTCATTAATATTGATAAATTTGGAAAGGGTGGGTGTCAGGAGGATGGAGCCAGGCTGTGCTCAGTGTCATCCAATGATAGGACAAGGGGCAATGGGTGTGAGCTGGAACAGAAGAGGTTCCACATAAATACGAGAAGGAACTTCATGGTGAGGGTGACAGAGCACTGGAAGGGGCTGTCCAGGTGGCTGTGGAGTCTCCCTCTCTGGAGATGTTTAAATCCCACCTGGACATGTTCCTGTGTGACTGGATCTAGAGGATTCTGCTGTGGAGAGGGGATTGGATTAGATCATCTTTTGAGGTCCCTTCCAATCCCTAATGTTCAGTGGTTCTGTATTACCTTACTTGTAGACACACCATGTTCACACCAAATACCAGGCTTCCCATTTCTTCAGTTGTTATCTACCGCTCCCAGCTAACATAAGTCAACAGTTGAACCACTTGAAAGCAACTATACCCTTCAGTTGTGTTACCCACTGACTTTGTTGTGTGCCAGTTACACTGTGGCATGGCAGCTAACCTCTCAAAACAGAAGTTCCTTTGACATTTCCAGTCATCACTAACGTACAATTGTACTTCAGTAAACCTCAAACAATTACTTCAAGTATAAAATTGCATCAATGTCAGTTCACTATTACAAAGCTGAATTCCAGCTTCTATATGGAGCAGGAAAAAACCCCTTAAAGTCATCATATAGAGGCCAGCAAAGTCCAAAGGTTTCCTGCCAGTGAGCTAGTTGAATAAGAGGGGGAAGAAAACCCCCTACTACAAACCTTAGGCTAGCCTCATCGCTAGGCAGCTTCATTTTGATCTGTAGAACAAAACACTGTCCCCGTGAGTAGGAAAAAAAAAAGGATGTAGTGCTTTTCTGCAATTTACAAATTTATATTCTGGGATTTGGATGGCACCAAGGGCACAGCATTGATTTGCTTATAGTATGAGAAGAATACGCCTCAGGTAAACCTTTCTTGTCTATCATACAGAGGCTTGCATACAGACCTTTTGCAGGCTCACACTTAAAAGATAAGAACACACAAATATTTTGGAACCGAATATAAGCCGAAAGAAATTTCATTCCCACAGCAACTTACACAGGTTTTCAGAAGGCACAGATGCTACTTCAAAAATTGGATTCTACAGGGTTCCGCAGACACGAACTTGAACTAATAATTGGTTAGCACCGGAGGAGAAGAACACACACCGCACACCCTCACATGAAGAAATTATACTTCTTGTCTGTAATTTAGTCATCTTCTCAAAACTTGAGAAAAAACTTGGGAGACATCATTTATTTATCTCACAGTGCCAACAGCTAAACTTCACAAGACTAAGAAAAACACCCCACAACATCCATTTGTCCTCATAGCAAAGGTTGTTATTACAACAAAACGAAGGAACCTGTATTCAGCCTAATCGATTTTGAAATGGAAAGCTAAAGAGAAGCATCACAGAAGAAAGAAAGGGCTTGAGGATAAGGCATTAAGGACCTGCCGTGTCAGCTAATTAAAACCTTGCCTGAGTAACGAATGCAGTAGCATGACCTCATTAGTCCCAGTTTCATTCAGGTAGCCAATTGCCATGACAGGTTCATTGGAATCACTTTTGTTTCTGGCATTTTAACTTTAAAGCCGGGGATATAAGAGGCCAAGAAAAGATTTGTCTTCAAGCGACTCGTGTCTCTCTACACGAGGGTGTGAGTGGAGGCGCCCAGCTGCTCACACTGATGCTGCCCATACAGAGCAATGCTGCTCGCTGTCCTGCCACTCCCACAACTCAGGTCACAAACCAGTGAGATGTGGAAGAAGAAGACAGAACCAGAGGCATTTACGTCCAGTGGCCTTGTCCTGCCAGGTTTTTTTCTCTCAGCAGATCAATAATAAGAGAGTTTAACACCTGAAAAATGAGCATTTTAACAAAACCACATATTGTCACTAGCCAAAGAGTTTAACTTCGACCTTTTGGTACACTTCAGGTCTAAGACCGCCCCTGCCATCAATTAAATTCAGTCTAACTCAAGATTTATACCTATTCTTCAGGATTAGAGATGCTTTTTCCTCCTGCTTGAACAGAAAACCTCCTTTGGTGACAAGACTCAGCCTTTCTATGATGCAAATCACAGAATGACAGAATCATCACGGCTGGAAAGGACCTCCAGGGTCATCGAGTCCAACCTTTATCCTATTATCTAGCTGCTAGACCAGATCCCTAAGCCTCGCATCCACTTGCTCCTTAAACACATCCAGGGAACCTCTTCTCCAGCCAGAGAACGGTGGTCTCAAGATACTCACATCCCCTCATCACTTCCCTCACATACACACTGCCACCCGGTCTGGAAACGGGACTGTTGGTCTTGTTTTGTTTTGTTCAGTCCAGTACTGGAATAGCTGGTCATAAGGTTGTGTTAAAAAAACCAACAACTCTAACAAAGTAAAACAGATACACACGCTTCAGTTCAAACAAACAACCTCACCACCACTTCAAACCTCAACACAAAAACAACTACCCCAAAAGTTCAAAGAAGAGCACCCAGCACTCCAATGAGACCAGGATCACAAATATTTGTTAATTCAGTAGTCAAATGGAAAATGTCTCACAAAGGAAAGCAGCCCTTTCTTTTCCATATTAATTCTCTGTGGATCTCAAATGATTCACTTCATGTCAGAAAAAAACTGGTTTGCATTTACATGATGATTTTCAAATTCCTTTTTATTTTTCAAATGTGTTAATTCTAAACAGTTTTAAGAAAAATAACTGCGAAAATAACAGAATAGCCCATTTCTGTCACACTTCTGAAACCACTATTGTTTCAAAAGACCCGAATTATTCCAACAGCTTGGAAATTCTCCCCCACATGTTTTGTGGGGTTTTTCTTAAAAGAATGAGACAAGTCTTTCTGACAAAAATGTTACTTTCACTGAAAGCTTTCTGTCTTGCTACAGCCTATAGACTAGACAGTAAAAAACAGATGACAAAATCTTGTTGTATCAGGATTTTTTTTGAGCCAATTCCACCTTTTCCAGTTTTTTGAGGAAAACATACCTTAAGATTTCTGAGTGCTCAGAAACATGCCATGTTTCCTTAGAACATCCTGAATTTCCAGAAGTGTTGTCTTGCTTCACCAGGCTTCATTACCTGCTACTCTAGTTGGCTTTTCAATGACATTTTTCCCCTTACTTTTTAAACTACTGCTTCTTTCTATCTCAGACTTGTTGATTTTAAAAAAGCAGCCTGTCTTCATAGAAATAAAGGTTCTTCCTCCTTCTAGCAGACCTTCAGTGTCCCCTTCTTTGGGTGCTTTAGACCCAGAGCAATACTGAGAAGAAAGAGCCGGGCCAGGCTGGCTGTGATTCTGGGTAATTTACAGAAATAGTAATTTCTGTAAAATCTGTAGGAAAATGCTCTCAACAATGGGGGTCAGCAAGCATTCAGGAGAAATGCTGAAATTCTCATGTTTCATCACCAAGTTGCAGAGAGCTCAGGAGGGGCAGCACAGTGCAAACAGCACACAGGAGCCATCACCAGACAGGCCTGAAGCAACAGAGCTGCAACAGCAGCTATGACTGCTGGCTGAAAGCATCCATGGGGTATGGGGCAGCAGTCAGTCTCTCACCTCACACACAACCCCTTTCAAGACCCAAGCTCCACTGAGGAGCTTTTCACTGATTTAGTTTGGGCTGAACCTTAGTAGCAACTTCATTATTCCTTCTGCTACTCAGCAGTCACAGGACGGAAGAGAGGAGCTCAATAGTTTTTCAACATCAAGAGAAATGAAGACTGTTTCACGCAGTGCAAGTTGGCCATTAGCTGGAACCAGTGCCAAAGGGAAACATTTTCCAGGAAGTTGAACAGCAGCCGTCTTTGCCTTGGGGAGAGGCGCGCTGGCTGCAGGGAGCACCGGCAGCTGTCTTTCGCTGCAGATGGATGGCCTCACGTTGTTGTGGATTTAAATGTGCATGGTTACCCATAAACATTTATACCAGCCAGATCCTGAAGAAGAACTCATGATTCAAAGGGGAGCAATGCATCATTCATGAAGTTTCCACACAAAACTGAATGTTCTGGAAAACACTTGCCCACAATGTTTGAAAGGTAATGCCCTTGATGAAATCCACAGGTTGTGGTGCTTAGTGGCGGTTCACAGGTGAACAGTTCTCACAGGTGACACAATGAGGAAAAAATAGGTCTGCCACAGAGAAAAGGGAGATCAAGCTCTGCTCTGAAATTCAGAAACCCTAGGGGTTTGTTTCTCCCTGCTCTGCCCTTGCTAACTCAGCTGGTCCCTAGGCAAATCCTTTGTGCCACCACTGTGCCTTCTGAGCGTTGTGGACTTTCCCTACAGAGACTGCAAAACAAGTGGTTCGTTTCCGTGTCTGTGAAGCATTGACCTCTCAGTAGGACCTCCACGTACGGCTGTACTAAATAACCACAGTAATAAAGAATACATACATAATTTCTCCTGGGGTTGCAGTTTATCTTGAAGCATCAAAAGCAATTTCTACTGCCCCAGTGACCGGTCAATGTCAGACCCAGCACTGCTACTACCACTGCATTAAGAGCAGGAAAGTGTGCTTGGGTGTATTGAGCATGTTACCGTCCACATTGTCCACTGGCAAAATATTGCTTAATGTCTTCCGGCAAAGCAGTGTTTTATGGACAGATGGGTGTAGACACGGACACTTGCCAACCCTGGTGTGAGCCAAGCATGTTTTGGGCCAAACCTATGGTTTGTACTGGCCTGTCCACCATCATCAGTCGTGGTACCTTTGCAGCTACACCATGTGAACAATCCAGGGAAAACAAGATGGACTGAATAATCCAGACTCTCTTAGACCAACCCCTGTCTGAAGGACATAATAGGCAGCTTCAGCTGCCCATAGGCAGCAGGGCCTTAGCTGTTATAGGGCTGACAGCTGCTTCTATGAGGGCATTTGTCACAAGGCTGAGTCTGACAGCAGCTGGGAAAAAACCACGTGTAGATCTTAAAGGAGACTGAGAATTCGGTTGTAGGTGTGCTCCCAAAGTCTGTCACTAACAGACTGTGCAGGGTTCTCAGGACTACATCAAGGTCTCTGTAAAATTGAGAGACACAGTATAAACTGCAAGTTAAAGCTCTTTGTAGGGGCTGGAAAGAGCTCCAACATCTTTAGGTGAACTCTGTTACATCACTGCAGTATCAACATCCATGGTCATGACTAATGACCATCCTGAACATGAGGCAGCCAAGGAGGAGGTGAGGCACGAGAGCTGTCCTTCAGGTCATGTTCTCTCAGTCATTTTTGGTCCAAAAACCTCTCCAGTCCCAGACTATGAGAATTTCTTCACCCTTTTGATTTACTTAAACCTGTCAGAGTCCTGCAATAGCTCCAGCAACCCAGTGAGAAAGGTAAAGCCGCTCCTTTACAACAGGCCTGTGTCAGCACCTCCATTCTCAGCCTGTAAAGGAGTAGCACTCAGGGAATAATAATTCAAAAAGAGCTATGGGAAAAGAACTATGAAATGGAAGTTAGTAAAACGACCTCCGAAGTGAGGAAAAAGTCTAGCGTAACAGTACAGGTGAGGCTGGAGTGAGAATGACGTGCCCTCTCCTCAGTTAAATTCCCTAAGTCAGACTTTCTCTGACCAGAGGAGACAGCAAAGAAGAGAGCTCTGTTGTATATGTAGAAGGTTGAAAGCATCTTCCCTTGACTGGGACTCTCTTCTCCTGCTCTTCCACCCCCAGTGAGAAAAGGGAAGACCATCTCATCTGGTTTCAGGAATAAACCAAGGAAGAGCATTCTTAAGAATTCAGAAGCGACTGATACCTCATGTTTTATATCTTGACCACAACTGCTTCACCTACTTATGAAGTAATGTGATGAGGGAAAACACATCTGCCAGCCTCACCGTGCTAAACACAACTGATGCCCTACATACCAGAAGACAACATACTTTGTGGTCTCTCTAAAACTGAATGTAATTTCTTAAGAAACTGGAAATATAATGTAATTTAACAATGTGTCTGAAAACCTGGTGTTGATTTTGCTTGATCTCAGAGTCTGCAATTTAAGCAGCATCCCAACGAAACCACAGGTCCTCATAGTTAAAAATCAATCAATAAATAGTCTTTGTGGTAGTCCATTACTACACAAGGGAGAACAAAAACTCTTACACACTGCACCACGCTCCCTCTTCAGAACTTGGCTTCCTGTGGTGAGATGGCATTTAAATTTTTAGTGTGACATGTGACAGCTGGGTATCCCTTCCTGTATTCCTACTTTTACCCTCAAGAATTCCAGGAATGTGGAAGGGAGTTTTCTCTTGGGTTTCCAGATTGCTGCAGGAGTGGCTATTGAGGCAAAACCTGATTTCTTTCTGCCACACAGACCCAGTGAAAGACAATTCATTCTCCATTTCCTTTCCTCTATCTCTTAGAAGATCAGTATCTTGGTGGCAGTCCCAGAGGGGTAGGAGCCCACAGGTTGTCTTTTAACTGTTTCTTTACTCTCCGTTAATAAACCTTCTTTTCTGTCTTTAGTATAACATTTCCCTTGGTTTTCTGTTGTGTTCTGATGACTCTGACAAATCCAAACTGGCACAAAATAATCTAAACCAGGACAGCTTCCCTAATCGCTTCTCTTCGCCTGACAGACTTTTGGGTTTGGGTTTTCAGGGTGGGGGACAAGTGGGATAGGATTTCCTTTACTGCAGACTTTATTGATCATCACTGAATCAGAACCTGTGGTTTCCAAATAATTGCTGACCAAGCACGTCCCTCCTAGCAGTGGGACACAAGCCCTGGTACCTGGTCTGAGGGCAGTGTTGGATTCACCCTGAGGCTCAACACTGATGGTGAGAAGGGCTCTCTTGTCCTTCACAGCACTTTTAATACTAAAGTCAAGAGGCCTGTGTGCTCTTGGTAGGGAAACCCACCCTTCAGCTCTCCTGCCTTATGGTCCTTATTGATAAAACACAAATTATGTTGAAAAGCCTATGGGACTTCTGAATAAAACTGCTCTATTAGTGCTAAGATCCATGGAAATCCAAGATTCACCAAAACTAGATTTAGTCATCAATAGTGAACTTCTGACAAGCACACTGAGTCAAACTAGTTAAGCAAACAACATAAGAGCTGCTTCCCTCCTTCTTCATAAATACTGTAGGCAAAGCTACTGCAGTGCTAACACAATTGCTGTGAAGAGTCCTATCAGTGCTGGTGCTTGTTCATCACTGAACTCTGAAGCTGCTTTCCAAGTGCCTGACCTGAACATACAGCGGATTTGCTTCTGGATTGTGATTTGAAGTAAGTCAGGTTACCAATCTGGATTTACTAAATACTGTGGTTAAATAAATTGGATTTATGTACACTTAACATTCATTTAGTCACAATCATTTCTCCTTGTTTGAAAAGAGCAGAGGATGGTCTTGGAGGAGAGGCCAGTACTCAGCTAAACTTCAGGAAATAGTCCTTCCTTCCTCTTTCTCACTGTTATAACTAAAGCGATCTTTTCCCTCCTCTTTTGACTCTTAATAAAAATGAAATGTCATTATTAATTATGATTATTGTTCTCAATTTATCTGAAGAAAGAAATGTTTTCTAGAGGCTACAGCCAGGAAGTCAAAGGTTTTCATTCCCAGCTCTAACGCTAACTGACATGCACAGCTCCTTTCCTTTGTCCGCTCCCCGTTAAGAGTTTGTTTAACTGCAGAGCAAGCAGTTCTGCACACCGGTAGTTTTTGCTTACTGCAACTCGGGCATCTCCATGTACGAGCAGTAGGTTTTCATTTGCCCATACAAATGCAGAAAAGTTTGTGTGGTTGTTACTGGCAACTCCACAAGCATACCAGATACGCATTTTTACAGCACTGAGCTCCTCCCGGCCTTCGAAAAACACTGGAAAAAGTTATCGTTTAAGTTAAGGTCAAGTGTGTGGGAGTTACTCTGCCACTCAATGTTATTCCTGTAGTGAAAGCTGGTCACTTCATCAGTAGGAATAACAAAGAGTAAATTTTTCCCCCTGTATCTCTAACTGAAAGGTTCAAAAAGGTTCCAATCAAGAGACAGGATGATGGTGGTAGTTTTATAGATAAACGTTAAGTGGAGCAGAACTTCTCACTTTCAAGAGCTGCAGCAGAGAGCTAAGTAGCAGCATAATTGCTGCGGATGTTTGGAGAAAACATCTTGGGGATGTTAGAGGGGAAAAAAGACAACTCATCAAGAGCAATGTTTGAGCAACAGCTACACTTTGATTTGTCACTTGTGCCAATTAATAGTGTGGAAACAGCCAAAGGGAGAAGGAGTTTACTCAGAGCACAGTGTTTTCTCTTTGGTATTTATTCCACTAATAATTTATTTCTTTGGATATTTGAAAGTCAGGCTATAACAACAACACAGAAATAACAAATGGGACAGCTTGGTTCACTTTGTGAGTTCAGGTGGGCTGAGGTCTGATTTCCCAAGAGTTTTGGCGTGACAGCAGACGAAAGTTTTTCTTTAAGCCCAGGTCAGAGTTAATGTGGGCCCTAGATCCCAAAGCTGTTAGTGTCATGTTTGTTTTCAAGATGAAGGAAAGGGGTTTTTATGGGGATGAGCAGAGGATATTATCAAACAAGGAAAAGTTATGGAGCACCTTTGCAGAGATCCTGCCATCCAGCCACCGATGCACCAAGGGAAAGCATGAAGTGACAAATGCATCAACCCAGTGCCACTCACACAAAGCTCCTTGTTTTCCTTTGCCAAGTCTGAGCTGATAAAGAAAAACACTTCCTGAAAGTGTCATTTGATGATATTAAGCAGGCCTGGAATGAACTTGCCAAAGTACAGAGGGACACTGACATTTGAACTGCGGGAGTTTTGTTTTCCATCTTGTTTTCCCCCGCTGTGACTATTGCATTTGAATAACTGGAATTTTTAAAATCCCTTTTCCTCCTTTCACTATGATGTAATGAAACTGTTGCACAAGACTAACAATGTAGAGCTACTGCTGCTGGAGCCAGGTTTGGCACCAGGAGAGATTAGGGTTGGCAGCAAACACCATGATCTTTAAAATAAATTTGGCAGACACACTGAAAAGTTTTGCCACTGCTGCCATAAACATCACCCTGAACAGCGAATGGAAAAGTGTTGAAAGAAGCCATGGGTTTGTTACAGGAACAAAGATGTCCATTAACCAACCACTTCATCTAGCACCTACTTATATATGAAAACTAAAGAGTTTTATAATGGCATGTAAAAATTAAGAGCAGTAGCAGGGACGTAAGTGTAAGGCTACGAAACCTTTCAGATGTGCATTGCACCAAACGGAGCCTGCAAAACCCACCAGCTAGCTAGCTCCCTGTTAGCCAGGGGAAACAACTAAGTTCCACTATATTACTCAAAGAAAAACACTTGATCCATACAAGAATTTGTCTCAACAAATTTCTCTTTCGAGTACTTCTCAGTTATGCTTTCCCAAGAGGGAATCTGCTCCTCCTCAGGGATGCCAGAGCCGTGCTCTGGAAAGAGATGTGTATTTCTCTTATTCAAATGCAGATGATACAGAGATGAGAAATGCAAGTTTTCTTCACTGTATCCCTCCCTCTCAGCTCAAACTGAAGAAGCGTGGGCTGAGTTTCTCTGTTCTGTATAAGTGTCCGATGATTTGTGATGTGGACATCTGCCTGCAACTGGATAGACGCCATCAGCTTATTTCACACGGACAACTAGACAGCCACGTAATAGCAGCATTTTTCAATTGCTACTAGTTGGGGTTTGTTGGGTTTTTAAAAACTCATTACCTTGCTGAAAAAGCCAATATTCTACTCCAAATTTCAAGCACTGACTGAAACAAGGGACCACCTTCACCTGACAGATAAGTTAGAAGCACATGTGGGGTCACAGCAGCTTTTTGCCAGCCTGGTTAGCACTAAAACACAAAGGGACATTCAGTGTGGATGTCAAGGGATTTGTCTGAACCTCAGTAGCAACCATGAGCTTTCACACACAGTACTGACAGGCACTTCTGATGGGATACCCAACAAAGTGTTTGTGTGTTGCAGCCTCCTGTTGCGAGTTACTCAGGCATAGATAAAAAACAAGGACCAGTTTTAAGGTAAACCCCCTCCCTTATTTCCACTAATCAAACAAATGCAAACAACGAGTTTCTGATTGCTATGACCTAACTTTTTTCTCTGATGGCTTCAAATTCTTCAAACAAAACCATCCAATCTGAAAACACAGGACATCTTTTGATGACTGCAAACCACAGTATCTCTTACTGGAAGATGATTATAGCCTCGATGACAAAACAAGCATCTTAAAGCTCACTTTGTTTCACTAAAGAGCAGCTGTATATCGCTCACCCTTGGGATCACCAGTCCAAATCTCAAGAGGCTGCCTGTCAACAGCAACCGCAAATGCTGGTACTGCTGTAAACACAAGAGTGCTGGGATTCAGCCACAGGCATGACTATTCCATTTATACAACTGCAAGGCAGCTCAAGGAAATTTCCTGCAGGTACAGAAACTGGCAGCTACCTAGATTAATTCAATAATCTAAGGAAAGAGTTTTATCATCGCTACAGACTAGGAAATCCATCTGCAAGCAAAAGCCAACTTCAGCTTCTTGGAAATCTGAGAACAAGTTTACGTGTGCCATTGAGAAGGTGACTGCCTTAGAATTAAAAGTCAGATTTGATGCGTAATAGCCCTAGTTTAAAGGCAGATTTCTCTCACACACATGGGCCATCAAAACTTCACCCTCTTATCGTCCAGAATAGTAGCCTGGTTCAACAGCTAATGCATTTCCTGACACTGGATTAACTCCAGCTCCTCGCCCTCAGCACAGTTTATCTCTGACACTTTTATGGAATCATTTCTACAACAGACAAAAGATTCCCAGTAATTTCCACCCTCCAGCTACTGAAGGATGGCACAGACAGGACCAATTCACTCATTAGCCAGCATGCAAAGATGCTGTTTCTGACCCCCACTGTTTGCAGCAATAAGCTACCAAAAAAATAAAACAAATGAAAAAATAAACTGCAAAATATCTGAGTGCCGTGCTTGGCTTTCAAATGTAACAGAGCAGCTTCTCTCTTCCACCTTCCCAAAAAGGCAGTCCTGATACCTCTGTTGAAAAACAAGGAAAAGTTGGAGACTGCCTAATCTCAGGAGTTTTTTTAGTCCTGTATTTTCACTAATATAACACAAAACGGAATAAAGGGGTTTGAGTCCAGTTAAATTACAGTAATACATGATTTTCCCTGAAATACAAATTAGTCACAAAATACCAACACCAATAAAACTGCAATTAGGAAAATTGTACTTTTTTCTCAAGTGGAATTATCAGAAATGGCACATTTGATGCCACAGTCCAGTGGCCAGAACTCCCTAATGAGAGTTCTCTGTCAGCCACAGGTTTCCTGTTAGCAAAACACTTTACAAACCTAGTTCATGTTTAATCTGCTTGCCTCCACTTCCCTTCTCTGCAAAGTAGGGGTTATTGCATTTTCCCACTTCTAAGCGTACTGAGGTCAAACCATGAGTACATGCGTGTTTACGTGGGTAAGTGAGCACAAAGGTGTGAGAGAGAAAACCATACAAACACCAAAAAGAGAGAAGCAACACTCCACCTACTAAAAATGCCACGAAACAGCCCGTTTCTGACCTTTCCACACTACTTCATAACCTTTCTCTGCTCTTCGATCTGCAGCGGTCAGTGCGGACATCTCACATTTCTATTTTCCACATAATAACTCTCCTTCCTATGCTCTGCTTTTGCACAGCTAAATTCTCCCTTCAATTCACGTTTGGCTCTATAACTCTTCAATCCCATTGTTCTACTCCAGTTGGTCCATGTCTGCCCTCGAGCAATAGGTGCCAGGTACGTTGTGCATCTTCTGTTAGCACATGTCCTGCCATGGCTCACACAAAGCATAACCAATCGGCTAACCCCTGGACAGCTGCTGGTTTTACAGGCTGTCATCACAAAGGCCGCCTGTGCGCCTGCCGCTGGGAGTGACGGTCTTCAGAAGCCCAGCAACTGAATTAATTCAGTTCAGCTGCAAATTTAAGCCTGGAATTGAAACACAACAATTAAGAGAACCGGTTTTGCTTAGTTTATAATCTCTTTGCAAATGAGCACTGGGGCTCACCTAATGTCTTAAAGTCCTACCTCCTTCACGTCTAACATAATCCCTGAAGGTTCATAGGATGCAGTACTTCAGCAATGGATGCTGCAGAGTAAATGGGTGCAATAAAGATCCCAAAGGCTAACTTGCACAGAAGAGGACAGCCTGTGGTAGAACCTCTCCCTCTAAAATGGGTCTAGGAACTACTTCCTCACAATTTGTGTCAGTGGGTTGGAAGCTGCGAGAGACCAAAGTCTTTGAGAAAACAACACAAAACCAGAAAAATGTGTGACATGAAAGTACATAAAAGCTCCTGGGACATGGGCCTGAGAAGTGCCTTTTGAAATGTTACAGAATGCGACTGACAAACACAATCTCTGTTTCTCTCTGGGTTAAAAAACTCCATCACAAAACCTTTCAGTACAATTCACAAACAAACAGACCAAGTTTCTGTTAGAGTTACACCCTGTCTCTATCCTTCTGTCACAGGACTGTCCACAAGAACTCAACTTCCTATGTGTTGTAAAAGGTTAACAACATATAACCATGAGCTTAAACAAAACTCAGAGCTTTAAAAGCAGTAGCCTGGCACTGAGAACCAAAGGAGTGAAGCTTTTTCTCCAGGCTCAGCACACATTTTTCCATATGAGCAGCTGAATCACAGATATTTTTAAAGACTAGTTTATTAGGCACAATATAGCATATTGCCTACTAGGTTCTATAAAATGTGTCCAGTGCTGTACAAAGCATTAAAAGCATTTAAATTTGGAACTTGCTGGTATCCACTGGCACAGCAGAAGAATTGAGAGAACTAACCTAACAGCTGTCTGGAAACACAGCAGATTTATACTGCGAGTTTAGCCATTAACTGCAGTTATCCAACCCACACCAGAACACAGAAGGCGCAGTAGTGGTCTCTGGAGTGACAGCACGTATGGCAGCACCTGAAATCCACTGTCCTGACCGTGCTGAAGGCTGTCGCATTGCTTGTTAGTGCAAGCATTCAATTGTTGGTTAATACAAAAGTGCAGTCAAGGAAAAAAGCCAAATAAAGGCTACACACAAGTCAGTTTATCAAATGTCTAGATCCAGAGTGATTGAGCTTTTGCATTGCCACAGCAGGAAACACCCAGCAACTGAGAACTGGCATGATCGAACAGTCCAAGACTTTTCTTCTTTTTGTGGTATTTGTTTATTTTTTCGAAGCAAGGAGTGGTAACATCAGAGCAGCAGTGGTATAAACATTACCCTTAGCGGTATGGAAACAGACCTAAGGAGGCATTAAGGAGTGCGATGCATGGGAAATACTGCTAATTGGTTATAGAACTTGAAATTGAAGCTCAGTGAATTCAAGGGAAAAACAGAGTTATGTGAATACTGCAAGACGCTATGAATAACTGAGTGTATACATGAAATTCTAGAAAGCCTGGCAAAATGACCCTCAGTTACACCAAAACTCTGGCTTCTTGCCAACAAAAGCTCGATGTTTTTTGACAGGAGCACTCAGGTAGGCAGAACTTCAGGTTTAGTTCTCATTTGTGACTGGGGTTTTCCGGTAAAAATACTGCATCTCCTACCACCTCTGCCCTTCCTTACATGAGAGCAGCTGAAGAGCATTTGAACTCCAAGACTGGAGGATGGCAGAGATGTTACAGGCTTGGAAGGCAACAAAGCAAACCTCTGTAGATCCTTCCAGTGAGGATGGGAACCCCTTCCTCATGTTCTGCCAACAATCAACATCAAGCTGCTAAGAAGCTTTTCACCGTCATTTTGCTGAAATATTGTTAAAACCTGCTATTAAGGACAATGCTGAGTTAACACACAAGCTGAGCCTGGCTTCTCCTCTCCACCTCCTATCCCCCAGACCACTCTGCAGTTTATTTGGCAGAAAGGCGTTGCACAGTGTCTCATCCAGGATTGCCACGGAAGCGTTTCTGAACATGATTAATTTGCTAAGGACACAAATATGCAAACAGCACGTTAGTACTGCTGACAATGTATGAAATGCCAGAGATCATTCTCTCACCAGCGATAAGCTCTTTCAAGCTGGTGGTTTTGTACAAAACCTCTTGCAATTGCTAAGACCATTCTCATCTGTGCACTGCTCCCAGACAGTGCCAAGGCAGAGCGCTGCAGCAAGGATGTCTGTAATGAATTGCAGGTTATGCACACATACAAATAATACAGAGGGTCAGTGCATACTTTCATATGCAAAAAGCCCACAGTTTGCTTTGGAACAGAGACAAGCCTCACTGGCCAAACACTCTGCTTGGCCTGCTCTCCTCCCAGGATGCAAGTGCACACTAGCAATTGCAAAACTAGGGAACACGTTTCCTTTTTTCAGCTGCTCATAGTATTGCCCTTGGCACCCCAATGGCCTGAGATACATGAGCACAGATTCCAAAAATAGTCTCAGAAACTTCAGTAGTTTTTCCACATTTCTTGGGCAGATATTCCCTATGCACCTGAAACCCACAATATGACCCAGTAAGCTACCCCAGTCCCAGCATCCTCTTGACCAGAAAGCACTAATGATACCAAACAGCCCTCAGTCATGATTTCATCACTTTGATCAATGACACACAGGATATGTTTTTCATCTCCAAGTAACATTTGCAGTCAGTTTATGGTTTCCTTGTGTTTATTCAAGCTCATGCAGCCTATCAATTATTTTTACCTATGTGGAATAATCACAGATAACTGAAAATACTTAAGATGTGAGATCTTCACAATGACCAGCCAAGAATCCCGTGGCTGCTTTTTCTGTTCTGGCACGTTAGCCCTTGCTTAACAAAAGTGTTTCAAAATTGGAATAGCAGGTAAGTATGGGATAGTTCTGGAACCTGTCCTGAATCATATGGACTATGATGGCATTAGCCACAAGATATCTTTGCTGAACAACAGTGTGCTGTGTGTCCAAAGGGTGCTGCCTGCAGTCTCCCAAGTGCTTTTACTTGTCTCCAGTAGAGGGGTGCTGAAACACAGCTGGAGCCCTATCCAGTTTCACTGTCTATGAAATAAGGCATTAATTTGTAAGCATTAATAAACATACCATTCTAGTAGGGTGGGCATGCCCAAGGTTAGCCAGGGGCATTTTCCACTAGCCGTGCCCCCAGAGTAAGGCATTTGAACCAGCTTGGCACTGGTGAGGCCTCTCCTCGAGTACTAGAGATGGTTCTGGGCCCCTCACTTCAAGAAAGAGATTGAGGGGCTGGAGCGGGTCCAGAGGAGCAACGAGGCTGGGGAAGGGACTG
>JAOXOE010000848.1:6821397-6869508 GCA_028565055.1 Phoeniculus purpureus | reverse complement strand
TAGTGCCCTGGTCTGGCTGATGTGGTGATGTTAGGTCATGGGCTGGGCTGGATGAGCTCAGAGGGCTTTTCCAGCCTCAGTGATTCTGTGATTCTGTAATGGCAGTTGCCCCCAAATAACTACATTGATTAAAAAAACTCTAAGACAAAACTCAGCATATTGAAGTGCTGGATGAGCTCTTCTGATGTTCTAGCTAGCTTTAGAAGCGGTGACATGAGCCCAATGCTCCTGTCTGCATGGTCTGACAGTTTGCTTATTCTGCCATTTTCTTGCATCAGCAGCCCCCTGCCCATCAGGAGTGGGGTCTAACCAAGCCCTTCTCCGAGAAGGTCCCAGACTGCTTCCTAGCAGGCAAAGCCATGATGCAGAGCTCTGGCTGCCTGCAGCATTTTAAAAGCACACTTTTCCTAAGGATTAAGAGAATGTGAAAACGCACAGGCCAGCAGCTTTAAAAAGGCTTCTACACATTCTTGAGCGTGGGTGAACTTTTTCATGTCCAGATCCTGCTCCTACCAACATGAGTCACAAAACCTTAATTAAATTCCCCTGGAAGAGGACTACACTATGTAGTAGTCCTGCTCTACTGTAGTGTGTCTAGTTGATTTGGATTAGAACATTCACGTTTTGCCCTGCTCTTGCTATCCAGCTGAGATACCACAACTGCCTGCGAGAGGACTGCCACTGGATTTCCTTGCCAAGTCAGCAAGCACAAGCTTAAATCAGCCCAGACTGATAGAGCTGACTCTGCTTGGCCAGAGAAGCCATCCACAGACATTCCTGCATGGCAGAAGCAAACACTTTTGGCTGGACTATTTCCCTTTCTTCTTGCTTGGCAGGGGGCAACAGCTGACTGCATGTGCTCAGCATTATCTGCTTGGTCCTCCAAACTGCCCGCTGGATGGGGGATGGCAGCTAGAGAGCTCCTATAGCTCTTGGCTTGCTGCTTCAAAGCTGTGCAATGGGCACCAGGCACAGCCTCTGTGTGTCTGCGACTCTGAAACACAATGAGGTGACCTGCTGCCCACAGCGTGGTGTACTGCAATATGAAATGAGTCCCAGTCACTTGCCCATGAAAAAGTTCAACCACCTCTCCTGCCCCAAAACAACAGACCTTGCTCCTAAACGCCCAGTAAAAGCCCAAAAACTCACTGCACAAGCAAGTTTTCCAGAAGAGCATCTTCTGATTTATAAAACACTTCAAAAACCAAAAGCACAACCAGGCTGTGGCTGATTTGATAAAAACACTCCCTAGCGCAAAAGCATCGTCGTGCCTGTTCAAACTAAACAACTCCAGACAGCTTGGAGAGAACAAAGAGCAATCTCACAACAGGGTTTTTTCAGTACTTCATCTTCATTAGGACAGGGATCTCTCATCTTTAAGTTTATGTGGGTGGTTTCCTCCGCTAAGGCTTCGAGCCATCCAAACCAGGGCAGATTTATCCGCAGTCTTTGCTCTAATTCTCTGCAGATTTCTGCGGAGTCATGTTATTGTATGACGGGGCCGTAATGAATTAGCTGAGGAGCACTAACAGGCAGCACAATGTTTGGAGGGTGAGTACATTTCAATCAACCTTTGCGGCAGATGCTGTTGACATGGAGGGTGTACTACACACTAACCTAATTATTACGCATTCTTGGTGTAGTTCTCTTTAATTAGAGCAGAATGGCTGCGGTTTGAGCCATGTGTGTGACTCACAAGCATCGTGCCCATCGAAAGAAAAGCTCTGCCGCTCATGTCTGAACATGCTTGGTGCTGTCTCAGAACGAAGGGCACTTTCTCCTCTGGGCAAATAGTAAACTCCAGCAGACTTGCTTTGAACATGTCTCTAATTTTAAGCCCCAAACCCGCTCCCCTGACGAGGCACAGGGACTGAGGTGTAATCAGGGCGTCTGACTGTGGCCCCATGCAAACAGCACTGAATCAAATTTTACTACCCAGGTGTTGTTACACAGGGAAACTGTTTTGAAGCAAATATGCTGCTAGGAAGAAATTATTTCGTAGAATAGTTTTTTAATGAAGCAATTTATTTTTATACATTTCAAGGATCATTAGTCTTTAAAAATTCTTTCAGGAAATCTCATGGCTTAGTGTCTGTCATTTATCCTCTACGGTTTGTCTTTAGCTCTATTGGCATTAATCACTAATGGGGAGTAGGAAACCTTTCCACAGTGTATGGAGTTACCCTCTCTTAAACTAAACAATATGGAAACTAAACTGTAGATGAGAAGGGGGGAAAAAATATTTCTCTTGAGATAGAGAATATGATGGAATGCAAATAAAAGAGAAAAATGCACTTTACCACCCAGAGGGGAAGTCGTTTGGGGAAATGATTTGGCATCCCTGCTTTCACAGTATGGACATTTCCTCCAGAGCAAGGCACACTTCCAAGTCTTAAAGAGGCTGATAAAGTTAAAAGGCAAATCAGCACTCCCAGGGTGAGCTAGGTGTCTAGAGGCACTAGGCCAGGCTTCCACTGACAGTTATTTATTTGCATCTAGAGGTACTAGCCTCAGACTGAGATCCCACTGTGCTAGAGGTACCCACATGGAGGAAAGATCCGGTTGCTACAACTTTCAATTCAAGTCTGAATAAACAGGAAAACAAGACTGACAGGCAGGCACCGTAGTGGTGCAGGTCTACCAATCAGTTTTGTCCAAACTCTCTGTACAGTGCGTAAGTAGTTTGAAAGACAACGAAAAGATTTATCTGAAGGGGTCAACGGAGACCTCTTCTTGGGCACAGAAATCCGGCACCACCACTAAAGGGCAGCTGCTGAGGATGCCCTGGCTGGCTGCTAGTGCCTATGTGAGTTTCACAGAGCTGCCACGTTCACACTGACGATCCCTGCTAACATGTCTTTCCACAGGAAATGTGCACCCTGGAGCCTTGGGAGCGAGGTCCCTGGGTAACACATCTGGGCAGTGTTCCGGTGCACATGAAGCCCAATAGACCACGGACAGCTTGAAATCAAATCTCCTCCAGGAACCACTTTTTACAGTGAAAACATAAATCTAAAATCTCAACCCTAAGTGCTTATTTAGTAACTTTAGAAGAGCGAGGTCCTATCTCTCTGCTAATCTACGAGTCATGCTTTCACAAACACGGACAATGAGAGGCAGGGATAGAAAACAGGCAATAAACTCCTTCTGTAAATAAAACTTCCAGCACCACAGTGCTTCTGTCCCTCCGTGCCTCACCTCTGCCATGCACCATCACCGGAGCTTCCTTCAGGGTTAAACTAAACAGCCCCACAAATTACTTTTAGTGCTAACCTCTGGTGCCAGGACATGACAGACCAGACACTCCTGACCTGTCCCTCCAACAAACAGCTTTAGCAGGCTGCTTCCCATCGACTGGGTGAAATAAGCACCTGGGGAATGTATATTAATCTCAAATCTCCATTCTCAAGACACCCTTCACTCCCACTCCTAACAAACACGAGTAGTAGTTTCACAGCTGCCCATTTCTCCTTAGTGCATGTCTTGAGGAATCGGAGGGGTAAAATGTTTCCACCCCCAAGACTCCTTCGCACACAATAAAGGCTCAAACACACAAAGAGCAAGAGAAGCCTTTTTAAAACATTTTGGATCAAAAATGTTTGCCCTAAAGAGCATCCTTGGATGTGTCTCTCTTCTGCTTCTGTCACAGCTGAGACTTTCAGCTAAGGACTGGTGGGCTTCTGCCTACTGCTGGCCCCTTGCGAACATGATGATTTCCACTGTAAGTGAGGCACTGTCAAATCCCAGCTCTATATCTGTTTATTTTGGGATAGTTTTGCTGCTCATTCAGCAGACAGTCCACTGGTGGAACACACAGGCCTGTGGAACATGCTGCAAAGGAAGACTAAACTGTCCACTCACCAAGGGGAACATGGTAAGGGTGACAGAGAACTGGAATGGGCTGACCAGGGGGGTTGTGGAGTCTCCCTCTCTGGAGATGTTTAAAACCCACCTGGATATGTTCCTGTGTGACTTGATCTAGGGGATCCTGCTCTGGCAGGGGGATTAGACCGGATGATTTTTCGAGGTCCCTTCCAATCCCTAATGTTCTGTGATTTTCTTTAATATCCTCATAGCATAAGCTGGCTCTGATTGTTGCTTTTGTTGCTTGTGCTGTTCCTAATCCTTGAACTAGTTCTGTACACTTGAAATGAACTGCGTTTAAAATTACAGTCTGTGTTCAGTTCTGTCCTCCAAGCCAACAACACTCTGCCTAACAGGAATTTCTGTTTCTGCTTTCATTTTGTCCCCTCGCTTTGAGTAACAGGATGACAGAAGATGGCTAGAGGCGTCTTGCTGAGCAGCCTTCCATCTGTCTTTGCTGAAAAAGGACTTACATAAAAGCTCGAGCCGAGTGACAGCAGTGGGCAGAAGTGGTAGGTTAGATCTGCTCGCTCCCTGTGAAACTCCAACTAGTCTGAAGTTTAGTAAAGCAAAGGAATGCAGAATGGGTAGGACATCCAAATCAGCTTTCAGCTACAGAATGTGGGTACAAATAGCTACAAGTACTATGCAGCAAGTATCGTGTACAGCCCTAGATCGTTTCTCAGGAGCGAACCCGCACAGAAGCCTGCAATGTTGTTCTTCACTACTAAAGGTACCGGCATTACCTGCACAAAAGCCCATGAGCGTTGCAGCCACACTTCAAACTGCACTGTCAGCATCCTCCCAAACGGCTCTGAACAAACATCTCCCTTACCACTGTTCTCCTGGAGACACTGAGATTTAGTTTTCATAAAGTGCTTATACTTGCCCTGGAGTAAGCATTAAAGACGTAAGTATTTGTTAGCACCTGCAGCTACTACTAATCTTCAGTTGGCTGGATGTCCACAGCCAGCTCTGCCCTCCTGTACTCCGTAATTTTGAAAGGAAGAGAGAAGCAGATTTATCTCTGGCAATCTCTCAAGCACAAGTCACTCTCACCTCTGATCCTGGCTCCAAAGCCCATTCCAAGCCTCTGTCTTACAGGTACCCTGTTCAGACTTGCAGGCCATTAGCAAAGGGGCAAAGCTGGCTCCTTTGAGCCGGATAACAAATCAGTGTGCTGTCTGCCTCAGCTCCTATTTAGCAATGTGCCAATTAACCCGACATTCAAAATCCTGGGACCAAGGCATTCTGAGTGAACACCTCAGATTCAGACCTTCCCTCTTCGCTTGGAAAAAACCCACAGAATAAAGCCCTAGTATTTAAAACCAATCAGTCTCTTTAAATCCCTGCCAAATGCCTGTTTATGTCATGAGCAAATAATTACTTTTCTACAAGGAAGAAAGTATTAATTAAGAGTATTCATCAGACTCCTATTCTATAGGGTTTATCTGCCGCAGGTGTCAGCCAGAGGTGAGAGACAGATTAGCAGACAATCAAGGGCTTTCCAAGTCAAATCTCCTCCTTGTGGTTAGCTGTTAATAACGTTGTCACCAAAAGAAAATATTTAATAGTTTTAATTGAGTTTAATTACTTGGAAATTCCGGGAAAATGGACCAGCTTGGATGTAGCATAAAAATAATCATAACGAAAAAAATGCAAAGACACAAAAGCCCGGGCCACATGTTGAGACAAAAAGAGTCTGTGATAATCTTATTTCTGTGGTTCTAACATTTTATACCTTGATCAAAATTTGAGACATGACCAAGGCTTTCCCTTAGTAATGGGCAATCAACCACGTGCAGTAGTTCTAGTTCAAGTCAGCCCACATCCTTCTGTGGAAGAGAACTCATTTAGCTCTTTTACTACTACACTTAAGTAGCTTATCTTGAAATCTTATCTTTTTAATAGCCACAGACTACAGCTAGACCTAGTTGCTCAGAGCTTTTCAACACCAGCCAGAAGTGGGTCGTTGTGAGAAAAGTTGTTTTGAGTAACCAAAAGAGCTCAGGAGTCGAAACCCATTTCCAGAAGTTACTCAAGCGACTACACTTCAGACTTTTAAAAAATAATTGTCTCTTTTTTCAAGTAGAACCACTAGCTTTCCAAGGTCTAAACCTTTTACCCCCAAACGAAGACATGTTGTTTTACCTAAACATCGGTATGTCCAGGTTTACTGAATAATCTACTGAATTCAAACGCATAGTGTCTGCAGTCAGCACAGGCTGACCTTGTGGAAAGTCCATGCTAGATGGAGACCAAATATAATCCCTTTTCTTCAGCTAACCTTTTCATACCCACCCTTACTGTGATTTGAGAAGTACTGTCAAAGTACTGCTTCTTATCTGCTCAGAAATGGTTGGGGACAGCAACTTGGAAATGACTTCAATAAGCAAACAGGCACAGTCACTAAATCCTCACATTCAAGAGCTCACAGAGCTCTAAATTAACTATGCTCAGGGATAAGCGGTAGTGACTGCACTAATTTATCCAGGGTCTGAACCCCTGAGTTCTGAAATGGATTCCAGTCCTGTGGGAATACTGTACTTAAACACAGGTCAAAAGCTGGGCCGTGATGCTCGAGAACAAATGGAAATCAGTTTTATGCAGTGATGCAAAAGGTTCATGACCAAACTCTACAAATAAATTCTTTTTTACTATACAGGACATAAATGTCAAAAGAGGGGGTGGAATTCAAACCAAACACATCTTTATTCCCTTCCCCGCAAGCCAGTAAAAACCACTGCACTTCTTTTTGTAAGCCCTTGATAGCTCTGTGAACTGGAAACACACTGTGGTGTGGAATCCCCGGTCCACGGGTGTATTTTTCACGAGCTGCTTACTAACACAAGTTATGCCCCTTATAGGTTGTTTCAAACGGTTTTTCCCTTAAAATCAAGTTGCAGTTCAGTGGTACCAGAAAGCAGGTTCCCTTGACTCACGCTTGTTCGACAATCCAGTGTTGTTTCTACGGTACATCTGATGTACGAAATACCATTTAATACTTCCAAACGACACACAGCCCCTCTGCTCACCTAAGCTCCAGCACAAGAGGTTACATCTACGTGAGCTCAGACCGCTGCCCGTGCCCACTGACTGAGCTGCTGCAGATCTGCTTTTGCTATTTCTGCTTCTCATCAGCCAGCACGGATGATAAACACAGATGTTTGCTCCCGAAATACACATTGGAAACGACCTAATGGCTGCAATTATTTACTCCCTTCTCTCCAAGAATGAACCAATAATTGATACAGCAACATGTCTACAGCTACAGACTTTTTCATTACCTGCAGTGATTGAACGCTTTTCAAATTCGACTTAAAAAGGCATTAAACGCGAGGGCTAGCCTCCAGTGGGTACAAAAATCTCCAACTTCCTCAGAAAATCCTTTCCAAATTGTATTCATCTTGACTTAATCTGTGATCTACTGAGTGAATTAGGCTCTATTTGTTTTGAAAATCTATTTTATGGAGTTCCAAGGACTGTGTTTTCCTTCGGAAGGGCTTACTCTGCCTTTCTGACCAGGATGGCTGCTAGCAGCCCTCAGCACGGGCCTCCGCAGGTTCAGAACGTCCCAAGGTGCCCCACACATATGACTAACAAAATGTAAATAAACACAGCTGAGCCACTAAGAAATTGGAAGGTTTTCTCATTAAAGAAATAAAATAAACAGATGTCCTTAAGCACTTTGGCTCATGTTTGTCAAAGGAATGGAAAACTCTCAGATGTTTGAACAGCACCGGTGATATAAGGCCACATCTCAAGCAAGACAAGAAGAAAGCAAGCAACGCCATGGCACTTGGAATTAACTAATGGTTCTCCAGGGAGGGAGCTCTTGATTTGAACCTTAGCAACTTCTACAAATAGTTTTTAACAGCCGAGCAATAAAATGGTGTTTTATTCCTTCTCAGTTTGTAAAGTAGTAAAGGGCAGATTCGGCCATTAGGAGCATGAATCACCATCAGATTTGATTAAATCCCTGTGGTGTTTCAATCAGGTCCTGGCTTCAGGGTCCTGGGAGAGAACAAAGCAGGGGAAAGCACAAGCTACTTGAAGTGCTCAATGAAAGCGGGAAAGAAAAAGTCAGAAAGATCAACCCTAGGGTTTACAAGGGTCTGGAGCAGAGACAAGCAGAAACTACTCAATGAGTTCTGGATTTTTTAAGCTGGAAATTAGCATCTGCTCAAAGGAAAACTTGTTTGTAAGAACATGCCACTGCCAGGGAAACTTCTGAGGAATAAGATTTCTTAGATCCACGACATCAGCCCTGGTGAGCTCAAGGCAGTCCAGTTCACAGCCAGCCAACATATGGCAGCTGTTGTTTGGGATGCATGAAAATCATATGGATTGTGAGACTTCGAAGCAGCTTTGCAGGTAAAGCAGAATTTTAACCGCAGATTTTACTTTACTTAGAGTTCATTTTGCCACTAAAACCCCAGGAATAGCACAAGAATGGCCATTCAGGGAACGGCACAGACACTCAGAAAAGGTATCAGCTTCACACAGTGGATGTCAGGAAGCCCTTCCCAGTTTCCTGTGAAGCCCCAGCAGCAGTGTTAAGGATTTGGACCATTTTTCTCATTACGTTTGGCCAGTGATTTGGTGGCAGATCTTTCACACTGCAGCCTTCATCGTGCCAGTCGAGAGCTCTGCTGTACGTGTCTGAAGGGATTAAAAGGGCTGGGTGGACAGTGCATTAAGCCATAATGATGATCTACATCCCTTGTGGTCTCTAGGCACACACACACAGTGATCAGAAGCCTGAAGAACTGGTTTCTAAGCCCTCCTGAACACAATACCCAGGGCTGACAGGTTGACAGCCTATGGAATTTTTATTTTTTTTTCTGCCTTTTCTTCTCAGAGGGCCTCCTGCTGAGAAATGAAAGGGTGGAGAGATTTCCTAGGCTTTGCTGCCCCTGCCACTTAGACCATGAAGGGGTGTTTGTGTAGGTATGCATTCATTCAATAGCAGGCAGGAAGGCAAAGGGAGAGGTGAACCTGTGGGCCACTTCGACTGCCACTGAAAGGTTAGGCTGCAGGGACCATCCGTGTGGGAAACACTTTAAGCCCAAATGTCAAATGGGACAGAGCAAAGAGTTTGGACAGAGGGGACTTGTCCAGCCTAGGCTGGGCTCTTTATTCACATTTCATCCGTGAGTAAATGTTGTGGTTTCACTTCTATTAATGCTGGGAGTAAATTATTTTCTAAAACACTCAGATGAACAGTCCATGCTCCAAGGAGCCCATATTTATGGGTTTCCCTCAGAAAACAAATGAATATTCACATGAAATCAGGTCAAAACACATACACTGAAGCATTAATGATTAACAGTACAACTACAGTTGATAGTCTTTTTGTGAATTCTTCCCCATACTTTTTGCCTTTGTCTTCTTTTCCTTTTTTCCTCCCTACTGCTGCCATCACCATGAAGGGGTGACACAGAACCATTTCCCAAGTTGTAGGTAAAGAACATAGGAGGTCAGGAACTAATTTCTGAAGCTGTGGTAGATGTTTCTCCTCCCCTTGATGCAGAAAAATCAGCCAAGAAAGAGGGTGATCAGATTAATCATAGAATCACCATGGCTGGAAAGGACCTCCATGATCATCAAGTCCAGCCCTCATCCCAACATCCCCCTAACTCCAGACCATGGCCTCAAGTGCTCTAGCTACTTGTTTTTCAAACACCTCCAGGGATGGGGACTCCACCACCTCCCTGGGTAGCCTGTTCCAGTGCCCAACCACTCTCTCAGGAAAGAACTTCTTCCTAAGATCCAATCTAAGCCTCCCTGAAGCAACTTGAGGCCATTTCCCCTTGTCCTATCATTAGTAATTTGGGAGCAAATTTGGGAGCATCAGCCTCGCTACAACCTCCTTTGAGGTAGCTGGAGAGAGATCAGGTCTCTCAGCCTCCTGTTCTCTAGACTAAACAACCCCAGTCCCCTCAGCTGCTGCTCATAGGGCCTGTTTTCCAGCTCTCTGCCCAGCTGGCAGAGCCCCCTGCCCTGCTGCCCTTTGCTGGCCCTGCTCCAGCACCTCAACGTCCTTCTTATACTGTTGTGTCCAAACCGGAGCCAATGCTCAAGGTGCAGTCCCACAAGTGCAGAGTACAGGGGCACCATCATATAGGGGAATATTAGGCATTGATACTTAATTTAGTTTGAGATTAACATCCTCTACATTATTGAAGTAGGAGATTCTGAGACCACGTTAACCTCTGGCTCACTGCTTCCCTTGTACTCAGTAAGTCAGTTCACTCAAGCATTTCTGAACTGTGTTACTCTCTTACAGCTCCCAGGACAGCCTGTCTGAGTGTTCTGTATTTCCCTCTTGGTGTAAGGTCTGTTCCAAAGCCCACCAAAGCCTCTGGCTGTCTTTGGATCAAGCTATTAGCCTGTAATACTTCTATAAGACAATAATTTCCCTTATAGGAAAGCCCTAAGGAAATTAATACCCATGAAACAAGTGAAGAGCTGCAAAAAATATTCTTCATGAGAAATTTCTCAAAGAGCCTGTTGTAACTTTACAGAAAAGATGATTCATTCATTCAGAAGAAAATATTCCTGGTTTTATCATTCTCTGCGTTTGAATAAAGGAAACAGCCAGCAGAAGTTGGTAATTTTGTACCTTTAAAAGCCTTCCAAAGCAGACAAACCCACGAGTTTCCTTTTCACATTTTCCCTAGTCCCGTCTGCAGGCTGCTGCCCACGAGTGCCCTGTCTTGGCTTAACTCTGCTCTCATGGGTAGCAGGAACAGCTCAGGCTGTCTCCACTCCCTGTCCCCACTTCAACTCCAACCAGCTGCTCTAGAGATGGCAGCTTCTGCCTCTGTGGCAGCCTATCAGCTCGAGCTTGCAGGTACAGCACTGGCGGGGCTCCACGGGCCCATCACTATGCACCCATGCAGCAGATCCCATTTCCAATCCCTCTAGACATGTGCAGGAGGCAGTGTATGAAGGAGAAGTTCTCTGGTAGGACAAAGTCAGACCATGAAGGGAGTTCTCCACATGTGTAGCGCAGACCCTATGCAATGCTGAGCAGGGCCACAGCGCAGACCTACCTAGCAGACATTTACACTTCCTGATCCTGCCTAACTCCCTCTGTTTTTTGGAGGCAGTAGGTTTGAGCTTACACACAAATCCCCCAGACTGCCTCGTTCATTACTTTCCTTGGGAAAAGTAATCACTCCAATTACCTTGTACGACATGGGTCTGAAGAAATCCCTGCTTGGAAACACGTGCTCGGTTTTCAGAGGGTGCTGTTAGAAGTGTTAGCAGCATTCCAAGTGCTGCAGTAGACTTCCACACCACAAACACCATTTTATATCCTTTACAACTGCGCACATCTAACAGCGAACAATAAATCTATCTCACTAATTACACATTCAGCTTGTTATAACCATCGTAAAACAAGTACAGCTGGGAAAGCCATGTAGTGATGTCAAATCATATTTCAGCTTTCTAGAGAGAAGCAGCGTTATTTTCCAATCTCCCAATGAAGCTGGCTGTTCAAAGCCATGTGTGGAAACAGCTGCCAACTAGGTCATCCACCTTTCGTTAGGTAATGATATTGTCTTTTTTCCTATCCGATGAAAAGCATTTGACATTCTGCAGCTCAGAGTGACTTAAATGTTTACCATAAAAAGCTGCTTAGGAAGGAGAACTTGGTACTAAATCCAAGATGCAGCACTTTCTCCTTAGCAGCCAAGTTCAGGCTGTTAAGCCACAAAGAGAGTTGCCTATAAAATAGAACTGTCTGCAATACTCTTCAGGGCAACCTAGACTGACCAACACAAAATCTCTCTTAGAAGTTCTATACACTCAAAAATTTTTCCATAAAATAAGTTTTATTTTCATAAGAAAACAGTGGTCTAACAAAAAATGTATTACCTCACCCAGGCTAGAGTTAATGCTGTCTAGGGCTTGATGGGCACTGTCCTGCAGGAGACAGACACTGACAGAACATCCTGATGTCCTATTGAGCAGCAGCTGAACAATACAAGCTCTTGAAAAAGAAGAGGCTACTTGCAACGTGAAAGGGAGGTAAATCAAATTTTCACATGTTAGAAGGAAATACCACAGGACAGCATTATACAAATGTGTCTGAATGAGGTCTGCAGCATCTGTTTGAAAAGCCGCCTCATTAGCTGCCCCCATAGTTCCCGACGCGATTTGGCTGGACGAGCAGTAATGCTAAAACAATTAAATTTTACCTTCCCGTATCTGGATGCAAAGGTTCCCGTGAGTAAGGAGTGAAAAATAATTATCGTCTCATCCAAATCCCACACAAACACACGCTGCGATGACAGACGGGGTGGAAAAAAGACATACAGTTACATATCAAACAATTGCAAGAATTCATTCAGTCCAGAACTATGTCCTGTTGGACTAGAGCTACTCAAGATCTCAAACTCATTTTAGAATAGTTATTGTGCATGCTTTGTGAGAGCAGGCAAAATGAAGCACCAGGAATTATGTGTGTGCTGGAGATGCTGAGTCTGCTCTTCTAACAGCCACAGAAATGCTGTTAATGTCAAGTTGTGGGAACAAAACAGCCAGCTTACAAAAAAGCCCAACGATAAGAAAGGGAAGTACAGAGTACGTATGAAGAATAGTGTGAGATGCTGCTGATGATATGGACTACCCCTGTCAATAAGCTCCAGTTGTATAGCTGATTTTATTCTGACTCTTACAATGCATCAGTCTGATGGTGGGATTTGCTACTAAATACAACTATTTCCCAAGGGAATAAAAATGAACGTGATTACCTCAATCTCGCTGTCGGCAGTAGGCGAAGGATCGTTGCTTCTTTTTGACCGGGCTCGTGCTTTGCCATCTGACCCTCTGTGATGTCTGTCTGTTTCGATATCTTTTGCTGGTGTTGTTGAATATTCCCCTAGTATGAAAAAAGAAATTCCACTGTTACCTTCAGTTTCACACTGCATCACTATGATGAAAGCAAGAAACCTTTTGATGGGCAGCACTGGGAACATTGTGAAAACAGCATCAGAAAGCCTTCCTCTTTTCACATTGATATCCAACACTTGGAGAAGCAAGTTTTAATTCCTGAGGTTTGTTAAAACAATTTCACAAGTCACCAGGACTATCTTTTTTAAAAGGGCATGTAACTTCAAAATCCTTCTCATTGGAAAAAAAAAGGCCTTTTCTGAATTTTACCTATGTCCCTCATTTATCATTAAAAATATACTTCCAACATCAACATTTATTTAAAAATACACAAGTAGCCCGTTGAGCCATACTCCATTTCATGAAGGATTGTATTTTAGAAATAGTGGAGAAGAGACAGTCAAAGGGGAACTTTCCTTGTATAAAGCGTATGTTGTGATTGGCTTGAGTTCCATAAAGCTGTCTGCATCTCACTTACCTTACATTACAAACTCATTTAGAACTTGTTTTGCTTTTCACCTTTCTAAGTCGTGGCCTCTCCAGCTTCCCATAATAACCGTATCCTTCCACAGAGAAGCCTGGATAGCGCCTAACAAGCCTTTCTGAAACCACCCTCTCTCCAAAAGGCTTGAGATAACATCTAAGGAACAGAAAATCCTCAGACTGCTTTTAGAGCAATCTGGGATCGCTTCTTTTTAAACCCCAATATTAGTTTATTTTTCTTTTAGAGCAGCCACAGATGTTCAGATTTGTTCCATAAGGCAGGAGACCTACAATGGGCGTACACCGTGAGCATCCACAAATGACATGGTGTTTGGTATAACTGTTACTGCATGCAGTAGGAAAGTGATATCTGAAGGTTGTACTTGAACAGTACAGTGGAGGATCATAAGCTGTTGGTAATCGCACAAATCATGTAAGCTTTGAGACTTTAAAAATCAGACACAGAGAGGCCACAAACTCTGAAGCCTTTTATCATGGAATTAATCTTCAACTTTCACCTTAGACAAACAGGTTTTGGTGGTTTATTTAAAAAGATCCTTTCTCTTTGTGTAGTCATTGATGAATACTGCATGTTGTTGTAAGAGGGGAACATAAATCTGGACGTAGACATGGGCTAAAGAGCCATCAAGACACACAGGGGGTTTTCCAGATCGTGGCTGTTTGTTCTGAACTCACTGCTGCCCACACTGGCCCTCAATACCAGTCTGGGTTTTATATGTAACTTTGTGCTGCCTTTAGAGGAGATCAAACCACACAAACTCATTGAAACAGCACAGAATGATTTTAGAGAGCTAGCATGTTCTAATCTCTTCCCCAAACCCTGTGTTGCACGATGCAGACAGACCTATTAAGTGCTAGGAAATCCCATTTAGCCATGTAAATACGTGTATTGTTAGAAATTCCAACACGGTTATGGTGTTTATGGCTACGGTTGCCAATCTGAGAACAGAAGAGATGCACCTACCAGACAGTGATTCTGTGCTCTGACTGGTGATATTGTGAGAGGACTCCTGCAGAGAGTAAGTGGAGGTTGGGATGGCTGAGGGGCTGATGCTGTTTGCAGAAACATACGGAGAGTTGTAGGAGGAGCTGTAATACTGTGAGTACTGGCTTTGAGGAAAGCTTGGATATGATGAATATTCCTTTGAAGAGAAAAGAAACATCTAACTGCTGTGTATCTGGTTTTAAACAAGTAAGGCATCACAAAGGCAGCACTATCTACGCATGCAGCACGTCACGGTACGGGAATATTGCACTACAGAACCATATTTCATTCACTTACAACATAACATTTCTGCTTCTCCCAAATAGCCTTTATTTTATTACCATCAACAGATCAACAAGGGGTCAGAAATCAGACAGCTTAGGATTTTAGCTATCCGCACAATTACTATGTTCAATGATTTCCTATAGGAATGAAGCAGGAGGGCTTTTTGAAGAGGGGCATAATGGAACACAAAGTGTCTGTAAACAACAAAATACCTAAGAAGTTAGAATCACAGAGTGAATAAATGAGTGAAAGAGCAAAATGGGCTGCATTTTCCCACGATCACTAACATTTTCTGATCAGCTATGAGAGCAGGTTATAAAAATTAACAGAAAATAAAAGTAACAGTCATTTTACAGTGGTCTTCACAGCTGGGATTGTCCAACCACCTCAAACACCTCAAACCAACTAAACACCTGAGTCATCTTCCCTACCTACAGAATAATGGAATAAAAATATGAGGTGAATGTGACCTTGGGGAGCCGAGGTTTCACCAAATCCTTTGTCTTGGTTTAAAGGCTCCAAAACAACCTTTGTACCATTATCCTCGTAAGTTCTTGGCTTGTTTTTGGGTTGTTTTTTTTTTTTTGTGAGAAGCAGAACACTGGAATAGATTAGAAAACTTTGTGCTGATCAGTTAAAACACAGATGATTTTATTTGTTCCTCTTAATTTGAATGGTAACTCCTGCCTTTGTCTACCTATTTGCTTTTTCAGATAGAAAACTGAGTTCATGCTCTGGGAATTGTCAGTCAGCAAAAAATTGTATTTCCTTGGAAATGCTAGTTAGTCTCTGGTATTAAATAAAATTAAGCAACAGTCTCCAGAAAGACTAAGAGCACGTTCAGCCTTAACAGCTTCCATCCTTGTGACACAGCTCTACCATTCACTCTCTGGTGACTGTCAGGGAGCTTTCGAGAACAAAGACTCAAATTGTCATAATAACAATGAAATTGAGAAGGAAATGAGCAAACTTCACTATTTTCTCTTAAAGAACATCAAAACCCCACAAAGACAGCCCAATTCTTTTTCCTCTTTTTAGGTGACCTTCATCCTGCAATCAAATGCAGTCCTGTCAGCAAACACTGGTGTTTTTAGTCACAACTGAAGCAATAAAGAAATTACCCACTGTTGTAGTTAAGAAAAATGAGTCAACAATCACCTTTCAAACAAGGAATTGATATTACTGGCCAACCAAAACACGCTTTCTGAGACACTTTTGTTTGGGCCAATCAAGAAAAGCTATTTGCTACTGAAAAACGTCTGCCCTGTGTGTATCTCAACACTGTTTATTTATGCCCACACATTGATCAGGGTATCTGAGGCATGAAGCCACAGACAGGTGTGTTCTCTAAGAAGCAAGCACACAGGCAGCTCAGATGGCTCAATATTCATCAGGGTCTGCCAACATCTCTTTCAAATTGCTCGTATTCACTACAGAGTGCCAAGAGAGCAGACACCAGAACCCCAGAAGTAGAGCTCTCTGCAGAGGACGGAAAATGTATCTGAAATTTGTAAAATGGCAGAGGAATGGTGAAACTCTTGGCACTGCTACAGCAGCACGGCAGAAACTGCTGGGCCATCCTCCTCCTGTGAGGACTGTGCTCTGTGCCACAGTGTGTGTGATATAAACATCCTAGAATTAATCAGGGTACCCAGATGTCCAGCAAATGGACAGGCCATGGGAACAGAGCTGAAAGCTGCTCCCCAAAACACATGGAACAACTCCCTTACATAAATGTAAACACCGGAGTAATCTCTCTATCTGCCAATATTCTGATATTTACTAAGGGACAAGGTTGCCACTAACAAATGCTGAGCTGTACCTGATGCACAGCACCGAATCCTGCAGAATTTGTCAGGCCATTTGCTCCCTGGTAAATCCCTGTTGTGCCTAAGGGAAAGAATAGCACAGTCTTAAAAAACATCCGTGAACAAAGTGACAGGACAAAGAAATACACAGTATTTTCACCAATACAAAGTCACGTAGTTTTAAAAGCATGTGATGCATCTAAACAGATATAGGCTATAAAGATATAGGGCTACTAGTGAGGACTGCTTCCCAAAAGGCTCCTGTGGTGGGTTCAAGACCACAATTAAAAATAAAGGAAAAGAAAACAAAGGTTAGGATAGAATTTGCCACACAATGGATAGCTTAGGGAAAATGTAAAAGGGGTTATTAACTCTGTATACAGAAAGAAGAAAAGGTTAAGCACATTAGTGCACACAAACTAGAAACTGTGTCACAAATGCCATCACATATTCTGAGAAAAATACAATGGGAGATTACTATTGTATCGGTCCTTGGTTTTTTTACTTAGAGACCTGGGGAAAAGAGCATGTCAGTCAAGCAGAGACAGGTACCACCACTCTGTCTATTCTTCATATGTCACCACTGTCGTCTGCAGATGCCAGTACCCTCGGCTGTCCAGACTGGCGAACTCTTCAATTCTTCAGCGCAGCTTTCTCCAGCAAAACGCTGATCGAGCAGACATGATTCCTCAGCACCTGAACTGCATCCCTCGATGCAGGGGACATGCTTTCAAACAGGGCTCAGTCTCTGTCTTCCATGCCCACAGTTTAAGGATTCTCGAGTCCTTCTGCTTTCTTTAGCTAAGCACAAAGGAATTCTCAGATGCCTCTCTTAAGGCTCCTTCTCTCCCCAATACCTGAGCACCCCCAGCTTTTCTCAGTGGCAGAAGTGACAAACAGTCTCTCTTCCTGCTGATCAGTGCTCTAAGATGGTGTCTGATCAGCCACATGGCCCTGGCCAAGTGCTGAGCTCAAAATAGAGACTGATTGCATGGCTGTCTCCCTCCTCCTCCCGACTGAAGGCTACAGGGGAAAAGGGAAGAATCCTTCAGCTCACCACAGGTCACTGGATGTTGCTCTGTTAAGGGGAGGAAATCAGCACTAGTTCCTGCTTCTCCAATTCATGGTGCCAGCCAGCACCGGGGTCGGGTCGGAGCGGGTGCCGCTGCTTTTGTGCCGGGATCAGAGCCATGGGGCCACATGGAGGGCAGCAGGGCTGCCACTCCCCACCCTGCCACCTACGGGAGCACAGCAGGCCCACTGCACCCCCTCCATCCATCTCCAATGGGGGAAGCAGGGCTGGGGGCAGTGGAGCCACAGCAAGCCGCAGCTAGCCATCTTCCCCATGCCACTCTGGAATTGTGTGTGTAGGGGTGTGCCGGAGCCGAAGACCCACTCTGAGTGAAAAGCCCCCAGCAAAAAGACGGCAAGGCTGATAGTCAGCCCCTTTTATCTTGTCACCTAGCCCATGTCCCCAGGGCAGGTACCTGGGACAATTCTCTTACAGCGAAATGCACCTTTTTCCTCATGAAAACACAAATTTATACATCAAAAATTCTGGTAATTTTCAAACTGCAACAGCTTCCCAAAAGGCATCCAAAGGCAACCATTTCACACACTAAACCAAATCTTTACGGAGCTGAGAAGCAAAGCTGTAAAACAAGGATTCAAGCCCAATTGAAAATTCAGTGACTTCTGTTTCCAACAAATACTGGAAGAGCATTTTTTGTCATCTTCTCTAGGAAAAGACCTCAGATTATACCATGTCATGCACAGGTATGTCCTGGAATCTCTCCTTATGCACCAGGTTCCTGGGAATTTTCAGAAGACTTTGAAAATGTGCTACTCGCGTTGTCTTCCCCAACTTAAGAACAATACTGCTGAGATTCCTGGGACAGCAGGGAGCAAAAGCACTGCTCCATCTCAGGCAATTAGGAACAGAAAGGGTGGATGGCTGAGTTTTACATGGCTCCGTCCCAAATGAAGCAGCTGAGGTCCAGCCAGGCCTCCTTAGCTGAAGGAAGCATCACCACAAAAATCGTGTGGGTGAACACGAAAAGGTTCAGAAAAGATCTACAGGAACAAGATCTAGAGTCCTCCTTTGCCTCCCACCAAGGAAGTGGCAGGAGTGTTGCAAGCTTCCTTATCCTCTGGATCCTGCACCCCTGGCAAGTTCTAGCCTTCATTCAATACCAGACTATGCTGGCTTCTCTTGCACAATTTTCCATTTCACACAGGTGGCTACCTTCCTCTGGAGTTGGAGTAATCTGATGAGAATCTGTAACAAAAATCTTCCTGTGTTCTGTGACAGCGCCAAGGGCTGGCTGTTCACGTAGAGGAGACAACAGCCAGACTGTGCCTTAGTTCATCCTACTGGAAAGCAACTGACTCCAAAAAGCACCCAGACACACTGTTTCTGCAGCAGAAAGGGATTATTTTGGTGCTGTATGGCCACAGCAGGCTCCTGTTCATCATCTGGATCAGACCAAGCCCTAATCACTCAGCCTTTTTTTTGTCTTCTCTGGTTTCCTACTACATGAGTGAATCGGAGCAGTGCTGTTTTAACCATATGACTCTTTGCACATCTTCACATGGCAACCGTTCCCCAAAGATCCACTTGCTTGTTTTTATTTTAAGGCGTCAGACTAGCTGGGGAATGGACAGCTGAACAAACTCCACACTGCCAAACGCAGCTACAAACCACATTCACCGAGAAACAAGTCTCAACCCAAAAAGAAACAAGAGGACTCTGCCCTCCAAATCTTGTTTACTGCCACATATAGTCTTTAAAAAAAAAAGGCAGGGCAGTGGAAAGAGGATGTAGGTGACTGAAGGACCTGGAGGCCTGAGTCTCCCCAAGACTCTTGGCATTCGCTGGCTGAGGAGCTGAGCAGATGGGTTCAGGTGATGCCTCCTTCTGGCATCCACCCCTTGGAGGAAACTCTGGTTGGATTAGTACCCAGTCTGTTCTCCTCCCCACACCCATATGAGGAGACTGGCCAGAGCAGCATCCCAAAGACACCAATGCATTTAGCTGTTGGCACTTCCTCACCTCCCACCCACATTGGGCTTTGCTTTTCTGCAGTTTTTCAAATAGTCATGTGTATGCAGCAGGATGAATATATTCCGTAACGAAGCAGCTCTCACCACTGTGAAGAGGAGTAACAGAGCTCCATTGCTTACAGGCAAAAACAACTTTCACAGAACACAAAACAGCTCTTGTACACCAGAGCTCAAAACAATACAGGGGGGAATTTTTGATCTTCTTAAACTGTCGTTTAGAAACAATCCATCATCCTTTATTAAAGCTGTCAGGAGGGGGATGAGTTACCTCTAGGGACTCACACTTTATGTGTAAATTGCGATGAGAACATGTTTATTGCTGTGCTACCTGCACGCGATACCACAGTTTCCTGGTTTCCAAACAATCAGAATTATAAAAAGAAGGCAAGATTGGCACAACTGGGGTGAACTTCAGATCAGCTCTGTAGAGCGATCGTGGTCATGTTCTGATACAGAAGGATGGGAGCAGGGAGAAGAGGGGAGAACCATAGGGCTGAGAGCATAGGGAATGACCCGTGCTCACAGCTGCCTACAGTACATTGGGACTAGATGCAATGTGGTTGGATTTTACAGAGTGTATTTTTGCCATTTTAGCTGAGCTACCCCAGGTCCAAGTTCAGGTGTCCCTAGGGGCTGCTGCAGTCTGGCTCACTCTACTCAGGGGTTTTTCAAAAGGAAGGACTGTCTTGCAGAGACAAAAAATAAACTTGATTTATTCACCTGTATGTTTAAATACGTGTGACAGTGCTTAAAGCTGGTTTGGAACAGATTTTGCCAGCTTTGGGTTTGGAAGCCTCTTGCAAAGTAATGTATGCAAACACCTGACCCCCTCCCATGTCTGAATGGTCCCCTTTCCACAGGGCCTTTGCTTTCACATAAACTGGCTTCTTTCCCTGACTTTTGAAGACACAACACTATCTCCAACTGCAGCCAACTTCACATTTGCAGTACTGTAGGTGGACGGGTGAGAAAGTGATGTGTTTTCATCTATCTTGGTAGCTGAATGTCAAATAATTGCATTCAAACTCCCACTTGCAAATCAGAAACAAGCCCACGATCTCTCTCTTTGGATCTTCTACATATGGAGTAAGGTTCACATCTGTGTCTAATCAAACCAGTTGCTAAATGTCACAATGCCCTCATTCACAGGTAGCTTAAAGAACATTTAGCTGGTAATAAAACAATCTGGACTCCAGAGTAGAATAGCTCTTCAGAAGCACAGCACTGTGAGTGTTCCTGTAAGATATGTCCATCACAAACACACTGGCATGAAAAGACACCGCATGAAAGGCAGCCATGTGCCCTGCATATTCAGTGCTATGACTTTTTCCTGATAAGTAGATGCGGCCCTTCTCTGTGTGAGTGTCCAAGGGCAAGACGGATAGAGGAACTCTTTGTGAGCTGATTGATGGTATGTTCTCATACAGATGGATTTCATTTGCTATTTTCCCCTCCTTCCCTTTTTAATTCAACTATTTTAAAATCTCTGCCACAGTCAACGAAGGTTCAGTGATGTGTGATCTGGACTGTGCTCCTGCAAATGCTTTCATGCCAGCTTCTCCTGCCTTTAAGTTCTCCCTTGCTTTCAGACTCTACAGTAACAGGCTGCATTTCTTCCCCTTCTTTCCAGGTAAAGAAAACAAAGAAATATTAATGGATATTTATTTTCAGTATCTTCAGAACTAAGCTCTGGCCATGCTGAAAAGTTTTCTTTCAGCTAATGAATACACAGTTGTAATTACAGAGGTGGGATGGGCCTGAGGGAGAATTCAGCTTGATACCACAGCAAGCTTTGAACGTCAGCTTTGTGTCCTTGCAGTTCACAGGTCAGAGGGGCCCTGACACCAGGCAGGTGCTCTCCAAGTCTTCTGCGCTCTGCTCAAAAGAGAATGAGCTGCTATTTTTAGAAGAACAGATGGTTTGCCCCAGCATTTAATTAAATAGTCAACAATCTAAGGAGCTAGCTAGGTTCAACGTAGGCAGACAACATGGTTGTTACCAAACCTCTCTGGATAGCCAGCAGCAATTCAGAGTCCATGGACACTCAAACCATGGGATGCTGGTCTGAGAGAGTGGTACTGTGGGCAAACTGAAAAAGGAAACTTAGATTCGAGCATTTCCTCCAACTCACAGAACTGCACAGGGCTCCAAGGAGAGGTCTCTCAGAGGATCACTTGATCACTTAGCACTATAAATACCTGTGAGGTTCAGTTGAACCATGGGGTGTTTCACAAGCCTGCACAGAATGGCTTGTGTATTCCTGCATCAACAAGCTATTTTCCTACAGGAAACAACGCTGACTGTGAGTGATGCAAGGAGAGGTCTCAGTCTGACTCCCAGCAGAGCCTGCACTACTCTGTGCTAGGAGGAACACCTGGCTGGAGATTTGGATGGTCATTCAGAAGGGTTCATTGCAGCACTTTAGCTCTCCAACAAGCTAATGTTTCCTGCAGTAAATATTGCCTTCTCCAGGCTGCTACTTTTTTAGTGAGAGGTTAAGCACTCATCAAAACTATCTCCCACCAGCTATAGTCCAGTGTCTTGTAAGGTTCCAAATCCTACAACATCTGCCTGCATGTATTGGTCAAGAAAACTCGTAAAATGTTGCATGGCTGTCAGCTGTGGAGGTATTTCAAGACTATCTGACCTGTTAAAGGAGGACACAAACTCAACCCATATGTACTGCACAGGGTACTGCTCAACTGTTTGTGATTAGCTATAACAAGCCCTTCCCCAAAACCAGCCCTGCGTTTCTGTCTGGAAGGGCTCTGACAGTACAGAGAAGAGCACACTGTATAAACCTGGATGAAAAGCGTCATTCTACACTGTTACAGCACTTGACATCAGCACTGTCTATTAAAGGGCATCGCTCCCAGAGGCATAGGAACACCTCCTGCAGATAATACTCTCAGATACACAACCCATTTAAAATACAGCCATTTGTCTCCCACTGCAATCCAACTCAGCCCTGCTAGCCTGGCCAGGTGTTTGAAGGCTCTCTGGATGGTGATATAAAACACATTTAACTATACAGTCAAAGCTCTTCCCCTGCAGCCTGCTCCTGGGAGTACTCAACCCACAGAGCCTCAAAGAGATTTAATAAGTGATGACCGGAGCAGTTTTCAGGGCCTGGCTTTTACCATCCTTTTGAGCCCAGTCACCTGTACAGCTCAATCCAGCTCAACAATGGTGTTGAAAGTGCTAGGATGGTTTATATTTACTCTCAGAATTTGAACCCTAGGAAAACAATTAAATTTTACTGTATTTTGCGTAAGTGGTTCTTTTAACCACCCTGTCTAATGATGTTGCGGCTGTAGAAGAAAATCACACACTGAACTGTCTTTAAAAAAAAACCCAAATAAAAATAAGTGTTTGGGGCCAAAAAGTTGACATCCTTACAACAATGACAGAGACTGCTCCTGTGCAATCATTTGTTGAGGAAAGAACTAACACCACCAATGTTATCTGGGTGACCCCATGGACACCAAAGATTATCGATTCCTCCAGCTGCAGTTTCACACTGGACACAATGCTGGTAAAAGAAAGCTGGATTTGCCAGCTCCTGTGCTGTTTAGTGGCTTCAATATTCCAGTTCCCAGGTCAGCATTAAACTCCAGCTAGAGTTTATACTATAGCTTGTATTACAACACTGTCATTCAATTAGGGATAAAAATCTGGCCGGTGAGCATGGCCACACATTTAGCAATTCCCTTAGCCCTGAGCAAGGTGAATCTCTAAATACCAGTGGAAGAGCAAACAGTGAGCTGGACTTTTTGACCCTTTACCTAGGATCATGGTAGTTTTCAGCTGAACACTCTAGAATCCAGCATTTACCCTAGGGCTTTTCCATCCCCTCTGTGCACTGCTTTACCAATGCCATACTTCCACACAGCAGCAGCCAGCAGTGGATGCTGAGAGAAAAGTAAGGATCAGGAGAAAAGCAGAGTGATCTTTGCCCCAGTGTTGCCAGATTCAATTAATCTGCCAGCTACAGACTTTCTAAGCCAAGTTTACATCCTCAGTTTTTTATCTTTAATAATGGTGAATGGACCCTTCTTCTGACAGTGCAGGTATTCTTGTAGTTCTAGAGGTCACACTACTATGGTGCAGAAGCTGCCCTGCTTAAAACCTGACAAGATAATTGGAAAGTGCATCCAAATTACATGTAAAAAACCCTATGCAAGAGTGATATCCGGTGCCAGCACTGCAGCTGAGAAACTTCAGAGTTGCACAGCCTGTGCTAACTGAAGGGTCAGACCTACCTCTCCACAAACACCATCCCAGTCCTTGATTGAATGACTGCGTTTTTTCCACCTGAGCATTACCCCACACAGTGCCTGGAAATTAGGTACAGCAGCAGAAGCACCAGCATCATGAATCTGATGTTTCCTAACTTTCGAGTGCTCGACTGCAGGTATGATGTTTCTTGATTTTGACTTCTGTATGTAATTTTACACTAGCTCTTCTCCTGCCTCCTAGGTATTTTCAAGGAAACATTATTAGGTTTACCAAATCAATTATTCAGTGAAGTTCTGGTATCATCTTAGCATATTCTGTGCCAACTGCACTATAAGCTGAATAATCAAGTTCATAATTTTCCAAGCCACTAACAACCTATGGTTTGGGGGCTTTTTTATGTCCTATAAAAGTGATGAAAATAAAATCCACAAACAGAAGTCGCTGTGACATCCAGACAGCTCTGCGACTGTTCCCTGTGCTGATTCTGCTCATTAATACGTGTTTTAAATATCCTACCTGACCTTCATGAATGCTCCCAAGACAGCCAGGCAGCGAAATAGGGAAACATCAGTCTTTTCTGTTGGCTTCCACTTCCACATCACAGCACACACAAACTGTATTTGCTTTATCCAGTCCCATCACTATTGTCCCTGTACCTTATTGCTTCTCACTCATTCGTGACTGTCAGACCTGCTTCCATCTCCCCAATGCCATCCTCTGCAACCCAAGTGACAGATGGCCAAACCCAATTCTCAGTCTTCTTCCCACACTGTTCTTCACTCTGGGAAAAAGCTTCTCCCAAGTATTTGCAAAACTAATGCTCCAAGTCACTAATTTTCTGCAACTCCTCCAAAACTTCTGACACTGTGTAGGAGGCCAGAGTGCTCCTGTTACTGCTTCATATACAGATTAATGTTATTATTCTTTTTCCTTTACACTCTTCCTAACCCTTTATCAACTCTAATCCACAAGCAAGGCTCATAGTTGCAGTGATGGTGTTCAAACAGCATCACCACCACCCCACTGGGCAGCACTCACACATTTTGGTTAGTGTGGGCACCCAGACAGCCAGTGATGCTTTATTGATCTCAGGTCTGATTTACTGTATGGGACAACCACAGCATTTTATCCAACAGTTCCTGCAGTTAACTTGCTTAGAAGGGTGTGTTTGAGCCTGACGTTACCTGTTGCAGTTCCAGCGGACAGATTCAGACAGATACTCTGAACTACAGGAAACAGGCTGGAAGAACGAAGCGATATGAAGCACAAGCCAGCTCTTCACAGCAGGCAGCTGGGTGTGGGCAGAGCCCTCCTCCACACATCCCTCTGGTAAAAGCATCCCTCTTAGAGGAGGTTCCTGAGTTTGGCTGTTTGGCTGTACCACCATCATCTCTCAGTTAGTACCACTTTGCCATTACTCCTGTGTTTCCACAAGTGCTCTTCAGCCATGAGAACCTGTAACTCCACAGAAATCTTAAGCCTTTCCACAAACCTGGGTGTTTCTGAGGGACAAAGACAGTGACCATAACCCCCTGATGAGCCCAGAACATAATTTACAGTTCATCTGTCAGCCATTTCTCTCTTACAAACACACATTTGCTCCCCTAGATTTGGGACCCTCCACTGTGGTGTCTGCTCCTTCCAGTAGCAAGTTCCTCCTTGTTTAATAATCACCAAGGAGAGAGTTCTGAGTGGAACCTCAAAAAAGCAGCAAATGGGAAAAGCTGGAGCAGGGTTGTCTCCCTGGGTAACAGTAGCACAGATCCTCACAGCTTACAGTGCATCACTGTCAACACCTTTGCCTCTCCCCTTGACTTCCATCCTCTTCTGCGAGACGTCTCATTTTAAAACAAAGTAAATGTAGCATGGTCAGCCCCTGGTGATTAAAAAATCTTTGAAAGAGAGACTCTGCTGTTATTCTGAGGAACCTTGTATTTACACTGTAAAAAGTGAGGTCTGACCCCTCCTGAAGAGAGGCCTCTCCCTGCTGAACCCACCACGGAGTGCAGCACAGCTTTACTGCCACAGTTTCAGACTGCAGCTAATGCAAACCAGCTGTGATGAAGCAGAAGCTTTGAAAGAGACCACTCATTTTCTAGTGAGGTTTTAATTTTATGAATCTAAGGCAGCTGAGTGACAGTTTGCTGAGAACACGCTTTCGCTCCTCTTTACTTTCTGGGACTTCAGATGGATTCACTGTCCATATGCCTAAGTGCGATTCACGTTTCTCAAGCGTAGATTGAAATTTCCTCTTCTCACACATTTCATCACCAACTACTTAAAGAATCAACTTAAAATTAAACATGCCACTTCTTCTGCAAACCTAATGCACACAGAGCTAACTGTTCATGCCAAACAGATATTTATGGTCTCACATTAAACGTGTAACATACAAACTGGCAAACAATTCCAAGAAAGTCATTGGGAAAAGACTGGCTAGGTGATCCAGATGCTAACAAGAGCCAAACTCTCTCCAGCATAAGAAAACATTTCAATTGATTGAATACTCAGATTTTACTTGGTCTCAGGCCAACGGAACAATTCCTAGACAATTCAATCCACAAACATAAACTGCATATATAATCAATTAATTTAAAATTAGCACCATGCAAAATAAATTCTGCCTTCTATTCATTCATTATTTGACAGCTGATCAGGATGGACCACACAAAGAAAAACCTAAATGCTCAGCAGCAACAAAGGATTTCACTGCATAGGTCTTTGGCCCCCAACTTGTGTCTGTACCAAACTCAATCCTGCTTTGTGACTCCTTGGCAAAGGAAAGTTATCCCAGTTACATAACTGGATGTTCCTTTGTAATGCAAAAAGTATTTTGTGGGTGGACAGATTTGGATATTAAAGACAAAAAAAGTGGTCAAATCTTTTCCTGCTCAACAACACTGTCTGTGGTGGTCGTTTGCCACACTTTCAACTGTTGTGCAACTTCATAGATTCATTCCAGTTGTCATTTTAGCAATAACAACTGAAGAGCAAGGCATTGTCTAGGAATTACTGACAAGCTGAGCAGAGATGGCCTGATGTGCCGTAAAGGGGTAACACATGCTCAAGCAGCCACAGGAAGTGCTCTGGAAGCTGGCTGCTGTTGTGCTCTCTGCAGAGCTGATGGGTTTCCACGTTAGCTAATGTGCTGGCACAATGTCCTCTTTGTATTTTACACAGCTCCTTCAACTATAAGTTTCTTATATTCAAAGATTTCTCCTTCACCCTCAGCAACAACAAGAAGCTTCCTCATTGGGTGGGCAACGTCGTGAATTCTTCGGGGCAGAAGATGGATATAATTTTTATGCCTTTTGTTCTACTTCTGCCATTGAATAATAATTTTATAATCGTCAGAACATGTAAGCAGGTGCTAAAAAGCACCACAGCCTTCTAATATCCAGCTAAGCAATATTTATTTAACAGCATTACAAATGAAGCACTTTAAAGACAAAAATCAGGCTCTTATGTCCTCTTCCGACTCAAAACTCATTTCTAGAGTGGAATCCCCAGACTGGCCACTCTCACGCTTCAAATATGAATCAAGAGGAAATATTAATTTCAATTCATATATGAATTGAGAGGAGACCTTATTGCTCTTTGCAACTACCTGAAAGGAGGTTGTAGAGATGTGGGAGTCAGTCTTTTCTCCCAGGTCGCCAGCAACAAAATGAGGAAATGGCCTCAAGTTGTGCCAGGGGAGGGTTGGGTTAGGTTGGACATTAGGAGACTCTCTTCCCTGACAGAGCGGTCAGGGGTTGGAACAGGCTGCCCAGGAGGTGGTGGAGTTGCCATTCCTGGAGGGGTTCAGAAGACAAGTAGATGTGGCCCTGGAGGTCAGGGTTCAGTGGCCATGGTGGGGTTGGGTTGATGGTGGGACTGGATAATCTTGTAGGTCTCTTCCAACCTTAACGATTCTATGAAATGTCTTTGCTTCATTATGAAATGAGTTTATTTTGTAGATATGGCAATGACATGAAATAGCACTGTACAATACAGCACTGGCTAAAAATAAAAGGAAAAAATGCTGCTCCTTTGGAGTAACCAAGTGGCTACCAGATTTCAGTCTATTTGAAAGTTGTGCAAAGTGGCAATATATCACATTCACTGTGCCACATGGCAATTAAAATAATTATTGCAATCTGTAGCACCTCTGTGATCATTTTGTGTCATTTTGATGAGCTATGGAACTTGCCAATCCCGTAATTTGTATTTATTTGTGGTGTGTGACACACTGCATTAGCAATTTGGCTTATAAACCATCCCACATTTAATTTATTTACATGCTCGAGAGGCATGAAAACAGATACCCTCTTCTGCCTGGCTATAAACCAGTGCTTTTTCTTTACCACTTAATGACTAAAATAACATTCTATCCCCATTCTTGCTTTTTGTGGATTCTGTTCTCCCTCAAGAATCAGGGTACAGCTGGTAACAGGAGATAAAGATGACAAGCTGAATTGTATCCCACTGCATCTGCACCGTTTGTGTTTGTAATGAACGCAGGCTTAAGAAAGAGCAGAATTTGACCTCAGACGTACCATCATACCGACAACAGCCATCAGGGAAGTGATTCCATGACCTGACACACGTATCCCAGCCACGGTTATTGCTGCTACCAAACACACATGAGAGGAAACAAAGCAACATCAACTGTGCTGATACTTCATGAAGGAGAACATTTGCCCTAGAGCCCCACAAGACAAAGTACTTGTCACCCAAGAGGTCATTAACTCCTTGGTCATTGGCCTAACACACCCATGGTAGGTGCCTATTTGCTGGCTGGGCAATGAAACTCTCAAATGAGGGGACAGTGAGGACGTGTCAGATTGGCTGTACAATCTGTCTGCTGGAGATTCACAGTCTCACCACCCATGCCTGCCTACAGATGACTTCACTACACTGCTCTTGAAGACAAACGATACCCAAGTTACTCCACTGATGAACCTGAGCTGTTACCCTCTTACAATACTTATGGACATTAGCCTCATGTCCTCATGCACCAGTTCAGGTTGAGGACTGACCTGTTAGAGAGTGGTATAGGAGAAAGGGACCCTGGGGTCCTGGTGGAAAGAAGGATGACCATGAGCCAGCAGCGGGCCCTTGTGGCAAAGAAGGCCAGTGGCATTCTGGGGTAGATTAGAAGGGGATTGGGTAGTAGATCAAGAAGTGTTCTCCTGCCCCACTAATCTGCCCTGGTGAGGCCACATCTGGAATACTGTGTCCAGTTCTGGGCCTCTCAGTTCAAGAAGGGCAGGAAACTGCTTGAAAGACCCAGTGCAGAGCCATGGGGACAAGCTTGAGCAGAGGAGGTTCCACATAGACATAAGGAAAAACTTTTACTGTGATGGTGACAGAGCCCTGGCACAGGGTGCCCAGAGAGGTTGTGGAGTCTCCTGCACTGGAGACACTCAAAACCCACCTGGATGCAGCCCTGTGTAACCTGATCCAGGGGATCCTGCTCTGGCAGGAGGGCTGGACTAGATGATCTCTAGAGGTCCCTTCCAACCTCTAACTTTCTGTGATTCTGTGATTAGCTTAAACAAATAATTCTTTTAATTTGTTAAAATACAGCCTGAGCAGTGCACGCTCCTGGCAATGCCCTTCCTTGCTGCTCCCCTGCATGTCACCTTCTCCAAGATCTCTCTTTCAGTATAATGCAATAACGTTTTATCCTTGAAGTGGGGGTTAAGAACTTGACTCTTAAAGTCCCCCTGAAATGTCAATTTATAAAAAACACGTAATTAGAAATGTGCTCTTTTCAGCTGGTTTAGCCCCTCACCCAGAGTCCCTGCTTGCCTCAGCAGTGGGGCAACCAAAAGGACTGACGTGAACTTGTCACAAGTCTCAGTGGTCCTGGAGCTGGGTGAGATGCACAGTTGCTTGCTCACATTGTGGAGACGAAGCAATCATGTCCCTACCCCCAAGTGCTGTGGCGTGGGAAATCTCTGAGCACACATTCCTCAGTAGCACTCAGCACAGGAAGGCTCCTGACTTCTCACTCAAACCTTTCACTAGCACTCAGCAAGGTAAATAAACCGTTCAGTCAGGGAGCTTCAGACTGCTCCTCTCATGAGCAAGGAGAAGAAGGGTGGAAATATCTGTTTTCAGTAGGAAGACACATTTACTCCTACTCCCTTTGCCTTGAAGTAAGCACCTGACACTTACAAAAACTGTTTTCCTCTGTTTTATTTTGCATTAAGGGCTTAGTGAGGTATTTGCAACCTAACAGCACAGCATCCCCGCTAGGGAGTGCTTGCCTAGCGACCCCTAGCACTAGCAATAAAGCAAAGCGAGGGAGTTAATCCCTCTCCCATTCCATGGCTCCTACAAGAACTTCAGAAAGCCATACAATTCCTCTTGGGTTTTGCAACCCTTGGAAAATGCCCGAGGGACATGCAAAAGCAAGGCAGAGCATTGGGTGCATTTACCTTCCCTCCAGCAAAGTCACTTGCCCTGGACTGAATTTTTCTTTCCAGTGAAGTGGCCTCTCAGAGAGCCCATGGACCAGCACAGCTGCTGGGAGGAATACTGCAGCTGTACTGAGCTGCTTTCGAACTAGTGAGTCTGGGTGTGTACAGCCACAGGAGGAGAGGGTGCTGCACATTCAGCCTGTGTGGTGGATGGGCTTCCTGACCATCCACCAGCACCTAAACTGAGCAATTTTAAATTGCCAGAGATATGTCCATTTGTGCCACGGTCACATCTTTACCAGCAATGAAGGTATTTGCTAAGAAGCTGCAAGAACCTTTGCATTTTGATTTCTTGGAGAGGTTTTTTAACACTTGGCTCAGTTCTTGCGCTCACAGCAACTCATGCTCAATGCAGGGCACATTCGGATGCAGGTGGGCTGAGACAAAAATCTCATATTTACTTTTTACTAGTCAAGCTAGTAATTCCTCACTAGTTAACTCCTCAGTTCATCAAATTGTTTGCGAGACAAACACCAGAGTGGACTCAGAATACGAGGCGTATGGGTGAGGAATGAAACTGCACTCCCAGGGGACAGACAGAGGCACAGCGACAGAGTCTCTCAGAATCTATTTCTCACAATGTGCTCTTTACCCTTCCTCTACCTAAAATGACTGATAAAGCTGAAATGGTAGTGCTGTGGTTCCTCTAATCTGCTGTCGTTTTCATTACAGTTTACCATCACTCTTTGCAGGACTGCCTGGGCATGGGTTTTTAAATTCAGATTACACAGAGTATGTCTTCCAGAGGACATCTTTCTCCTCCAATCCATGCCTCATGACTCAGCAAGACCCAGGAAAAGAAATTAACATAATTCACAAAGATAGAAACAGCCCACACTGTGGGAAAAGGCAATGGGGTATCAGCCAAACAATGAAAACCTGCCATATGCAGCTTAGCTTTCTGACCAGCAGCCCCAAAATGCCCAAAGACATGAAACACCATTCCGACAATCAGCTAAACGGAGTCACAAGTGAAATCCTACCACTTCCATTGCCATTGCCACTGCCTGGCGATTCAGATGTAAACACTTGCATTACTTTTTGGAGTCGGCAAGTCAACATCCAGTCTCATAAGAGTTGCTGTTTCACAGTTTCTCAAATGGAATGACCAGAAAAGAGCATTAAGTTGCATTTTCAGAAATAAAAGTATGTCTGGGCTTTTTTTATACAATGAAAGAGTTACAAAGCTACAAGCACAAGGCACTGGCTTTGAAGCCTTAGGGGAATCCAGTTGATTATTTTATAATCAGTTATTATTCTGACAACAATAAAACAGTTATTCTTAAACTTACTAAATCCTAGCTCAGTAACCTTTGGGAAAACCCAGCTGCTTTCAGCTCTGCTCTTCTGAACCTTTCCTTGGTAACGAATGATGTTGGTACTTTAGGAGTTAAGCCAGGTAGATGTATGTTAGCAGTTATCAGTTATATCTTAACAGTAAAAAATATTTTACTATCAAAGTATCAGCTTTATTTAAAAAAAAAGTGGATAGAATGTACAGCAGTTTAACTACAGAGCAGTTTGTTCAGGACAGAGTAAGATAGGACCACAATAATACCAGTGCTGTCTGCATGAAGTGTAAAAACCACCTTTGTCCTGCTTCCACTCAGAACCTAACATAACAATCCCAGGTATGCAGTCACAACATTGATTTAAAAAAAAATCCCAAACACCACAGTTTCTGTGAAAACACAAAGCTTGTTTTGATCCAATGTGAGTTTGCTAGCGTGTACTAGTGATCCAGAACATCAGCCAGGATTTAATGCTTTGATGAGCAAAACAGATTGGCTGCCTATGGCTTGTCATTGTAATTGCAAAAGAAGAACTGGTCTAAAGTGGGGTCTGGGATTCTGACTTCTCATAGCAAGGCACAGGGCTGTACTCACCATGCATCTGGTACGTGTACGGTGCTTGTCCGGCAGCCGGTGTACTGAAGCTGGATCCATAGCTCAGAAACCCACTCTGTCCTGGGGAATGGCTCAGGCTGTCCTCTGTTTTGATGCCTTTAGGGCATAAAGTAGGAGCCAAGATCACAACATGAGTGCTTGTCATACAAAGGTGTTAATAAGCACATTTAGGAATTCACATTTTTTCAGCTAGATTTTAACTGATACCATCCTTTTTCCTACATTATTTTTAAAACTTGTTTACATTACCCCAACAGGTCACCTAAATAACAGTCAACTAAATACAACACAAATAGTATCTGATCATCTTTACCCAAATGAACTTTTGCTAAGATGGGTAAACAAGCATCAAGTACACTGTTTTCAAAACTGGTTTCTGAACAAACAGCTCAGCTTTGGAATTGAACTCATTGACTACTTAACTTTCTGAACGGTTATCAGATGCAAGCAATGATTAACAAAGCAACAGGACCTGCAGTGAAATAACCTCAAGACTTCTGTTCTCAGATTTACCCTTTACTAGCACTATATTCTCAGCTTCGGTAACAGAATATTTATTGGCAAGTTATACAGGAGGGTTATCATCTATCCAGCTCCACATAACACACGGTTCAGGAGCAACAGGTAAGCCCTGAAGCCACAAAAACATTTGAATTACTAAAATCAGGCAATTAAATGGAGAAATTACAGGGGAACAACAACAGCTGAATTAAACAGTGCAAGATGAAACCTTGGTAGTGAAAGGGCTTGATATTTTATCCTGAGATGCCGCCGAGATTGTACAGCTGTTATTATTAAAATAAAGAGCTGAAAGGTGTGTCTTGCTGTGAAGCCTCTGGGTGTGAGCCCTGCCTCCTTCCCAGGCTTATTTACACAAAACAGAAATGGCTATTGGAGGCACACTGAGTGCTAGGACTGAACAAAGACCCTGTTGATGTTCTGGGCTTGGATTCACAAGCTTCCTGGGCTGCTGGCATCTTTTAGCATCTGCAGATAAACTTGACAAGAGACCAGCTGAATTCACGTGCCTTCCACCAAACAGGCTGTCTTCTTGCTTGATGACTTAAAAGCAGCAAGTCTGCAGGTGCTCAGGTTGGGAATAAGTTCTCCCAGACAAAATGTTTTCTTTAACAAAAATAGCTTTTTAGCTGTAGGTGAGGACAGCTGTGATGCCATTTGAGTAGTGAAAGAGGAGTTAAACATTGGAACAGGTTGCCCAGGGAGGCAGTGGAATCCTAATCCTGGAGGGGTTCAAAAGGTGAGTGGATGTGGCACTTCAGGACATGGTCTGGTGGTCATGGAGGTGTTGGGTTGAAGGTTGGCTTTGATGATCTTAGAGGTCCTTTTCAATCTTAACAATTCTGTGAGTACAAGTTAGCAGCAAGATGCCAACGCTGCTGCTAACGTGTCGTGAAGGGCAGGGAGGTTGTTTGGACAGTGAAGGAACATGTGTTGGTACAAGCATCTGGCTCCATTCCTGCTGGGGATGTGAAGGCTTCTGCAAGTGCACGTGGAGAAGCGGCTTTTCAAACACTCCATACTTTCCACTTACACCAGCACTCTGCATGCGAGCGCTCAATCTACTCCAGTTACAATTAATCTTCAGTGAATGGGCCTTCCTGGAAGTCTAAAAACTGTTGTCAGACAGCAAAATAACTTCGCACCAAATTAATTTGCACTCAGTGTCCTGTTTTGTCTAGAAACCGGCTGAGTTGTGTTTTTGTGCCTAAAAACAATACTGCCTCATTGTTCTTGGTTGTCAGCCAGGTGGAGGTTTTCATGGGCTGTGCTGAGTATCTCAGAGAGGGTATGTGGGCTGGGGGAGGGAACTCACTGTTCAAGGATGCTAAGAGGTCATCCGCAGGATTTATACGCAGCATATGGGCCTGACATATGTATGCCCTAAAGACTCTAGGCAGTAACAAATGGCTCTGCTTTCACCTGCTCTAACAGGACAACTGTTCAGAGTTTGCCTTGGAAATCTGCCAGCTGATGCAAACACAGGAGTAGCTCCAGGAAAGGGTCTCGAAACATTCCTCTCATCATCATGGTACAGCTTCGAGTCTGCCAAGCCCATTTCCCTGGCCTTCTAGACCACTGCACCGGATTTACCTTCAGTGAAAGCCTTGGCAGTGGCTGCATAAAAGTCTCTTGTCAGGAAAAGATAGTCTCCAAATGAATGAAGGCATTTAAGAGTACCAGAATAAAGAGGAGCAGAAATGGAATGATGAAGCCATTTGAATAGGAATGGCTAAGTCTAAGGAGCTCAAAGCTTTCTGTTAGAGACCTGTACCCAAGCAAGAGCAGTATCTCTGGTATGCAGGAGCATGAAGAAATTCCCTCCTCAGTATTTCCATGCAGAGTTTGAGGACACTCTTCATACTTGGTTTACCAGGCATTCCTCCATCAGGAGTGCCCATTTAATTAGTGCCCTGCCAGCTGCTCCTGTCCGGCACCATCTCCCCACAGCTGCTGGCGAGGCTGTGCGAAAGCACGGACCAGAGCTGACTGGGGTTAGAAACAGTTATTGCACCTACAGCCAACAACTGTACATTTAAACACCTTCCAAACCAGACTGTCCTCTGTATAATTTCACCCATGCCTTACTCTGCTCTGTGCCTTGTTTCTTCTGTAATAATATATGTTTTTCTCAAAGCAGCTGGTACAATCAAAACTCCAGGAGGAATGAAGGAAGGCAAAGAGTAGTAAATACCAGTTACCACAGAGACTGTCTTGGGAACACTCCATGATCACTGCTCCTAAGTGGCACATCCTGCTGAACCCGAGCTTCTTACGCTGTCTCATATCCTACTTCTGATTGGTTCCAAACTCACCTAGTTTCTATGATTATAACCCAGGCTAATCAAGAGCTGAAGGACAGTTCCTCACAGAAAGGGTGATCAGACCCTGGACTGAACTGCCCAGGGCAGTGGTGGAGTCCCCATGTCTGGAGGTGCTGAAGGACAGCCTGGCTGTGGCCCTTAGTGCCCTGGTCTGGCCGCTGTGGTGATGTTAGGTCCTGGGCTGGGCTGGATGAGCTCAGAGGGCTTCTCCAGCCTCAATCATTCTGTGATTCTGTGACAGGAACAATGTTTCATTCTAAAGCTTAAGACTTCAAATAGATCTTTCCTAAGAGCACGAGGACAACATCCTCAAAGGTAACGTGACAGCAGAGTACTCACTGTAGGAGGGTATTCCGTAGGCCTGCCCCGGAGGAGGATAGGCAGTGTATGCAGCAGCCTGCTGGATTCCCGTGCTGTACTGAGTCTGTCCGTACGTTGCCATTGTTGGGAAAGAAGGGACTGTCACTATATGGGGATAATGTCTATTCAGAACAAGAAAACAGAAGATCTAAGGCAATAGTTACAGTACACGGTGTTGTAGAGCACAAGTAGAACACTTTTAGACAGCTTAACAAAATAACATCCAAACTATGATAGAGAGTGTTTTGGGAACTCAGAATTTACTAGAATGGTGCAAAAGTTTGTTTCAGTATTTGGCTCTTGACTTGAGCTATTAGGTTAAGGTACTTAAATGTACAGAGACTTCAAGACTCTGCAGAAGATGTGCAAACCAAATCATATTATATCAAATAAACTCTGTTTTTTCACACTTCATTTTGAGGTTGTCAAACAAGGGAGCGACGAGGGAAACCGTTGACATTTCATTATATTGCTCTGTGGTCACTCATAAACTCAACAGTGTTCTAAGTGATAAGGTTTGGATTCCCAGGAGCCCAAAAGTGCAGAGCACAGTACCTCAAACCTTCCTTCATTCCATATCTAATGAGATTAAGAATCAGTTACTTCACTGGACCAGAGCCATGCAGGGGACCAGGTGGATGGGCTGAAGGCAAAGAGTCTGCATGTTGAGCAAAACCTAGTTTGTAAATTAAAGTACGTGGCATGAACACTCACTTTGGGGAGTACAGATGGAGAGGACACTGTGGTGCTGCTTTGCTGCTGCCTGAAAAACAAAATTTAAGGGTCTTAGATCTTCATCATCTGCTCTAGGGCCAGGATGGTACCACTGTTCTTACTGCTGCTGCTTTGTGAACAATCTACAGGAATTAGAAGACTGTTTAGTAAATCTTCACAAACTGAAGGAGCTAAGAAAGTTATTCTCCACTTAACATTAAATATAGATTTAGTTTTAAACTGAGCATGATACTGATTGATTGAGCTACCAGTTTTTTCTTCTCATGGGACTGATACAGATGATGAAGCTGGGCTGTGGTGGGATGACGTAAATGCTAAAGGCTATAAAAGAAGCTGCTGTGATTACTGAAGCTTACTGCACTTTTTACCCCCTGGCTTTTTGCTGGTACTCTCCTAGATCATGACTCACTTTATTTAATGTTCATTAAATTATATCAAATCAAAATAAAAATTTAATATACCACATTGTAAACCTCCTTACTCCTAATTTTTTGAGTTAGCTACAATGCACCCTACTGACCTGCCAGCAATCAAACATTTATGTGGTGATGTTAGGTCATAGGCTGGACTTTGTGATCTTAAAGGTCTTTTCCAGCCTCAATAATTCTGTGAATAAGCCAGTACATCACACTGGTTATGTGAGGAGGATGCCTTCCAGTGTGGCAAACAGCTGTGCCCTGCAGCAGGACAAATGAAAAATGTGCTGCCATCTGGACTCAGAGATAAAGTTAAGTTCAATTAATTACATTTGAAAATTAAAATAACTAAATTAATTCTTAAAATCTAAATTAAAACTTGTGAGCTGTCATGGAAGCATCACATCTAAATGCTACTGTGAGTATAATGCTGGCTGCCTCCAGAATGCCATTCAAATTCTGCTTCTTGATTCCAGACGCATTAGGTACAGCACTAAAAATGCCAAAACACCCTCACAATCATCAGTAACAACACTGGGCACAGGAATCGCAGCCTGTATCTGCTGGTTGCACCAGTGAACACACTGGGCTAATGGCACACAGCATCTCCATGCAGGAAGAACATCAAGCATCACAGCATCTGCTGACAGAAACACCACCACCCTTGACAGTGGCTGCTGGCACCCATAGGGTAATCTGTTATCCAGAAGAGGAAATCTCACCCAGTCCCTTGCAGAAGATGATATCCCAGCTGCAGTTGTACATGCTGGGTGGAAAGTGAGATTCCTGCCGTGCTCCTGATGCTGGCACATAGCTAAACCAGGCAGGAAACACCTGCAGTGCTGTCCCACGCCTCACCAGGGACGTACCTACCATGCTGCAGACTGTCTTCAGTAGGTAACTGTCCAAAACAGCACCACTTCATTTGTTCAGTCGTTTGTAAGTTGGTGAATTAAACACTTAAACCATGCAAGTACATGTAACATCTAAACACAGTGCAAACGGTCCCATGGGACTGAGTACCTTGTTATGTCGTAAACCTGGAGAGAATGTCCAAAAGGATATGAAATGTTTGCTCTTCCTGATTTAACCCTTTTGAAATTGTTCTTTCCTCCACAACCTTTTTTCACAGCTTTATTATTTCACATTAGAACATGGAGATGATAGCAAAGTCTTTTTCAAAGCACAGCTATTTAATATGACAGCTTTTAAACCTCAGTTTAATTTCAAAGTGCTTTTTCATCTTTGTTCACTTGGTTATGGAATAACTCCAAGGGGCAGGAGTTCCAACTAAAAAATATGAATTACTAGATATGATTTTATTAGCAAGTTGATTTGTATAGCATTTACTGTATAGAATAATAGTAATGAAATTCTACATCTAAGAAAGATAATGCTGAGATTAATAAGGCTGAGAGATCAATAACATTTCTCTGGAAGTTGGAAACAGCTAAAACAAACACTGTCTCTAAAAAGGAAGCCCTTTTATCACAAACTCTGAAATCTCTCAGTTCTCTCTCCAGCAACCTGTCCCCGAGCCGAGCACCTGCAAGCTGACTGCCATCACTTTTCACCCTATATTCACCTGTAAGCTCTCCCCAGGTTTTCAGCTCATTGCAAGATAGTGTCACCACAGCACTGTTGCTCTAATGAAGGTGGCTCTCTCTGCTAACAAAGGCACTGATGACTTGGGGAACAGGTTTCAGAGAGAGCTGGCCATGACTGCATCAACACTGCTGCTTATTATAATTGTTATTGAAGAGAAAAACCCAGCTTGGTACTTCTGTCTATGCAGCAGAGAGCAAGAGTCACCTGCCCACAGGCCCACACACTGGGCTGTAATGTTAGTCTTTCTGAGCACAACAGGGGCTGCCTGTTCCAGCTCCTTCCCCTCCTCTCTGGATGTGAAGGAGAAACAGATACTTGGATCACTCACTCTTGGAAGGGCTTTCCTGAGCCACAGCCCTCCACAACAAATTGAAGCCTTGTTCCCTTTCTGATCCCACCTCCCCTAAGCTGTTCCCCAGTTCTGCCAGAGCTCTCCCACTGTCCCTCTCCTCAAAGGGCAAATACCACTGTTGCAATCCCCCTGGGGTCTCTTCCAGGGTCCCCTGCAGATACTGATCCATTGGCAAAGGACAGCTCAGGTAGGAGAGTGGCCAAGGGATCCTGAAACCTCTGCAGTCCTAAGCACAAACAGAACCACCCTCATCACTGACAGAAACAAACACATATGGACTCCTCCTTCATGCTCCTGTAACCATGAAACACCATTAGGAAAGTAAAACCCACCAGCAACTCGCCTTGGCTCCTCTACTGATAAAATATGGGTAACAGTCACCTATTTCCTGAGTAATAGGCAGAAAGAAGTTTAATTACAAACAAACCTACAAACATTGACAAGAATAATGTTACACAATTACACAGTCCTGTTTACACACACAGATATAAAAAGAAACTGTTCTTAAATCCGAAGCCAGTCTTACCCGAGTCCCCTTCAAGCTCACTATGAAAAATTGGCTTTGACTTACCTACAAGAAAAATACTTAGAAAATTAGATTGTGAGAACAAACACTACACTGCTTCTGTCGTACCTTCTCATCACCAATCAGAATGGCATTGAAGAGATAGACAGTTTAAGGTTTTATTCTTTTAATTCATAATGCCTTTCAGATTTGAAAGCCAACAGTTGGAGCAGAAGCTCAATTTCTTTTCTATTTGAAAAACATTACATCTTCAATTTTTGTCCTTTGGAAAGAGCTAAGCACAGAGTAAAAACAGTTGCCAAGAATGCCAGGAGGGAATTTACTGTATGTGAATATGCAATGTGCTATGGTCACTGCCAAAGAAGGCAAATTAAACTTACATGTGTTTCTACCCAAAATTCACAGGACTACAGGCAAAACGTGCCCTTGAAAATTCTACTGATAGAATTGTACATCCCATGGTAAGCACCCATGAACACAGGCAGCCAGACATCTCTGTGGGCATCTGCATGAGTATAGGGGATTGTATCGTAGACAAGTCACCATGATATTTCTGTAAGAAACACATCAACAAGAGCTGGCCCCAGCAATCTGGTGTCCAAGAGTGCAACTGCTATGCTGGCCTTGGCATTGCATAAAAAATACAGGTCCTGCATCAAGAAGCTACACAATTAAAAAAACAATCTCCAGCTCTAATCTTTTTTGCAAACACGTCCATTTCAAAGGATGTTTCCTTTAGACTGTTATCCCTTCCTCTGCTCCTGTAAACAGGCAGTTCTCATGTACGTGGTTTAATCACGCCATTCCTAATGCCTTAGCAAACAGGCAAGCAAAACATCTCCTGGGCTTCTGAGAGCCCATAAATGAAGGGGTTAAACACACTACTAAAACATAATAGCTAGGGCCTTTTCCTAACTCCCCTCTAACAGGAAGGCTGACAGATCCTGACCGCAGCAAACAATAGCTGGGATTGTACTAGCAAGAACTAGTTGAGCCACATCACTTGCCAATAATTTTTTTAGCAGATTTAACATTCTTCTGTTTCCTTCACTTGAACAGTATGATGTGGGGGGGCGTGGAGGGAAGGAGGAGATGAAGAGCAGATAAATTTCCATCTGAGCTTCAACCACTGAAAGAATTTGTCCTTGGTACCTGCCAAATGTGAAACTTCGGAGCAGAGGCCAGCAGGACTAACCATTCTGAGATTACAGCAGTGACCTCAGAGCGATGCAAACTGGGACACAGAGCTACTTTGGCAAAAGTTTTCTGGCTGCACCACATGTTGTTTGGTCTGGGAGCCCCCATGTCCCCCACCCCAATAGCAGCAGCTCAGCCAGCAAAGCCCAGGGCTCACATTCACTCAACCACTGGGGCTCCAGCAGGGTCCAGATAAAAACTGCCAGCTCTACACATTTCATACCTGCAATTATTGCAGCAGAGCAAATACATATCGTGTGTGCACCTATCACACTCAGATACCAAATATTTACACCCCACCTGCATTCAAACCACTGCTGAGCTGAAGGATGCAGCTACAACCCAATTGTCTACAAAAAATACTCAACAATTTTAGTTGCTCACAATACTGTAGAGCAAACTCTCAGAAGCAGAGGCCTTGCACCTCCTCAGTTCCCTTTGGTCACCTGTATTCAGAGATACCTGTATACATCTATACATCACGTTAAAGCCAGCAAACAGTAACGGGAAGAGGCAGCCTACCTTCTATGTCATCTGGAGCCGTGGCATAAATGTTAGAAAGGTTAAGCTTCAGTCTGTCAGGGCACTCTCTATTTACAGTCAGGCTGGGTGATATCACTAGATCTAGCATTTCCTTATACCTGAAGGAAAACAAAGGAAAAAATATAATTTATTCATTAATTATGCATGCTTACTAATGATTCTTGTGGGTTTTTTTTTCCCTAAGAGTATAAATATTAAAGCTGATTACCTAAACCCAGGCTTCATATAATTTTCACATAATAACATTCACTAAAGTTTTCATCAAAGGGAAATGCTGAATTAAAATGCAGTACTTGCTCCCATGGAGATTACTCCCATCTGATTAATGCTTCCCTTTTCTTCCTGCATTCTGCCATATGGAAACTAAAATTCCTGATCTCTCCTATGCCATCAGAGCAAGAACAGACACAGCAGCGTCCACTGAGGCTCCAGACAATAAAGAGCAGGCAATGGGTTGAACACAAAGCTGAGGGCAGTTAACAGCATTAGCTAAGTCCTACTGGAGAATGAAGTCAGTACCGGGGACAGGATCAATTTTCCAGAGGACACCCAAACCACCTAGACTGCAATGTCCTGACCATTAGGTGGCAGCGGCACAAGAAGAGTCCTTTCACACAAATAACCTCATCTGGTTTAACCAAAACTTCCAAATGAATCATAGAATCACATTGGTTTGTAGGAGTGAGCCTGGCCGCGGCTCTGCATCTCTGCTTACCCACAGCACTACAGAATCCTAGACTGGCCTGGGTTGGAAGGGACCTCCAAAGGCCATCTAGTCCAACCCCTTGCAGTGAGCAGGGACATGATCAACCGGATCAGGTCGCCCTGAGCCTTGTCCAGCCTCACCTTGAATATCTCCAGGGATGGAGCCCCAGCTACCTCACTGGGTAACCTGTACAGGCCCTGAGTCTCCAAAGCACGACACGATGGTTTGTACATGCACACCACTGCACTGCAATGAAAACTCACCAGCTCAGAAATGAGGGTGAGTGAACTGTTATTTCATACCCCATGCACAACACGAGCAGGTCTATCCATTGAAATGCTCCTGTTTTCCATATAGGTCTAATTCCAGCTGTTTGGGCTCCAAAGACACTAGCAAGCTTGCAACGTCACTGCTCACTTCCCTTAGAAGTACAAAACATGGCATTAAGGGCACAGATCTGCACACCAATGTCTGCAATTTGGGGTAAAGACAAGAGTAAGGCACTGTGTGTGACATCAGGTATCCACATGACAAGTTTCAGGCAAGGGTCTCCTGGACACCTTTACTCCCATAATATTCTGCCTGTGGCTTAAACCATGTAGAATCCACTGGTCAAATAAAACCTTAAGCTAAATTTGTCAATTAATTGTAAAAGTATTTTAAAAAGCCACACAGAGCCACAGAAATCTGGATTTTCTAGAAACAACACCAATGTGTTTTGCAGCAGAACAAATGCTGACAAGAGGATGACTCAGGGATGCTGTGCCCTTCACTTTCTGGTGCCACACAGTGGACTCTCTTTACTTCAGTCCCCCAGAGGGTATTTTGGAGGAAATGGGTTATCAGGGAAAAGGAGAACCGTGCTCTGGGCTCCCCTATCTGCTCAGCACTGAACATGGTACCTGCAAAGGAGCTGGCACAGTCCTGCTCTCAGAATGAGACCTACCTGTGCAGGTAGCAGGCAGCATGGCAGCCAGGTAGGCAGCAGTCCATAACACCCCTAAAACATCGTGAAGTGTAAGACAGTAACACAAAAACCTTTTTCCAAGTGGGAGATCTGGGTTCCTCTTGTCTGTCTCCCTTGGACCTTATTGGTATCACTGCCAGGGCAGCCTCAAGTCCAGAGGCTGCCAAAAGCTTCCTGATGATGTGCCATGAAGGAGACCTTCACAGACAACAGTGAACGACTGAGGTAGATCTACAGGACTTTGAACCAAACTCCTGTGAGATCTGTGCTCCCCAACTGCTAAGCAAACAAGACTGACATTAAAATCGGTGTTGTTTTGCAGCTGGAGGATCTCTGTTGCTAGTGGGAACCAAGGGGCTCTGCCTTACCATGCACCCCTTAAAGAGGGTACAACTGCCTGCCTCAGGCACAGACACTGAAGCACAGCAGGATGGAGTAAAAATGCAGGTGTCCATGCTACCAACTTCACGGAAAGGCAACGCAGAGTCAGATTTGTACAAGGACACAAAAATTCTCGTCTCTATCTGTAAAAATTCATCCCTAAGTGACTCTGTCTAATTGGCAGAGCCAAAATGGCAATCCAGGATTCTTACCCTAACCCTAAACAAAACACAGCCCAGAAGAAATTTATCTAAGTCCTAACAGCACCAGAGCAAGTTCTGCACCACGCTGATACCTGTAGTCGGAGGCCTCACCACAGCACACGTGAACCCACCCTGCAGGCAGTCCCAGGCATGAGGAGGCAGGGAGATGCCTCAGAGGCATAGAGCACCAGGGAGGAAGGGATGGTCACACTTTGCTTATGCCAGAGGGAAAAGATTTTTCTCCTGAAAGCAGCTAATTTCATTCTTGCACTGGCACAGCCAGGCTGCCGCAGACAAATAGGTCAGGAAGATTTTTGTGGTGCTTCTTAGTGAGGAGGATGAAGAACTCCTCTACAAGCATCTCTGCTCCTAAGGCTCTCGTGAAAGCAGCAGGCTGGGCAGGATCTCTTTTCCCAGAGGAATGACTTCATTCAAATCTACTGGTACCTCATTACATTTTGTTTGCTTGGCTGGGAAGCCAGGGTTCAGATTTACACCAGGTTTTCCTTCCTGCTGTAAGCAGTGTCTGATCTTTTTCCCTTTTATTTCCTTAATGCTCTACCTGGATGCAGGAAAAGCTCTACTGTCCCAGATCCTGTCAGGCTGGAGATGTTCTACATGTATGTTTCTCAGATAACACATACCCTTCAGCACAATCCCAAACTCCATCACTCATGACACTGCCCAGACCGTTGCCAAGTGACTGAGAGCAGATGTTTCAAGAGAAATGATCTTTTATAATGATTAATGTGCTTTAATTACATCATTGTTCAGAGATCTCATTAGCTACTGTCTGACTGATGATGTCTCTACTGGTTTTGTTCTGTTCAAAGTCACATCGCACTTCTCTGTGTTTGTTCTATAACATATTCCTGGGGTTTCTTCCAGCTTTTTCTTCATAGCCTGTATGAGTTGCATGTACCAAGAGGTAACTGCTCACTGAACGCCTGGCTGCCTGGGCCTGTCTCCTATGCGTTTGCATTGCCAGTGGCTTTGCCTGTTTTGCACGCACCATTTACCACTCAGACCATGAGCATTTCTTGCTCATGTGCTTCTTCATAGGGCTTCTGAAATTCCAGTTTGAATGATGGCAATCTACAGAACATCTCCAGTGAAATGATGGAGGTATTTAACACAATGAATGGCATGCTGGTGGGCAACTGATGAAAATATCACATCTGTCCTTGTTACTTTGGAGAGCAAAACCATTTTCTGGCTTAAGCAATGTACAGTAAATCAATAATAAAGGTTGCTGAATATGAGATTTTATTAAAACCAGTGATGGCAACATCCAGCATGTTGGGCTGACAGACATCTGGAAAAGCTTTAGGTTCTGTAATTAAGAAGACTCTTGTGTGAATTTGGTGCTCAGCTTTTCCATGAGAATCTCCTATTTGAAAACCCAATATTTTGCCCTGAAAGTTGTCCCACAAAATCTCTGTCAAAAACCTAAACTTTTATTTTTACAAATGAAAAATGAAAATAAAAACTTTTCTCTTTACAAATGAAAAGGATGAAAAAAGAAAAACAGAAGCATTTTTCAGCCATTCTGAAGCTAGGAACACCAAATGAAACGTTTTAAGGTACCACATTTTTGATCGAGGCATTGGAGTAACCTACAAATCACATTTTCTTTTACAGTGATGCTTTGAGAGCAGTGGTTCCAGATCCCAATTCAAAACCCTCAGAATGGTGCTAGGTGCAAACTACTCAGTGATCCCATCTCTTTCCAGCAATTACTCAAAAACAAGTGTAAGTGCAAAGATGAAGCAGGACCCTGTATGCTGGTGGTGTTGGCAAAGGTGCTCCAGGCAGTGGAGATGGCAGTGAGAACCTGATGGATAATAGTTTGAAAGGATAAAACAGAAACCACTATAGTGTTGTGGGCAGATGCAACCACACCATAGCTCTGTTCAGCACATCTGAAGGGCCAGAAGGCACCAGTAAAAGATGGAGACTCCTTCTAAAGTCTGTTGCTCAGACACAGTTGAAACCATCTCTCAGTCTCCTTCACTTTGTTCTTAACATCCTCCCAGGATATTTTCACGAGATTGAGTGCACCCTCAGGAAGTTTGCAGACAGCACCAAGCTGGGAGGGAGTGTCGATCTGCTGGAGCGTAGTGAGGCTGTACAGAGGGACCTTGACAGGCTGTATCGATGGGCTGAAGATAACTGTTTGGGTTTCAATAGTGCCAAGTGTCGGGTCCTGCATTTTGCTCACAACAATCCCATGCAATGCTACAGGCTTGGGGCAGGGTGGCTGGAAGGCAATCTGGCAGAAAAGGACCTGGGGGTTCTAATTGACAGGCGGCTGAATATGAGCCAGCAGTGTGCCCAGATGGCCAAGAAAGCCAGTGGCATCCTGGACTGTATTAGAAACTGTGCGTCAGCAGGAGTAGGGAGGTGACTATCTCCCTGTACTCAGCACTGGTGAGGCTGCACCTTGAGTACTCTGTCCAGTTTTGAGCACCTCAGTACAAGGGAGACATCGAGGTGCTGGAATGGGTGCAGAGGAGGGAAATGAAGCTGGTGAAGGACCTGGAGATTAAATCTTATGTGGAGAGATTGAGAAAGTTTGGGCTGTTTAGTTTGAGGAAGAGGAGGCTTAGGAGAGACCTCATCACTCTCTACAACTATCTGAAAGGACATTGTAGAGATGTTGGTGCTGGTCTCTTCTCACAGGTTATTAGTGACAGAACCAGAGGGAATGGTTTCAAGCTTCAACAAGGTGGATTTAGATTAGAAATCAGGAAAAAATTCTTCATGGAGAGAGTGGTCAAGCACTGGAATGGGCTGCCCAGGGTGGTGGTTGAGTCACCATCCCTGGATGAGTTTAAAAGATGCTTCGATGTAATGTTGGGGCATATGGTTTAGGAGTAAACTTGTAGAGTAGGGTTGATGGTTGGACTCAATGATCCCAAGGGTGTCTTCCAACCTGAATGATTCTATGATTTGCATCCTCACTGTGAAAGCAGCAGACTTGTTCCTGGACCTGCCTATTTCATTCGTCTCTATTCCATGTTTTTGGTGAGAAGATAGCTTCAATCTGACCATGAAGTGGAACAACTACTCCAAAGAGTACTTGCAGGGCTTTTTGAGTAAATAAGACACTTGAACAGTAAGTAGCAACAGGGTAAGCTGAACATTCAAGTGACATTCCGGAGGGAATGTGTGCAAGGAAGAGCAGAGCATCTGTCATACAATGACAACAGTCTGCAGGAGGGTATCTGAGCTACAGAAGGTTGATGGTACAGCAGAGAAAACACATACCAGGAGTAAAACGCAGTACGGGGGAGAAAAAGCTGGCATGGTTATGGGGAAAAAAAAAAAATCATGAGAACGGGCTCTGCATCTGCCATCAGTGGAGGATCTGATGAGTTAGGAGCCTTGAAGAATGCAGTGGGTGAGAAACATAAGACAGGACACTTGCCCTTGGGAAAAACCTGCCAGAAACTACAATAGGAAAGACAAGACACTTTAAGGGACTAAGAAATTGCAAAGAAACTCTGTCTATGAGAGGCAAATACAGAAATTACTCTCCCTGCAACAACCTCATGTGACCGTCTTCTCAAGAATTTTCACTCGTATCTGGCTAGAGGCCAAATACAAGCTTAAACCACTAGCTCTTCCTAAACATGTACATGTGCCAACATAGAGCCCTAGGCAGGAGTGGTACAAGCCAAGTCCTCTGCTTTTAGCTTTGCTGGGAATGGGAGGAGTAGAGACGGAGATTGCAGCCTAATTGCAAGAGTAACATTTTTGTCTTGCTTCCATGACTTTATCTGGTTTTAATTACTTGATCAGCCACTTTCATCTTCATTCTCCTCAAATAATGGTACAGATCATCACTACAAAAATCTGCACTAGCACCACAAAAACCTGCAACTTTATGACTCCAGTGCTACTCCCTGGACTCCCTACTTTGTATCTTAAGTTAATTACTACTGCAGAACCAGAAATGCTGAAGATTGCCTCCAATGCAAGGGAAACAATCAAAGAAAACTCTAATCCCAACAAGTTATGAGATTTCTTGTTTTTTTCTTTTTTTCCATATCAGTAAAGTGTTCAAAGGCACTTGCTGTGTCTCTTTAATTTTCACCGGGACCAAGACTTCTCCTGGTATAACAACTTGGGAAGCATGGCTACTCAGTCAGGAGTAATTGGTGCAAAACAACACTCCCCATTTCACTCTGCTGCTGCACAAAAAGAGGAACCTTTCACAAGCAGGGAAAATGCCATTATCTTGCAACCACCTTCCAGGTGGTAGAAAAACAGGGAATCTTCCATACACAAAGTTTTGGCTGCTTCCATCCACACATTTCAAAAGCAAAGGGAAGCAATTTCATTTCCTCTGTCAGTACATTCCTTTTTGCACTCCATCTATAATAGATCTTGTATTCCTTACTTTTCAAGAACTCAAAAACGCTTCAGTAGATGAAAACCACAATAGTTTTCTCTTTTATAATGACACCTAGCTCATCCCCAAGTGCACCTGATAGATGCATGCAGGAAGGGCCTGCACAGGCATAGAGCTAAACCTGAGCTGGCAGAAGAGCTCATGTAGAGACTGACAGCACAGTCACGATGACAAGATATCCTTTCAAGCTGACCTGCAGGGCAGCGTGCCTCAAGCCGTTTATGTTCCCGAGAGCTGCTTTTCGTTGACATGATGGGACAACACAAGCTGCAACACTTGTCTGAATTTATCATTGCTCAGCCCATCTTGGACACAAAAGAAAGAGGACTCATAGTGGTATGGCTGTTAGCACAGTGTCTGAGGGTGGGGGGACACAACAGCATTGTTCGCCAGCACATGGTATCTCAGGCTAAGGAGTAAACCAAGAGCACTGAGAAAAGTTTCATGAAGGCAAGGGACAAAGCAGCCTGGAAACAGCAATTAAACTGAGGTGGCAGTGAGGCTGCTCCAGATGACCAACACATAGCCGAGCCTTTGGGCAATGGCTGAGCAGACTGAGTCAAGAATGAGATGAATAAAAACAGGTGAGATGACAGAGCTGGGGGGTGCATTGACTAGATTTGAACTCACAGCAAGAAAATCCACATTTCAGCTCTGAAAGAGCCAGGGGGAAAGCCCCATATGAGCAGTGCCTTTGTGTGGCTCAGAGAAAGTTAGGCAGATGCTGCACATGGAGCATGCAGGGACACCCTATCACAGAATCATCATGGCTGGAAAGGACCTCCAGGGTCATCGAGTCCAACCTTTATCCTATTATCTAGCTGCTAG
>JAOXOE010000848.1:6790965-6821297 GCA_028565055.1 Phoeniculus purpureus | reverse complement strand
CCCTGCCCATGGCAGGGGGATTGGACTAGATGATCTTTCGAGGTCCCTTCCAATCCCTAATGATTCTATGATTCTAATTTGAGTCAGTGTCCCTCTTGGAACTTCCATCTTTTTCCTTGTAAAGAAACCAAGATACAATGAAGAGTTGATTCATTGTTGCTTATTTGTGTGTCAAGAGGAAGCATAATTATCTATTTTGTGAGTATTGGTGTGGAACACAAGTTTGGGCTAGTGAAGACAAAGTATGTTAGCAGCAGCTGTGTGCATCCTTTTTGTGTCAATGCTGCACCTAGCACCCCTGTATTCTGACTCTTTGTGGGATATCAAGAACTGAAGTGTTAAACAAATGGAAGGTAATGGTTCAGGGTACAGATCATGATACCAGAGTAAGAAGAGAAGATGGAAGACTTTAATACATCAAATGTTATGAATATGAAACAGATGCCCAAATTCATGGAATGGTTTGATTGTTAGTTTTAATGTTGTCTTGAAACTCATGAAAATGACTGATTTGCACCCTGGTGTTGGTGGGGAGAACATACAGACCTCATCTTTCTTTGCATTTTGAGTAGAACTGACAATGGCTGAAATGCGTCAGAGTCTGGAGCAAGAACGAGATCGTTTGATTGCTGAGGTGAAGAAGCAGCTGGAGTTGGAAAAGCAGCAAGCAGTGGATGAAACTAAAAAGAAGCAGTGGTGTGCTAACTGCAAGAAGGAGGCCATTTTTTATTGCTGTTGGAATACTAGCTACTGTGACTATCCCTGCCAGCAGGCTCACTGGCCTGAGCATATGAAATCTTGCACACAGTCAGGTAATGCACTTTGGGTTACCTGTTCCACAGCAGTTCGGGGTTAGGGTGGGTGGAATACACAGGGACTTGGTATTCTTCATTCACATGTGAAGAGGGACTGTGGACTGGTACCTGAGTAGCTGCTACTGTCTCTTTTTCCCTTTATTTCAGCTACTGCAACACAGCAAGAAACAGATACTGAAATTAGCACAGAAACATTAAATAAGTCATCCCAGCCCAGTTCAAGTGTGCAGCCCACACCCACGGAAACAGCCAGCACACCTAAGGAAAAGGAAGGTTCAGCTGATAAAAGCAAAGAGAGTGTTACAGTGAGTATCTGGTGGTCACTTCAAACAAACATAATGTGTAAGATTTCTCTGAAACCCACCCTTAATAGTTTCCCTGTGTCAGCCAGGAATTTAGATCATTTACATATTGCTAAAGGGTGTGATTTAGGAAGTGAGATATAGGGAATTGTGTTTGTTATTTTTCTTCACCTTGGAAAAAATTAATCTTCTTCTGCCCTCTGGGAACATCCTTTCCCCTTCATTTATTCCCGGCAAAAGCTTGTGTTGTCATGACTCCAGCCAAAGAGGACTGGACCTCTTTCTCTCTCTCTCTCTCTCCAGGACCCATCTGTGTAGCTTCTGGTCGGGATCTTTCGATACAAGTTGCCTTCTGATAAGCAATACTGACTGCAGCACTTCCAAGCCCTTCTTGCCTGGGGGTTCAGAGGCCGAGCACAAGACCTGCATTCAAATCAACTTACTTTATCACAACAGACTGCCACTAGGGTACCACCGCTAACACTTCACCTGGATACAACAGTTCAGGGGATCTGCAGCTAATGGAGCAGTGTGCAGTTACGAAATCCTCCATAGCACCTACTCTGATAGTGTTAAGTAGGCAAGGATGAGCAAATGCTCTGATAAAAGGGACTTAACATTGCATTATATAGACAACGTTTATAGAGAAGATTCTGCTTTATAGGTAGGGCTTGACTATTAGCAATTTCAGCATTGTTTTTCTTCTACCCTTGCAAGATTTATTAAATGAAAAATTTTAGCAGGGGATGGGGGGGGGCTGATCCTTCAAACTCTTACACGTGGTCCCCCATATCAGTAGGAGCCTTGTATTTTAAAATATTGAAAGCAAACTAATTTTTTAGTATTATGATTCTAGCATGATGTCTCATTGAGATAGTCCTATAGAACTGGGAAGCATAGTAAAGTAGAGAGCTGTGTTCATTTCTTGACACTTCTGCTACTGTCTGGTGTTAGATCTCTGGGCTTGACATATCATCGAAGGGAGCAACTTGGGAAACAGATCTGAAGAGGGAAAAGGTTGTGCTGTTCCACCTGGCTGTCTCAGTTGGCATGTACATGCTTGTGGTAGCACAATGTGTATATCACTGGGGAATGGAGGATAGGAGGAAATCAATTGCCTAAAACTTCTGCCAGGGAATATTCCAGTTATACAAACCTGGAATTGCTTTCATATAGATGTTCTACCTGAAACATCATGCTGTCTACACTGATCATGTTCATAATTTGATATTTTGTTTTATTAACAAAGAAGTAACCTGTGAATTCATCAAGATGCAAATTTTTAACACGAAACATCCAACAAAATTTCACATAATGAATAATAACAACAACTAGGTGGAATTTATGTAAAAGCTGAGACTTCTACTGAGGTTGCCTGTGCTGTCTCTGCAGATAGCAACAGGTGTGGCAAGCAACCAGCCTATAAAACTGGTCCAGGTACCGCAGACCACCACCTATATTCCAACTACTCAACCCACAATTGTAAGTACAATATCATCATTTGAAGTCTGCAGTAGTGCTGCTCCTGGCATTAAAATGGCTCAGTATTCCTGGGGGGTTGTCTCCATCTGCTGTTCTATCAAGATACAAATTCACTGGTATAGTCTCAACTTGCAGTGCAAAATGCCTTATTTTGCTGTGCAACATTCCACCCTTCCACTTCACTGTGGATTTGGAGTTGGCATTAAGTGTGTAGCAGAGGCACTGAGGACAGTCACCCTTCTGTTTTACATCATTATCATATTATCTGTGTGTTTCATGTATATACTTGCCCATGACATCAATGTAAATATATAGAATTCATTGAATTAGTTTTAAGTATCTTTTAAATATCTGTTTGTCTATGGTATCCTGGAGAGATTTAGTGAATTCTGAGATATGCTTGATATTCCTGTGACATATCAGTCCTTCAGAAAGACAACATGCATTCATCAGTGGTGTGTGTCCCATGCAGTCTTGCACATTAGCATTACGAAATCATGAGAAGTAGCGTTGGAGCCAGACCTGGTTTTTAACATCAAAGGCTTAACCAAGGACACTTGAATTCCCTAGTGTCAGTTGCAGGAGATGGGACAGAAGTGAGTTTGATCTTTTGTGTTTTCTGCACCGTAAAATCCCATTCTTTAACTGGTCTGACCTCAGCAAAAGGATGTAATGCTGATACTACACTGGTAACTGGAGGGCCTGCTCTGTCTTAGCGGTGTGTTTGACAGAGAAGCCCGTGTGTGGATGGATAACTGATTCATTCCTGACTGAAGTTAGGTAATTTATAGTAGTAACTGTGTGCAAATTGAGCAGTGTACCTTAATCACGCTGTGATTGTGAGGCCTGATGCGCTATAGAAGTCACTGTGTCTTTGTCCCTGTGTACACCCACACCCCCGCACACACCAACAGCATTTTGCAGCCATTACTTTCCATGCAGATGTTCCTGCTTCAGTGGAGATCGTGACTTTCCACATTCCCAGCAGCATTTTGACTCGGCTCATTTTGTCTCAACTGAGAGCACTGTGCACCTTTGCAGCATCAGCCCGAAGTTGCTTGGACTGAATGACTGTAACAACAAGGTTTTATATGCGTTTTAAAATCAAACAGCAAAGATGTCGGGCTCTTTTGTGAATAGCTGAGGGGTTGTAAGATCACAAGGTAGTTTTGTGTAATATTCAGAACAATGGCTGTTACCTTAGTGGGTTTTCTGTGCTACACAGCGTCCAGAGGTATGGAAAGCAGAACTGGATCGTCCAAAAGGTTTCGACCTTCGTTTGTGCATGTTTAAAGCTTTGTACACATTTGCATTAGCGTTGCACAGCTACAGACACCTCTGTATTCTAACGACTGCACGTGCAATTCAGATACTCCTAAACCTTAGTGCATGTTTAGTATGGATGCAAAATATACATATGTGTAAAACTGGCAGAGGTGGAAAATGTACCTCTCAGGGAATGATCTTAACACATGTAAGGACTTTCACACATTCCGTATCCTGATCACTGTAAGAACTGAAACTGAATTTGTTCATCTGTGTAAGTGTGTATGTTTGAAAGGTGACCATGGCAACCCTGACTCCCCGACCCCTCGTACTAACCTTCCCTATGGCTTCTTTAGGGTTCAGTTTGCACTTTGTGTCCAACGAGGAAGTTCTTCCTCTTAACAACTTCCAGTGTATCCTCTGGGTACTGTTTCCATTGAACCCTCTGGACACATCTGAAATCGTCACCAAATGGCAGTAACCTTGAATTTATTTAGCAAACTGGTTCCATGTTTGGTTTTGATTCTTTCTGTAGTTAAAATAATGTAAAAAAAAAAAATTAATTCATTGTCTTTGCATTCCAGGGAATGGAATGAGTAGGTTTTGGGAAGGCACAGACTTTGTCACAAGGAGCTGATAAACACTCTAGGCTGTGTGTGTATCTCCCTAGGTACACACAGCCTTTGCTGGATACCATTAAGACACTAAATGTGGTTTCTCAAAACAGTGTGGGGAAACAACTGTGCTTCAGTGAACTTGTACTTCTTCCCTCTTCTCTTTGGAATGTCCTGCTGCCATCAGGGGGAAGATCTCTGCATCCTTTTCAGTTTCCTCCAAAAATCTCCCTTCCTGTTTCTTCCACAAAGTCTTGTGAACTGAAAGGGATGCCGCTGTGCACCATTGGATTTGTGTCCAAACTTCCTTGCCGTTTGTATGGTACCAACGCTTCAGTACTTTCTCACCACCTTGGAGGAAGGCTAAGATATGGACTTAAGATCAAATAAATCCTTTTCCAGATCTTCCAGAGTGATGTGACCTTGACCAGATTGTTTAACAGTCTTGTGCCTTTGTCTCTGCACCTGTAGAATCAGTTACCACATATAGAGATGCCCTGAACCATCAAGATTTAGAAATCATCATCTATATGATGGGAGTGAAAAGTTTATTCTATATTAATATTTTTACAGGGTGTATAACACAGTCCCCAGTAATGCTGATGGTTTTGTTATTGATTTGTGTAAAAGTTAAGTACTTTTTGGTTCAGTTGGGTATTCTCTGTCCTCTTCTGTGTAGCCTGAATGCATGGGGGAGTTCCTTTTAAGGGAAAAAGATTTAAGTACCATGTAACAAGAATATACTTATAAACAAGGGTATTTTTGTACTCCAGTTTGATTTGTCAAAACTTTTTCAAGTGACAAAGGATTTTCATAGCTCTTTTTCCTCTTCCCATGTAATAGTTTGGGGAAAATATGTAACTGGATGTCACCATGAGAACTGAACTCACCAAGCACAGTGTGTACAGTACCTGCAGCACCACCTGTCCCCCTAGTTCTATAGCAGTAGTAGTAATAATAGAGAGAACCTCCTGGCTACAGGAAAGTAATCTCCTACTTTGTACCCTGGACTGAGAAGTACTGTGGTAATAAAGGTACTAATCCTTGCACAAAATTGGGATTATTCTGGATTTTCCCTGGAAAGGAAATTTCTCTTTCTGCAGTCGTGTTTATGTGACCTTTGACATAACAATGTGTTTCTCTTGGTTTTAATCCACAGACCATTCCTATAGTGGTAAGTCCTTCTGCTGGGACAGTGGCAATGAGAACTGGAGTTCAGTGTGTTCAGACCACAATGCCAGTCCAAGTACGAAGAGTCTAACTGCTAACGAGAAGTCCATACAATTGTTGGAATAAATAAATCTAATAGAAATGTGAAAAGTAAAGAGTTCTTGGGATGAACCTCAAAGGTTCAGACTGCAGCTTTGTATGTGTGTGCAAAGCAGTAACTACACTACATTCATGTAAAGCATTAGCGCTGGCTTAGAAAAGCTGAGGACAGGTAAGATCCATACTCAATCTATGCTTCGTCTGTAAATAATGTAAAATTTGTGGATGCCATTAGAGTACCATCTCCTTTTTATATTTGTATTGACTTTAACTTATAAAGAGCATTTGAAGTTGGAGAAGAAGGTTTCAAACAGCCTTATCACAGGAGAACTGAGAACTGGTCTTGGGAAACTGCAGCTGAGCATCAAATAATGGAGTAATGGGAGTCTGAACAACTCTGTTTTCATTTGGATGCAAACCCACCTCTGCACTTTCAAACTCTTGTAGGATGTCTTTGAGCAACCAAGCGATGAAGGGTATTTTTGTTCATTTTAGGAGGCAAATTATGGCATTTCCAGTCTGCGGCCCTGAAATACACCAGGATTTCCATTGTTTTTCACAATGACCAGACTGTTAAAATTCGTATTGTGTTAAAATGTCATTCAGTCTTGGATGAGAAAAGTTGGGAAGTGTGAGACCAGCTGGTTGTAGTGTGATTGCCAGTCACTGCTGCCCAGGCTTTGGGAAAGTCAAAATTTGTTCTTATGCTTCACAGTTGAGTTTTCTTTTCTTTAGAAAACAAAAAAGTCCAAAAGGACTCGGAACAAGAATTAGATGTGGAGAAAAAAAACCCCATGGATTGGGAAAGGTGGGCAAAGGACTTGTGATGCTGGGCCAGAGCATGTATTATTTATACAATGGAATCTCTGTTGTTCTGTAAGCATGAAGCAGTACAGTACGAGCGAAAGTAACCCCTGAAATGCTGTCTGTTACACTGACTCTGTCGTCCCATTCTGTATGTTGTGTAAAACGAAAGCATTGAACAAAGCAAAGGTGATGTATGTATATGAGAAAATTAACTGTATGATAGCATTCCAGCACATTCTGTTGTATATTTGAGTCATGTCGATTTTTTTTTCCCATTGTTTATAAAAGAATGCGGTTTGTACAGTCTCCAGCTAGTTACCCGTATTAGGTGGGGGGGGGAAGTATTAGAATTAAAAACACAAAGCGAGAACAGAATATTTGTGAATTGCAGTTGTGTCAGAGATAGCCTAGCTGGCCTTATTTGTGAAGCATAATTGCTTTTAGCATATGGAAGTATTTTTTCACATTTTCTTTGTATAAAATTTGTATTAAACTTAAATATCTTTTTTGACACTTGTGTTTCGTTGTGACTGAGCCAGGTGACACACGCAATGTGCTTTGGGTTCCGCCAGGTTCTCAAGAAACTTCACGATTTTTTTTATTAAACTGTTTAGAAGAACAGGTCTGTGTTTCTGGATTTCCAGTCTCCTTTCAATCTGGATGAGTGTTCGTTTCTGCACAGTCTCCAGATCACAGAGCACTTCATGGGGGTTAGTGTGGGACCTCTGAAACTGAGCCTTTCACATCCGAAAGAGAACAAAGCAGCACTGGCAGTCGGTAAACAAGAAGCTGTTTAAGTGTAAAACTCAGGAGCATCCATTTTCCCTCTGCTTAACAGCAGCAAGGGCCATTGCCTCTTGTGGGATGTTTACTCACGGATTGGACTGAAGTGGGGCTGAGGTGCAGAGCTGGGTGTGGTCTGCAGGTTAGAAATGGGGACTGATGGTGAGGATGGGTGTAGCCCTCTTAACAGGGCATGAACTGGGCAGGACTGCTGTGTGCAGGGAACTAATGAAGTGGCTCCTTGCACAGTCTCACTATGGATTTAGTCTTAAGAGTTCCTACTCCTGTAGGAACCTTGTTACATGAAGTTATTTGTAAAACAACCACAATTAATGTTCCCAGTGCTACTGCTCACAGAAAATTATGAATTTAGGAAGCCTGGAATGAGGTCTTGGCCTTCCTCTTGTAATCTGAATTCTGGTATTGCTTAAACAAGCCCTTGTGTTTGAAGTGAAAAAGGAGGAGATGAAAACGAAACTGGCTACAGGAACCCCCACTGCTTTCTGAAGTCCATTTCAACCCCTGGGGTGTTTTCCCTCTGAACAGGCATGGCTTTTGCTGTAACACATTCTTTTCTTCCCCATGTGAAAGAACAGGTGACCAAGTCCTAGTAAAGATTTCTGTGAGTATGAAATGGTAACTCCTAGGAGGAGTAATCAGCCCTAGGTCTAAGGGACAGCTTAGCTCCTTGTGGTGTGAAGTTCATTGTTTCTCTGGAGACTCTTCTGGTAGTTTTCCGAGCTGCAGTGAGGAGCTAGCACTGCATTTGAGGTGCTCTGATCAGACACTGGAATGGACTGCCCAGGGCAGTGGTGGAGTCCCCGTCCCTGGAGGTATTGAAGGACAGACTGGCTGTGGCCCTTAGTGCTGTGGTCTGGCTGATGTGATGATGTTAGGTCCTGGGCTGGATGAGTGCAGAGGGCTTTTCCAGCCTCACTAATTCTGTGAGGTTTTGGTTTAACTTCCAAAATGATCTGGTCTGAGTGCAGTTCATCGTAGCAAGGTTTCACCACTGAGGGCTGTGAAGACCATGCTGGACCAAGGCCACAGAGCTGCAGGAGCTGCCACCCAGCTGGTAGTTCTGGCTGCAGACACCACTAGGCTCAAACTGAAACTTTGCAGCCAGGCTGCAGATGCAGGTGAAGAATCTGCCATCAGTTTGCTGTCACCTGCTTGTGGTGCTGCTGAATTACCCTTCAATGATTTCAGCACCAAAAAGCTGAATGGTTCAATTGCAGAGGAACACGGACCAGCCGAGAGGAGCATTGACCAGCTGGAGCTGTAGGCTTCTGAGTTCTCCATCCTGCTCAGCCACAGGAACGAGGGGTGCTGCAGGGATGTGATCTGTGCGCAGACAAGTCCCATCCGAATGCTGGAGCTGTCACCCCTCACACAGAACCATGGGCCTGAGGTCCCTCTACACGATTACCTTGCCTTTGTGAGTACAACAGGCTCGTTTATTAGCTATGGTACAGCCACACCACAAGCAAAGGCTTTTACAAACGCTGAGCTTTCTGGTTTTCTTCCTTTTAAAAACGTTATTTTTATACAAAACACCAGCTGAGTGCTGGCCCAGCGCTTGGTCTTAGCGCTGCTCTGCTGCCCTTCCTGGCTGCCTCAGGGACGTAGCTGCACGGTGAGGGTTGGGTTGTCTTTAGCCAGTGAAACCCAGTTAAAGTGGCTCAGAATTTTGACTTGAGCCTCGCAAACCAAGAAGGAGGGAGGCATGGGGGCTCCTGCTCAGTGGGGCTGGCTGGGCCTGGTTGCCCTCAGCTGCTCAGACAGCAGAGCAGAGCAGCAGGACAGGGAGCGGTGAGACATTGTATGGAGAGGGTTTGTCCACCCCCCTGACCAAGGTGTGTTGCTGCAACTGCAGCTCTTTGGTTACTGGACAAAACGCTGTGTTCTCTTGTTGCAGCTGGCCAGGGGCAAAGTGTGACTTCTGTCAAACCTGCTGTCAGAAATGGTTCAGAGCCAGCAATGGTTCAGAGGAGCCAGGTTCTTGTTGAATAGAGTGACTGGCACACGAGCCCTGAGAAGCGAGCCCGTCAGCTCCGGGGCTCTTGTTGCTTGGTAAGAGCCGTATTTTGTGTGGCACGCAGAACTCACCAGGTCTAAGCACATGGGTGGAGAGATCCTGAGGTTAAGCTTAACATGGTGGGGGAAAAACCCCATAGGGTTTTCTAGGGCCTGCAGGTGCATGCGTCTGGGGCTCAAACACAGCCTGACTGCCTCCTTTACTAACAAACCCTGTTAGGGTTATGGCATCGAAAGGACCAGAACACGACGTGATGGGACCATTACCATCTGTAACTGGTAGCTTAAGATGCTCTTTTTTAACCCCGCAGCGCCGCTTTCACAGTGGGTGTCTGTGAGGAAATGCTAAAGGATGCTGCATGTGTCACACCAGTGTCCTGCAGTGGTTTGGGGTTTTTTATTGTTTGGGCAAGTATTTGGGTTCTGGAAGTGTTAGAAGGGAGCAGCCCTCATGCCCTCCTGATTGCACTCGCGGTCAAGACTTCAACCCATGTTGTCTCACCAGATTACTTATGCCCCTTGTCTGTATTAGCAGGCTGGACCTGCACCAACATCACAGACTGGTTTTGACAGAAAGGAGATGTAGCTGCACATTTCCGTCGCAGCACCACCGTACCCTGCGGGGTTCAGTCACCTCAGGTGCAGCTGGACTGCAACTGCTCAGGGAACCCCATCGCTTCACTCGGGTCTGGTTAGCAATGAGGCTAAGAGGATTTTACCCTGGAACGGTGCAGAAATACAAACCCAGGCGACATTCCTGAGCAAGATGTGGGGGGTAGGGGTGGGGGTGCTGTGTGTGGGTGTGTGTTCCCAGCCTTTTGTGTGTTCCGAAGTGAGACCTTGTTCCAGATCTCCTTTTCTAGCCATCACACGCTGCCTGCAGCAGTAAATCTTGGTGCTCCAGCTGTTGGGAGAGGCTGACGTGAGCCAGGGTGTTTTGCCAATTACAAAACCTAACCAAAGGGATGCAGCCATCAGCAGAAAAAGAGTTGGGAGTCTGTCTGTGGGTGGATGCACCTTGCAGAATTTCCCCACTGTTGGAAGGACCCCCAGCCATCTCTCTCACAATTGGAGCTCCCAGCAACAGCAGGACAGGATGAATTGGACCAGGGTGAAGAACTGGGTTATGCAGGTCTCAGCTGTTCTCCTTGGTCGTCTCTACGTCCCCACGGACTGTGGTCGATCTCCCCATTGTTGAATTTTTGGGTCAGTTTTCTTTCTGTTGCCCTCACAGTGAGATTTGTTGTTTCATTTGCTTTCCATGTTGCTGGCCATGCTAGTTCATTTGTGTGCCCTGTAGAAAGTGAGAATAAAATCTGCCTGTGTTTTCTGCTGCTGGCTGCACCCCTTCGGTTAGGTTATGGATTGGCAAAACACATGGTGCCCGAAGGATGGGGTACGAGTGTTCCCAAGGCTGAGGCACAGCACCCTCAGCACCCCTGGCACCCGAGGGTAAGAAAAAACCACTGGCTGGGAGGTGAATGGGGAAGTCACAGCACTGGTACACGGACCATGAGCCAGAACTAACAGAGAACAGGACTTTGGAGGCACAAGCAAGAGAATCTTCAAACACATTCAGAAAGCTGGAACTTCTAAGGAGCTTTAGGAAACAAAGCAAATGAGTAGGTGGGTAACTGACTGACTGAAGGCAGGTGTCAAATCTGGAATTTCAGGCAGAGCAATTACCTGATTGTCAGGGTGATAAAGGCTGCAGTTGTGCTTCCCTAGGAGTCTGCCAGCCCTGGCATTTGCTCCCTTTCCGAGGTTCTAGTCACAGGTGTCCTTATCTTGCAGCCATCACTCAGGCCTCCTCTGAGTCTGATCTCCTATTTGTGACAGTCCTGTGGCTGGAAAACCTTGAGGGAAAGATCTGCCAGCCCTGCTCCTTGCAGTCCCTGAGACAGGCACTACCTCTGCTACAAAACCCATGTCTTTGTTTTGTGTCTCTCAGGCCTGCGAGCAGCTCTTTGCCAAGGCCCCCCCCAGCAAGTACCTAAAGGATGTTTGTGTTCGCTCTGCTGCCGCCAAGTCGCACTCTCGTGCTCTACAGCTGCTGACTCCTGAGCCAGAGACCAAGCTCAGATCATTCTGAGCCCAGATCTTCTGTTGTAGCCCAGCAGAAGATGAAGTCCCCACTCAGAGCTGGCAGTGAGTCTGCTTCCTGAGGTAAATGTTTTCAGAGAGTTGGAGCATCACTCAGGCTTGTGCAGCACTCATGTCAGGCTTGTACCTGGTGTAGCTCTCACTCGTTTGATGTGGATCCAGACCTGATGGATATGGGGATTGTATTACTTGCTGCAACTCTCTTTCTCACTCTAACACCTTGTTCTATGGAGGCTCCGATCTTTCTGAGGGTATTAGGTGCCACATCAAGCAAGAATGAGCACTTTTGAAAGCGACTTAAGAGATTCATCTCGGCCCAGACAACTGAACTCTTTTGACAGTAAGAATTAATAGGCCAGCTCAGCAAAACCCTAAAGCTGAAGTTACTTTGCAGAACATTTATTTACAGACAATAAATATGCACAACTGCAGCATTTGCCTGCCCTTCATCTTCCTTTGCAGGACACATCAGACTGGTCAGGTGCCCCTGTGCTCACCTGGTAGAGAAAGCTGCTCTCTTCAGTCTTTGCCAGAATGGCTGGTCACAGATTCCAGTTTGCACCTGAGGGGCTCTGGTCAGAGTCCTCTGAGCTCAACCCCACCTGGAAAATGGGGAGTACATATCCTGTGTGTACCTCTAGAACCCAGAGTAGCTGGAGAGAAGAGAAGGCAGGGAACCTAGTCCCCCAAAATGTAAACATGTTTTTATTCAATGCCTTTCACTCATCACAAGGTACTCTTCCCCAACTCCCAGCCCCAAGATGGCAGCATAAGGCACCGTGTAGACACATGCACAGTCCACATACCATCTACGCAAGATTTAAAAACACAGCTACAGCTCTTACCAAGAGTACCAAGTGTCCTTAGCATTAATGTACACAACAGCGTCTTCCCCAAGCTTTCTTCTGGAGAAATGACCTATTAATTTAGAATGGTAAGACTTCCCCTTCCCCCCCACAAAAAAAAAACCAGATTAAAAACACAGGTACAGAGCTTAATACCAGAATAATGAGATTAGTCCATAAATTAAAAAAATATCAAAAAAATTAATAATCAACAGTTTCACTCTTATTTTCAGAAGGTCCCATGTGATGTGATGTGATGCACTGAGCAGAGACTCCTTGCTGTGTCCTCTTCCCCCTTCAGAAGCAAGAAAACTGACAAGTAGACGCAAGACCTCTAGTGTTTGTTGTTGGTGGCAGAAAGGCAGTTACAGCTTTACACATCCAGCGTAACCGCCTAACTGCAGCATCTCCAACAAGTTCTCCGAAGGCTTTTCCTCTGTCCAAAGGAAGAAGGACTTGAGACAATGTCCTCTGGCTGCAAGTCCTTAAAGGATTCCACTGAAAGGGCTCTCCTTCAAAAAAAAGAAAAACTGCAGTTGCTGTGGGATTTTTTTTTACTAAGAAAATGTTGAAGATTAGGTGGAACCGAGGCAACAGTTCGAGTGAAGCCCTCACAGTGCTAACATCTTGGGATCTGCTACAAATATTCAAGTTCCAAGGCGTGCCGCAGCGCTTCCAGGTCAGCATGACAAGAGATTCTCCAGAAAGGCATGTTGTGCTAGAGTGAAACCAAAAGAGGGTGTTTTTTGGGTTGAGTTTAATACTGAGATCAAAACAACTTTCTTAGCTTGTGCCCTCTGTCACCAGGCTGGCACGGGCAGAGCCTCCTTAGAGAGGAGGGAAGGAAGGGAGCAAGGAGTGTCTGTCTACTGGTACATTCATCCTATGCAGAGAGGAAGGTCACAGAATCACAGAACATTAGGGATTGGAAGGGACCTCAAAAAGATCATCCAGTCCAATCCCTCTGCAACAGCAGGGTCACCTAGATCAAGTCGCAAAGGAACACGGCCAAGTGAGTTTTAAACATCTCCAGAGAAGGAGACTCCACAACCCCCCTGGGCAGACCTTTCCAGTGCTCTGTCACCCTCACTAGGAAGAAGTTCCTTCTCACATTGATGTGGAACCTCCTCTGTTCCACCTCATGCCCATTGCCCCTTGTCCTGTCATTGGATGGCACTGAGCAGAGCCTGGATCCATCCTCCTGACACCCGCCCTTTCCATATTTATAAACATTAGAGAGGTCACCCCTCAGTCTCCTTTTCTCCAAGCTCAAGAGACCCAGCTCCTTCAGCCTTTCCTCAGCAGGGAGATGCTCCCCTCCCTTCATCATCTTTGTGGCTCTGTGCTGGACTCTCTCCAGCAGTTCTATGTCCTTCTGGAACTGAGAGGCCCAGAACTGGTCACAATATGCCAGATGTGGTTTCACCAGGGCAGAGCAGAGGGGCAGTGGAACCTTTCTCGATCTGCTAACCACCCCCCTTCTAATCCACCCCAGGATGCCGTTGGCCTTCTTGGCCACAAGGGCCCACTGCTGGTTCATGGTCATCCTGCTGTCCACCAGGTCCCTTTCTCCTATGCTGCTCTCCAACAGCCTCAACCTACCCTGGTCCCTGGGGTTGTTCTTGCTCAGATGCAAGATCCTCCACAATTTAGGAGTGTCCTGCTCCAGTGATACTAGTGGGTGTGGGCTGGATTCCTGAATGGCCTGGCTGCTAAACCTGACTCTCCTGGATCGAATAGGAAAGTCTCTAGAGCTGCAGTGTTTCTAGAAACAATTCTGGGTGACCACCACTGGTTAAAGCTGTTGTCAGTGCTTCACTAACAAGTAAACGGCATCTCATAAAAGGAAGTTATTCACACTTATAAACTGTAAGCAGCGCGATAAAGTACCACACAGAGTCACAACACCTCCTGTTGAGTCCCTCTCCAAGGTAACTGGAACAGCAGGTCACACTGCATTTTCTGTGTACGGAGGAACTGGTTATTGTTGCTCGGGTCAATTACCCATTCAGCAGCTCTGTTGCCTCGGAGAGAAGTGTGAAAGGCTTGTAAGACTGCCTCTCCCCAAAAAGCTTCCCGAGTTCCTGGTTTTGAGAGACTGTCTTATGTTCTTCCCCTGCCTTCCTGTTTTTCAGTTTAGATTGACTGCCATAAATCTAAAGGCACACAAACACCTGTTCCAGAGTTAACGAGCCACTTTCTCTCGACACCTTAGCATCTGGGCTAACTCCTGGAAAGGTCGGCTACCAGTGACCTTCATAGAATCATAGAATCATTATGGCTGGAAAGGACCTCCAAGATCATCTAGCCCAGCCCTCATCCCAACATCTCCTTAACCCCTAGACCTCAAGAGCTCTAACTACTTGTTTTTTTAAACACCTCCAGGGATGGGGACTCCCCCACCTCCCTGGGCAGCCTGTTCCAGTGCCCAACCACTCTCTCAGGAAAGAACTTCTTCCTCAGATCCAATCTAAACCTCCCCTGACTCAACTTGAGGCCATTTCCTCTTGTCCTATCATTAGCAATTTGGGAGAAGAGACCTCCTCTATCTTCTTTATACTATTCGGACTGGCCTCCTGAAAGCACTAACTGTACTCTGCTAAAAGAAGCCTTGGGTCTGGAGAAGGACAGGAAGTACCAGTTTTTTTAAGAGATGTGAAACAAGTGCAGTTCAATTCCATGGGACCCTGGATGGAACCCCTACCTTTGTAAGGTACAGAGAGGTCTCTGAAAGCAGTCTCATACCCAACAGAGTTCTGTAATCATTAGCAGTAGTTATGATCCCCATGGTTGCTTGCAAAGACAACCTCAAAAAAGTTAGTACTTGCTTTTTGATATTGAACACAGCCTGTCATGGTGTGCATTTTGGTGAGCCTGAGGTTTGAGCTGGATTGGTTTCATCTCCAAAACAGTTAAAGCAGTTTTGCTTTAGATCAAAGACACTGCTCATTCCTGCACTTGGATTTTGTAATGTCGTTGGGATGTTCTTAGCTTCCTCCCGAACCACTGGTCTCCATCCAGGCAGTGACAGGCACGCAGTAGCACACATACAGAACCCTCAATTGACAGAGCTCAGCCCCACTTCCAGCACAGGAAGAAGATTCCTGCGTATTTATCATTGTAAATAATTGACCTGTAAACATGCAGCTTCTGGGTAAAGAGCTCAGACACATCTGCCTAAACAGACCGTGGCGGTGAGGGAAGAAGTTCCTTTTCCCAGTCCACCTACCTGCATGAAACCCCCTCCAGCGCGGCCAGGTGTTTATTTCACGGAGTGTCTGTTTACACTGGGCTAATGCTTAGAAACAACTCCAGTTTCCTTCTGGTATGTGGCTGGTTAGGAAACAAATGGTTCCTTCAAGCTGTTCATCAGGGTGTAGAGACAGCAGGCAAACACAGACTTCTGAAGTGACTGTAATCCAGTCACCACAACGTCATTTGAAGGGGAAAAGTTATTTCCTTCTCCCCTGGTTGGTATTAAACCCCATCCGTTCAATTATCTATTTCTTCTTTCTTAAACAAGGAGAAAACTTGGCCTCCAAGTCCCTCCTGTTGTCCAGCATTTATCCCTCGTCATCAGATGGATCATTCCTCAGGCAGGGGAAGGAAAATGTCCCACTGCCATGGTGGGACCATTAGTCTGTCAGTGAAAGGTTCTCTACCTCCCCCCTCCCCTCCTTTTCTTGTGTGTCTAAAGCTCAGGTGTGTAGCAGCCCTGACTAAGGACTGTCATCCATCAAAGGATGGCGACAGCTCAGGCAAGAATGTGTGCTGCTAATAGGAGAGCACCTCAGGCCAGGAGACACAAGTGAGAGGGCTCTTGAAATCCCTGCAGAGAAGACTGCAGAACCTTCCCACTTCTTCACAGAGGCAGAGAGCCCCCGCAGTCTTTGATGCAGTCATGTTCACTGACCCACTGCCTTTGAAGTGTGGCACTGGGCTGTCAGAAGCAGCAGGCGATTATCATTTCACTCCCAGTCAAGCATTTTGGACTCTTCTCCGACAACTCCTTAACCCTTCACAATCTAGAGAACCTCCTGCAGACTTGGCCTGGTTTCCAGTGTGGGCATGTAGCTGAATCCCTTGGCTGGAAGAAACACACTATAAAAAAAGGGGGGTTCTGCTGCTTTGAAGATTACACAATTTTGAGACTAAAACCTGTGCCCATCACCTTATTTACTGGGATCCCTTTGTTCCTGGGCTTGTGCACCCAATGAGCTCCAATTTGCCTGGAAAGTCTTTGCAGATTCTTTGTTCAGAATGAGATGTCAGGTCCTCCAGCACCAGGTCCAGCTGTATAGCTGAGTTGCTGTGATGTGGTAGTTTTGAACATCACCTGAGCTGCTGTAGGCACCCATGTGCCTCTTCAACGTGAACTGGTTTGCTGAAGACGGGACTGGTGCAGCCAGTTCCCGCATCTCACCTCGTGCAGTGCTCCTGAAGCGAATGCAGCACAACCATAGTCTGGAGGTGCCTCAAGTGCACAAGCCCAGGGTGCACAAAGACATCTTGCAATTAATGCCTGTCACTAGCAGCCTGTATTCGTATCCCTGTGAAGCCAAATGAATGGAGACTCCAGGTTTCTTTTCTAAAGTTTCCGAAATCAAAACTTTGGCTGTTCAATTCTGATGTTGTACAGCTCACTCAACGCCCCTGACTGCTTTCCTTCAGGTCTTTTGTGGTTGCTCTCCATGTTTCTACCACTTTCGCACTTTCTGGTATCCCCTGTGTATGGCAGAGGTTATTCCTTGCTGAGACTCTAGCCCCTTCTACCAACCCCCTAAATCACTGAGATCTGGTCTTCTCTAATGTCCTTTCACCATTTCGAGGCTCTGGGGTTCCAGTTTCTGTAACAGTCTACCCAAAACAAAGAAGCTTCAACTGGTCCCCAGAACACTAGTTCTCATTCCCCAGTCAGAGAACCATGGTCACTACTCAACTGGATGCACAGGTTAGTCTGTTCCATTCTTTCTAAGGCTGCCTGTGCCACATCTGTGCAGGGACCATGAAGTATTATGAGAGCTTGTTATTCCTGACCACACTTTGTATTCAACACATCTTCCCAACTTCAATTTGCTGATAAAAATCAATCACATTGATCCATATATCATTGATAAAGGCAACAGCTCAATCCTAGTCTCCTTGATACTCCCTCTACTGATGTGACACCACAAGACCTCAGCGAGTGCTAAACAGAAATGCGTGTGTGTCTGGACACAGAATCTACTGAGTGATTCCAAAGTTGTTCCTATAGTTTGGAGTTTATAAAACAACACCTGTGGATCAGAAATGCACCCTCCAGGATCACCTGAGCGCACACACTGCAGTTTTCCTTTTTCTGTGTTTAAATCCATCTTTATTAGTTGGGAATGACCCCTGGAGCAAAGCGACACAGTGACTACCTGAAAGACTTGGTGAGCTGTCAGGTTGGGGGGTTACAGTATGGAATGTCTCACAAGGCTGCTGAGCACTTTGTGTAATAAGAAATGAGACCAACTGCTTCAAGCAGAAGGAGCCTCATTAAACACTTAAGTGAAGAAAGGGTCACTGGAATGAAGGACTGGAAGGACCGACCCGGTGTGACACCCACACACTTACCTTTTTTGCTCCCTGCTCCTCTTCAACACCATCTCCTATTACAATGTACACGGCTTTCCTCCCAAACCTTTGCATTATTCTTTCAAAACAGCTTTCTTTCCCTGCAGGTGACAGGACAGAAGCCACACTTTTTAATCTGGACACACAGAGTGGGTACTGACAGTGAGGAAGCTGAAACTGGAGTTTGGACCTAGAGCTACTTGCTGCCACAACCCTCATTTTCTTTGGAAATCAGAACCGAACTGAATGGTGATATGTGATGGATTCTCTGCTTCTCATGAGAGCCACAAGCGGTTGCTAAGTTCTGTGACTCTGATGCCCTGCTTAGACCGGCAGTTGGTAGCCTGATGTGATGCCCATAGTATTCAGTTTCAAGAGTCCTCCCCTGTTCATTCTGGTTGCAGCAAAAATGAGAGAACACAAAGCTCTGAGCCTCACACACTTACACCAGAGAGGAGGGAACACGAAAAGAGCCCCAAGCTGGCCCCATCAGTATTTATGACTCTACAGCTTCACAAAGCTCCTTCAGCACACTTGACCCTTCTGCAAGAATGAAGAGGATCGAGTGCTTCTGTGGGCAGCCAGGATGTGAGGTAGAGTTGTGCAAACAAGGAGCTAAGGACAAAGCTCACGCATTGCTTGTTGAGATCAGGCAGACTGGATGAGCCTGTCTCAGGGACAGAACTTCATCCTGCCCTCCATGGTTTGCTCGTACCTGTTTTTGTGGCACTGTAGATGTTTTCAATGGGGAAGACAGTGCCCAGTCCATAGAGAAGCACTTTTGCCAGAGCTGGGATAAGCTGAGTTGTAGTGACCAACACATTCACACAGTTGGGCCTGGAAAACAGAAGTTAGTAGAAGTGGAGTACCGGGTTTTTTTTACACTGGGTTGAAAGGTGGCAGGAAACAAACTCTTCTTGCCAACACAGACTCACAAGGCCCGGGGAGATCGTGCAGCTGGAGGCAGAAAACATCAGCACTGGGAATGTCTGGCTATGAGCTCAGTCTGATGTGAAAATGAAAATACAGAGCAGAAACCAGTGTCAGCGATGCAGCCTTACTGCACGTGTGCTGGGATCTGTTCTAAACACCATGTAGTAATAATGTTTGTGCTGGGTTCTCTGAGGGAACAGAAGGGCCCTTTTCTGCCTTTCCTACCCTTCTGTAGGTTTGCTCCCATGCAAAGTGTGCCACACCACCAGGAAACAGCAGGCAGAAGGGCTGCTCTCTTTGCTGAGCTGACCCTCTCAAGCTCACTCAAACCCTGGGTAACACACGGCTTGCAAACACGTGCAGACTGGTCTGCCATGGGTTTGGCCAGCAAAGTCCTATAAATGCATTTAGATTTGTTTAGAAGGGGAAAAGAGAAAGCAAAGGAGATGCCAGTCCAGCCTGTGGGTGATTCTCTGAGCTGTACTTACCGGGAGTGGATCAAATTCAGTGCCTTCAGGGCGTGTGTGAGCCAGAGGTCAGTCAGTGCTTCCAGTTCTGCTCTCAGCTGCAGCCAGGTTTCCCTCTTAGGAGCTCCTATTAGACCTGTAACCAGGGAAAGCATCTTTGCAGAAGCACAGAAAGGGCATAGTGTGGGTTTGTAGGTAGAATGTTAAAAAGTGTCTGCGTCCTGAACTGTCTCTCCCCCACTACCCTTCTACAGCAGCTCAGCTTCCCTCCCCAAAGCAGAATGGTACTAGTCACCCACCTGCTGCAGGACCTCCTTAAAGCACGTTTCTTTGAGCTAGCATGGCATGAGCATGGGAACAAAAGAGCTGTGGGTAGTGGCCTGAGCTCAGAGACATCTGAGGCCAGGATGGTTTTGTGTCTTCTGGAAATCTACGCACCATTTAGCATTCTGGCCTGCAGTAGTGTGGCCAGCAGGACCAAGAAGGTGACCCTGCCCCCATACCCAGCCTTGGTGAGGCTGCACCCTGAGTACTGGGGGCAGTTTTGGTCACACAGCAGTACAGGAAGGACATGGAAGGGCTGGAGAGGGGGCAGAGAAGGGCAACTGGGCTGGTTAGGGGTCTGATGGGGAGAGGCTGAGGTTGCTGGGGCTGTTCAGCCTGGAGAAGAGGAGGCTGAGGGGAGACCTCACTACTCTATATAGCTACCTGAAGGGTGGTTGGAGTGAGGCAGGGGTTGGCTTCTTCTCCCAGGGGACTAGCGATAGGACCAAAGGAAATGGGGTCAGGATGTGCCAGGGGAGGGTCGGGTTGGATCTTAGGAAAATCTTCCCAGAAAGAGTGAGGAGGCCCTTGAACAGGCTGCCCAGGGAGGGGGTGGAGGCACCGTCCCTGGAGGGGTTCAACAAATGGGCAGCCAGGGTGTTTGAGGAGGTGGGTTAGTGTTTGAGGGCTGTAGGGTGGATGGTTGGACTTGATGGTCTTGAAAGTTTTTTCCAACCTTGATGATTCTATGATTTCCAGTTGAATGCTCCTCCAACTGACAAAGGTTCTCTCTAGTCAGACACCTGACACTGACATTCTGTGAGAATCACAGCGAACTGGAAGGACTGCCTGGAACCAGCTCACAAGAAGGCACCCAGGGCATCCTGATACCTGGTGATAACTGCTTTGAGGGAGTTACAGGAAGGCCGTCTGACAGAGGCCAGCCATGTGCTCTGTGAAAAACACAGAACATTTAGTTTAGACCTGTCTGCTTGCTTACTAAACACTTTGGAAAATTGGAGAAGGTTGCTTTCCTACCAAAGAAATTACAGAATAAAGCCCCACTCTTGGACTTGTATCCTTCTCAGCCATTAAGCCAGGTGTTTTATCAGATCTCCTGCAAATCCTGTACAGTACTTTATTTAGAGAGGAACGGCTGAGACACCTGCTGAGCCCACTGTGAGTGTGGTCACCATGCTGTCTACACCTCCCCCACAGATGTCCCTCGCAGGGTCAGAAGTGTTTGGGAAGATGAAAGGGATGCTGGTTGCCTAGCCATCGACTCTTACCCCCTACATTATTTTTGTAGGTGTTGTACATCTCTTTCACCCGACGGTAGCGGAACGCCAGCTTCCTCATCCAGTCGACTCCCCCGTGAACACCGGAGCCCAGGCACAGATTGGCACTGGCAGTTGAGCTGTGGAAGCCGTCTGCAGAGAAGTTGTATGTGCTGGGGAAGAGAGGAGAGGGGGCCAGGTCAGGTAATTACGGTCTATACAGTGACTGCAGGGGGTGGAAACAACTGAAATGAAATGTGGAGACTAGTGGCAGCAGAGATGGTGCAGGACACGCTGCACAGATCCCCAGCTCATCTCTAGGGCAGTCAGTCACTAGCACTGATGTAAAGTTTGTGCTGTAAACGCCACTCCCTGCCACTTCTGAGCATCTCTGGACTACAAAGGATCTGACTGTGCTCAGGTCACTGAAATTCCCCTCCTGCCTCCCTCCAGGCTAGAAGGCAATGCAGAAATGCTCAAATCCTAAAGGAGGAAATTCTGGTGCTGCTTTCCTGGCTGCTGGGATGCACTGCTGAGCAGGCTCTGAACACACACCAGACCAAGTAAAAACATAACCAGAAAAAGAGTCCTAACTGCCTGCACCATGTGAAGTTGTGTTGTTTTTTTTAAAAAAAACCTCCTGGGTTCATATTTCAAAGCAACTCTAGGATACTACCACAGCCAACCGAGGCCAGTTCCACAAACGCCTTAAGCAGGCAGTTTCTCTAAAGGGAACAGTCCTGCCTTCTGCCAGGGTTCTGTCCAGCAAACCTTTTCTGCAGCACTGAGGTCAATCAGCAATTGAAAGATAATGCACCTTTAAAATGTAAAAACAAAGCAAAATTGCTTTTCATCTGGATCAGTTCTCTGATTTGGGATGGGGAGGCTGCACAGAGAGGCAGTACCAGCCCATGTTACCTCACAACATTTGCCAGCTGACAGCACTGGGATGAGTTTTATGATTTGAGCAGATCTGAAGCTGAGCTGTGACGGCACAGGGCAGGTAAAGCTCATGGAGCAGGTCCCAGACCCCATTGGTTTAGACAGACCCAGAGGAAGGTAAGAGACAGAAAGCTCAGTGACACAGACCTTCCCTTCTCAGCTGCTCAGTGTACAGTACTTCTGATACCTCAACTAGGGGAGCAGCTACTGCTTGCATAGTCACACTGTGACTGGCTGCAAAGTAATTCCCCTTCTAGAAAGCCTTGCTGCCACTTCATTACAGCACCCAAAATATTATTGCATTAATCATGTTATTATTTATGGTATTATAGCACCTCAATAGATGTTTCATATGCTGTAGCACACCTGAGTCAGCTCAGCTTCACTTAGAGAAGCCAAGAGTAGGAGATGTATTTTGAAACCACTTAAACCCATCCAGTCAGGGACTTTTCACAGGGCACACGGACTTTTTTTCCCCAAAGTCAAGGCATTGATTGAGTTAAATCCCTAATTCACGTTTTCATCAATGCCTGAAAGAAAATCCAGACTCATCCACTCACGGGCCACTGAAGCCTGAGGACAAAGGCCACATGAGCCAGGTCAGAGCACTGCAGAGCACAAACCAGCACTTCCGTTACAGCAAACAATCACTCGAGCGCTCTGTGCAGAAGGAAAAGTCTATTGTCTAAACCATTTCATAGCTCTCTGTGTTGTTTCTGCACCAACTTCTCATGCTAACACAAGTTTCTCGTGGAAATCATGTCTGCGTGTGTGTGTGCGTGCAAACGCAAAGCTGTGTGAGCTCTGCACGTGTCCTTCTCGTGCTGATCACCGCGACTTTGCAGACAGCACTTTTGGAGAGGCAGCTGTAACTGCTCAGCAGCAGTGTTTCTGTACGTGATGATCACACAGACAGTAACAACAATAATGATAAATACCAGCAATACTCATAACACTCACAATGACAATGTTTGCTGCAGTTCTGGTACAAGTTCCTACCAGACATGAGGTCCCCAGTCCTCACGACTAAGTAGCCCATTAATTAGAAGCTGGGCAGTGGGAAACCTTTCCATATGGTTTTAAAGCATTTTGGCCGCACCTTAGCCAACTGGTTGGCCAAACTGTATCAGAAACTAGTGTGGTCTGACTGCAGCTCAGTGTGGATGTAGAGGTATTTTCCAGAATGGTTACAGGTGTGCACAGTCAGTAGGCACAGGCAGTATTCCTGCGAGTTCAGTACAGCAGACAGCATGGAGCCAGGCAGTGGAGAGGGCGCCCGGCTGACAGTGTTATTTTCAATGACTGACCACCCCCTGCTATCTTCAGACAGCTGGAGACTACCTGACCTGCAGTCTGCAGCCTGTGGATCCCGTACCTCAGATCCTGACCGTTATCATCGGATGACACATCGTCTATGTGGATCTGGTCACAGTCCTGGGAGATGCGTGAAAATAAAACACAGCAGTGAGTGAGCACTTCAAAAAAATTGTAAAGGAATGTAATGAAAAATTACTTTAAGGCTGATATGAAGGAGATAAGAGCTTCCATATCACCAGTATTGTCTGGCACAGTCTAGCCAGGTAATTGTTAGGAACAAGTATCACATAGCACTTGCACTAAGTATGAACAGACAGAGTGTGTGTGGGACCTGCTGTTATCTGCGGGCACAACAGCTCTTGAATAATGCAGTAAGTGAGACTTCTTCCTCTGCAGACAGGATGGAGAGAGATGCTTGTGTTTTAGCCAGGAAAACTGTGGGTTTTAAACACTGTATGTGAGATAAGGCAGAGCTTTGGCAGCCAGTCCCCCTGTGAGAGTACTGCATTGGACGGGAGGTGTACAGCCACATCATTACAAAGGGAGATCATCTGTCCCAAAGACATTTCCAGAGACGCCTGTCCTGCCGGTGTTTTCCCAGTTTGTTCTGAGGGGCTGAGGTTCCTTTGATGTGCAGGGAAGTTGGACTGAAGCACTGAAGGCATCACCCTTTACAGCCTCAGTGCCGGAGTTAAGGGATACTGGGTATCAGTGATGAGGAAATCTCTGCACAGGAAATTTAAGCAGAATAGACACTGCGGGCTCAGCCTGCATGAAGTGTGTGCTCTAGATCTTATCTTCCCAAACACTTCTTTGTTTGAATGGTGGAGGCTTTGCCTCAAAAAATGTGAGAAATGTGATTTCTCTGGTTTCTGTCCTCCTCTTAGCATTAAGATTAGAAAGAGGAAAATCAGGATGTTTCTCCCACCACCTCACATCTCCTTTCTCCACAACCCTTGCAGGTACAAACCAGAAAGCTTTCAAGCTGATAAGCATCATATTTCGTTCTGGCTGGCTCTCAACACTTGGTTCACCAGGAGCCCCAAGCCAGAACAACTGTGGCTCACCAGGGCACAGATACTCTTCACTTACATCAGTACTCTGTAAACCGCAAGATCTGTTTTACCTTCCTTACACAGCGGAGAAGTTTAGCCCATTCAAAAGGGGCTACCAACAGCAAAATGTCACAGAGAGCTCTTGTCCACAATGTTGTAGGGAACTCTCCAAAAGACACACCAATGTATCTCGCTCTCATCAATGCAACCCTCTTATCAGCCTGTCACTGCACTGTGTATTTCTGTGAGTAACTGGAACCAAGCAGCCCAGCAGCCCACCTCTGCTCGTACCTCTCTCTTTCTCTCTCCTCCACCTCCATCGTTTTTAAGCCCCCTCCCAGTAAGTGTTGTGAGACATGCTGGGGTAACACTGATGCAGCCCACTCCACTCACTCCAGCTGCATGATTAAGTCAGGGGAAAGGTATTTGCGGAGAGATCTGTTTTTCTCATCTGTGAATGAATAGTTCTGTACACCGAAGTGTGACAACAGTAGCTATCGCATTTCTAACTTAATAAAATACCATGACACTCGGTGAGACGCTACCTCATAGTCCGTCGTCTGAGCCTATCGTGTTACTGAGTGAAACACAGGGAAGCTGGCTGGAGCAAGAATGTGGTCCATCTTTTACTGCCTGGTTACAAGGCTGAGTTTTCATTCTTGCAGAATATCCTTGAAGTCTCAGCGAGCAGGGAGTCAAAGCAGGATATCTGGGCTGCTGAGTCCAGGTTGTCTGAATGTGTCTGCAATGGGGATATGTCCTAGTTTTCACATCTGCTGACTTTCAGAAATGATACTTGGACCTCAGAGGTTATGATGTGTGGACTGTACAGCCTGTGTCAAACCTGTAAGACCTCAGTCAACCACCACAACTCTGAGAACTGAGCTGTTTTGACTCAAAGCGTGTCTCATGCACTTAGGAACCTGACTTACTAACAGACCAGGTGTCTGTTTGTGTATCAGGACTGTGTAAAAGACTTTTAAACACCTCATGGATCCATTGATCAGTCAAATTTGCATCCCTTGTTATGCAGGGAGTTAACAATTCCCAGAACACAAAACCTCCACGGATAGCTCTGAAAGGCAGTGACAAGCACACACGCTAATCCACTTGTTTGCTAGTTCCTTAACTCAGAATCTTTTTACCTGTGACATCCAACAGCTGGATATCCCTTTCCATAACCCTTGTAAGACTCTTGGAAAATGCAAGAGGTTTTCTTTCTGGACCTGGCTCTCCGTGGAGCGGCAGCTCTCCCTGCTCCCCTGCTACGCTGACCCGGTGAAAGATAATCCATCCTTCATATCTCTCTTGGAAGAGTTGGATTGGGTTTTGTGGCATTAGTGGTGCAGTGGTGGCTGTTTCTCACATTGGGAGAGGGAAAAAGGTGGGGAGGGGGGCCCGCAGTGGGGACCAGGCTTTATCAGAGGTTTGCAGTTACTTTTTCCCTTTACTTTCTTTCTTTACTCTCTGTTAATAGAACTGGTTATTTTTGCTTTACTATAACATTGTCCATGGTTTTCTGTTGTGTTTTGACAACCCTGAGAAATCTAAATTGGCACAAAATACTCTAAGCCAGGACACCTCCTGTCCTTAATGCCTGTGCTCCAGAGTGCTAGACACCAATATTTGCAGAGGTGCTGGGGCTGGAAAGGGCTGGGAGATGGACAGCCAGAGTTCGCGCTGCAACTTTACTGTGATCTCTAACCCTGGGCAACTCCTTTTCTTCCTGATTTCCCAAAAGGGGAAAAGAGAATGAAAATACCTTCTCTTGAGTGACTATTTGGTGATATATTCTGTAGTGTGATAAGGGCATTGTGTACACAGGACCTTGTATGACCTGTACTCAAAGACCACGCGGATTTAATCTGCCCCTACTGTTGCTATTGCAAGCAGAGATGATGCCGACAGTCTCCCTTCTGTACAACTAGCCTGAGGTCTGGGGTGAGTCTGAGAGCAAATCTGCCTCTCTATGAGGCTGCAGCACTAACAAAGGAGGGGCTGAAACCGGGTGTCTGAAGGGATCTGCTGTTCACCTTTTCAAACATCCAAGATTTGCACTCTGGACGAGTGAGAAATAAATCTAGACATGCATCCAGGGAACAGCTGCTTGAATCCCTCCTGGGTAAATGCTGAAAACAGATAAAGCTGTGGTCTCCAACGGGGCAACTATCCTCCTGCTTTCTCGGTTACAGCTTCTTGCACCCTGCTCCAGCACAGAAGATGGTCAGAAACGGTTTCAACCCTGTGCAGCTTTTATTTTAACTTGTACAGGCCAGGGTTAGACCACAGGATGGTGCTAAAGTATACGGAAACGTCTGAGTCCCCTAGAACCGAGCCACCTCCTGGGCCTGTTTTCTACCAGTTTATCCTTTTTGAAGAATGTAATTCAGGGCAAATCTGTTGGGTTTTTTGAGCCTACGACTTGGTGGTGCACGATCCACAATGTCTAGAGACTGCAAAAGAGAAGAAACAGAATGCACCGACTTTTTATAGTGAAAAGCTTTGCTCTGCCGGAGTGGCCGAGGAAGCACTTGAGAGGCCATGTGAAACAGAACTGACCTGAAGACTCTGTCAAAGCTGTTACTGATTGATTGCTACAGTCACAGAATCTGACTGAGTCCTGACTATTTGCTGCTTCATGCCATGTGTTAGAGCAGCGAGTGAAACAAGGAGAACTCTTCCTTTAAGAAGATTTGCCAATTCATATTTGCGCAGGACAGATGGGCAGATGGTTTCTGGAGGGCAGCATTGTATGGGACATCTCATCACTTAGAAGATCTGAAGGGGGGCAAGTGCTGGCTGCATATTACGTATTACCAGTGCTTATACAGTGCCCTGGGCTCCAGACAACACACTCCTTTCTTTTTCCCTATGAGAAGGATGTTTTCACTTTGCACATTCTGAACCCTCATCACCAAATCCCTCTCTCAAAAAAAGGGAAGACCTGTCAGTCAAGGTGCTACTCACTGCCTCTCTATCAAAGGAAATGGGAATTCTCAACAAGAGAAACTCAGGCTGTAAGGAGACAGGTGGCAGGAAAGGCTGGACCTCCTGTAATGCAGAGAGGACCACGGTGCAATTAAGCAGTGAAGGAACCAGCAGGCAACAGGCACAGAAAAAGATCTTTCATTTCATCTTTCAAAGAATCACATTCATCCTTTTTCAAGTGAAGGAAAAGACGATAGGAGCCTGCCTAGGGACGCTAGAGCATTTTCCTGCAAACACCTCCAAGCAGTACTGTAACTCCAAGGTGCTCAGGGCACAAACTCCATCTTAACTCCCTTTGTATGTGGCTCAGTCAGGCTGTTTCTCCTGACTGCAAGTGCAAACCCATTTCCATCAGTGCTGCAGAGCTGTGACTCTGCTGGTGACAGGACTCTGTGACCATCACCTTGCTTCAGTTTTATTGCACGTGCAAAAGCACTTGTGCTTTGTCGCAGCCAGACCTAACCACTTCACAGACAGCGAGGACTCTTCGTCTTGGTGGTTTACGTTGAAAATTCATGGTGTCATCCGGCAGCGATTAGCCTGAGCAGGCGCGCTGCTCCATCTGTGTGTGCAAACTGCCTCCTCAGGAACAGGGGCCATTTTCAAATCCTCTGCATTGGCTCATAGCTAACTGCTACCTGCCCCATAGGATCTATGCTAATTTAGCTTAATAAAATTATTACACAGCAAATTTCAAGAGAAGCAGCAGCAGTGTCCTCGTTATTAGATTAAATAAAACTGCCGAAAGCCATCATTGCTACTATGCATTTAGGAATAGATTCCTTCACAGAATGGAGATGTCAAAGGGACACAGGATGCTTCCAATAAGCCACCAAAGGTCCATTTCTTTGGGGTCAAAAATGAAGGTCTCTTGGCTAGAAAACAAGTTTTTAGATCAGATGCAAATGATTAGATAGGAAGATGTTAAATCAAATTAGCAGCTACGTACCTCCAGGTCATTAAAGAACAGGTGTGTGTCTGCAAGGTTGAAGATCATCTCTTCCATCATGAGTCCTATCCGCACAGACGTCGTAGTGTCCTGTTAAGAGAAAGCCAGTTTGTTTCCATTCCCTTCGAATTTTACTGGGTTTGGGGTGGGTTTTTTTGGGGGGTGGGGGAGGAGAGATCTTACAGCAAACATACCATCTACACATCCCCACATCCCTGTTTCTGAATTTAAATTCATCAAAGTAATTTTATTTCCACATGGTTCTTAACATGATTTTCCCATCTTTTCTTTTCTTAGACTCAGACTGTCAGGGTTTGGAAGGGACCTCTAGAGATCATCTAGTCCAACCCCCATGCCAGAGCAGGATCCCCTAGATCAGGTCCCACAGGGCTGCATCCAGGTGGGTTTTGAAAGTCTCCAGAGACGACTCCACAACCTCTGTAGGCAGCCTGTGCCAGTGCCCCATCACCCACACAGTAAAGAGGTTTCTCACGTTGAGGTAGAACTTCCTGTGTTCTAGCTTATCCCCATTAGTCCTTGTCCTATTACTGGACATCACTGAAAAGAGACTGGCCCCTTCCTTTGGACACCCAGATATTTATGGACATTAATGAGATCCCTCTCAGCCTTCTCTTCTCCAGACTAAATGGCCTGGTTCCTTCAGCTTTTCTTCACAGGAGAGATGTTCAAGTCCCTTCATCATCCTCACAGCTCTCTGTTGGACTTTCTCCTTGTCTCTCTTGAAATGACGAGCCCAGAACCGGACACAGTACTCCAGTTGTGGTCTCACCAGGGCAGAGTAGAGGAGGAAGAAAATCTCTCTAGACCTGCTGGACACAGTTTTCTTGATGCACCTCAGGGTACCACTGTCCCTCTTGGCCACAAGGGCACATTGCTGTCCCATGGAGAACTTACTGTTCCCCAGGTTTCCGAGGTCTTTTCCCATGGGGCTGCTTTCCAGAAGGATAACCCCTAATCTGTACTGGTGTTATTCTTCCCCAGCTGCAGGACTTCTCTACACTTGTCCTTATTGAACTTTGTCCAGGTCTCCAGCCTGTTCAGAACTCACTGAATGGCAGCACAGCCTGCTGGTGAACCCCTCACAATTTCACATCATCACTAAACTTGCCGAGGCTACACTCTATCTGCTCTTCCAGGTTATTGATGAAGATACTGAACAAAACTGCACCCAGTACTGATCCCTGGGGAACATTACTGGTTACAGGCCTCCAACTCGATTCTGCACCACTGATCACAACCCTCTAAACTCTGCTGTTGAGAAGGTTTTCAGTCCACTTCACAGTCCAATTGTCTAACTCACATATCTTGAGTTTTCCTACAGAGATGTTACAGGAGACAGTATCAGAAGCTTTTGCTCTGCTAGAAAACCACATTTTGTAATTTGAAGGATGTCCATGGCTCACTTTCACCAATAATAGCCCCTGCACTTCAGGTGAGGTAACAAGAACCTTTAAACACCCGAGACCCTATAGGAATTGCTTCAGTAGGTTAGACTAAGAATTGAATTCCAACAGCATCATTAGGGATAGTTCTGAGCAAGACAGCACAGACAGTGATCCCTTCCTGCCTTTGTCCTGCAAACCTGACACAGCAGGTCAGCGTTTTTCTCTTTCAGGGTCCAACAGGAACTTATTGAGCAACTGTGAAATCAGAACCCTGGAACTCAAACACAAACTGAGTCTCTTTCTCTAAAGAGTGGAATCCTTTTGTCTCAGCACACTCAGCTCAGGCCTTTCCTGCCATGCTAACTCAGGTGATCAGCACAGGATGGGACAGAAAGGTAAAGGTGTTCTTCTTACATTAAAGCCTAGCACATGCTAAGAGCATTTAATGTCCTTGGCAGCACATTGGCACCTGGGCAGGAGATGCAAAGAGCAACCACTCTACTGCAAAGCTCTTCCAGCCCCGCTGGAGCTGCCTGTGCGATCAACAGCAGGAGCAGAGTTAAAAACATCCCGTCCTACCATGCAAACCCTTTTACAGTACAATAAACTGCATATCCAAGTACTCCTACTCCTGCCCAGGACAGTGTACTCTGCAGAGGTATGAACCCTGCTGGCAGGGCATGAACTGTAGAGCACCAAGGCTGGGGAAGGGACTGAAGGGAAAGTCTGATGAGGGGAGGCTGAGGGAGCTGGGGGTGTTTAGCCTGGAGAAGAGGAGACTCAGTGGGGACCTTCTCCCTCTCTACAACTCCC
>JAOXOE010000848.1:6774901-6789581 GCA_028565055.1 Phoeniculus purpureus | reverse complement strand
AAGGGTGGGTGTCAGGAGGATGGAGCCAGGCTCTTCTCAGTGTCATCTAGTGATAGGACGAGGGGCAATGGGTGTAAAATGGAATATAGGAGGTTCCATATGAATGTGTGAAGGAACTCCTTCCCAGTGGGTGACAGAGCACTGGAACAGGCTGCCTGGGGGGTTGTGGAGTCTCCTTCTCTGGAGATGTTTAAAACTCAGCTGGCCGTGTTCCTGTGCGACTTGGTTTAGGTGATCCTGCTGTGGCAGGGGGATTGGATTAGATGATCTTTCAAGTTCCCTTTCAATCACAGAATCATCCCTGATGTTCTGTGATTCTGTGTAGCTAGCAGGTACTTGTGTCTTAAGATGTAGAGCTGTTATTACTCTATTATTTCTTTTTGGAAGTGGTGTTAATCATGGAAACTCACATTAAAGCTATTTTGTCAGTTAAAGATGAAAGAAGACAGCAGATGTTCTCCTGTTACTCTGGATTCTCGATTATCAGCAGTCCTGGGGATTTTTTCTAATTTTTCTTCTGGCATTGCTATCCTGTATCCCAGTACATAGAAACTTGTTTTTGAGAAGTTATTTCTTGGAGATTTTAAAAGTTCGGAGACAGAATTTTTCTGAAACTCTGTAGACATGAGAATATTCTGTTGCCTTATCAGAGAACTTTGATCACTGATCTACAGCTGTACTAAACTTACTGTGACTTGTACCAATAATTTTCTGTTAATAAGCTGGAAAATGCAGTAGGTGGGGTTTCATGTGTCTACTTACATACATAAATTAGCAATTCAGAGTCATATTTGTTGACATCTAAATTAACCACATCTTGAAAGACAGAAGCCTTCTGTCATTGCAGAGTGGTTCTGAGGGTGGCACACATTTGGCCCAACTAGATAGCTGCAGTGAAATTACTATCTTTTCCTGCTTCTTTATTAAACTTGTAACTTAAAAAGGAGATATAACACACTGTTGAAATTGTAAAACAAACATCCTTTCCCTGCTTGTGTAGGTTTAAATGTTGTTTTGTCACAGTTCCGTTGACTTTACTGTAATAATTTTTAAATTATTAATTAAAATGTATCTGTATTAATTTTGTACTTTTTCAGCTTCTCCAGCACCAACGAGAACAGGGCAAGCAGGGAGCTTGTCAGGCAGCCCTAAACCTTTCTCCCCTCAAGCATCAACACCAATTTCTGCTAAGCAAGAAAGAACTTCCACTCCAGGAAGCATTCTGAATCTAAATCTTGGTTAGTCTTGATCTTTGAAAACCTAATAGTGTTATAGCTGAATAAATTATAGTGGTATCTGTGCATCGTAATAGGAACAAACTTGGCTGTATGTGGCTTTAAATCTGTGAAGATCTGTAAGAGAGGCATGTGTAATTATTGCTTCGTCATGTATACTGTTCTTGCTTTTTTTATAAGTGGAAGTTGTTAGTGGTTTTTTCCCTTGATAAAAGAATTAGTTAAAGGGTTAGGTTTTTTGCTTGTTTGTTTTTCAGCTTAACTGTATAAATTGCTGTTCATACACAGTAGATAGGTTTCTGAAAGTTGTAGTTATGACTGTTGCTGCTGTTCACCCTGCAGTCTCTTAAATGAATTGCTGGCAAGATTTTCATGTGGTATTTAGGATTTATTAGGGCTTCCTCTCTCTTGCTTTCACATCACCTCCTCACTGACCATCCCTCTTTAGGGAAATAGAGAGATGAAAGGGATTAGCAGATGGCTTGAAACAGCCTAGAAGTAAACGTTGGGATTGTGGAATTTGGGAAGATGGAGTAGGTAAGTACTGAACTGGTAAAATAGTTCTGAAAGCCAACCAGTTACATTGGTGTCCTCAGTCACGCTTTGTTGCTGTGGGTATTCTGACTCAGTTCTGAATACTTTTAACCTAAATGTGATGTTACATGGAGAATCAGGGTTCTGCCCTTTGGTGTTAGCAAAATACTTCTGAAAGTCTTGAGCTCGAATGCTGAAATCATGTTTTCAGTGAGTTACAGATATTCTGACTCTGATACAAGATCACAAGAGTATTTTTCAGTGTGTCACTCTATCTGTATGGAGGTAGCCATCGAACTAACTTCTTTTGCTGTGCTGCAGTGTTTGACATCTCACCTGAGGTGACAGTGTAGACTATTAAGAAATAATGGGAGAATATTAAGAAGTACATGCATGCTGCAGTTGTTTGAGCCACAGATGAGAGATACTGGCTGAGGCACAGAGTATTTTGAATAGTGGATCAGAAAATCAGATATTGTGGCCCATGAGCAATACCGTAACAGAACAGCCAGTGTGTTTTCAAGTAGAAAATCAGTCCTTTTTTCAGCTTCAGGGGAGTTTCCTTTGACAAATACACTCTCTGATGATAGGAATAAAAGTGGCAGCCCTTCTTTAAGTGTCAGCTGTGCCAGACAGATCTGTCTGTAATCCTGTGGAATTAGTGTGGATTGGGTAACACAGCTAGCACTGGAAGGAGAAACATAATAAAACAAACACTCCCATACCAGAAACTATTTTCTCAAAAGTACTTGAAGTGGCATAGAACCTTCATTTTTATTTTCAAAATTTACACTGCACTGAAAGTGATTGAGCTTGTATTATACTTAGTCTCTTCTAGTATGAATATGTGAGATGAGGAGTGTGAAAGTCAGTATTACTTTATTACTGCTTCTCTGGGACTAGAAAGAGCAACTGAATGTTGTTTAGACTGGATTTACCTAGCTATAATGCGTGCCAGGGTGATCCAAACTGTAGCCTGTATCTGTAACTTGTGGGATTGTGCAAGTTGCTGCCCCTGTCTAGGAAGACATTACTAAATGTGGCTGTTTTAGCAGTACAAAACCTGCAAAAATACTTGAATGATCCCTTCTGTAGCTGCTCAGTCTGTAATGTGGATTCTGCTTGGAGACAGAGTGACCAGACCTGACTGAGACAACTGTTCCGTCAAAATAGAGTCATTGTCTACTATGGCTCTGAAATTATAAATGTGGAAAGGACCTTGATGTTAAGTTCAAACTTGTAAAGAATATCTGGTCAGAGGAATCATAGGCTCAAGCCTTTGTGTTTATTTCACTTTCCTCTGGTTTCCTCTGGGTTGTACATCAGCAAGAGAGTCTTGTAAATACATGTTGGTTTGTTGAGGGTTTTTTTTTTAAAGGAAAATAAAGCAGTGCTGTGACATTTTTAAATGCTGTGGAATGAAACTAAACAAAGTACAAATTCATGTTTTGCCAGTGTTGCCTTTTGATCTTCTCTATGGCCTCTGTCCTCTGCCAGCATATGGCGTCGGCTCTGTTGATCCCACCATGAGCCACATAAACTAATCAAACCTAATTCTTCTCTCCATTTCTTCCCTCTTCTTCATGCCCTGTTCCTCTTCCCCCAAACAAGAAACTAACTCCAGACTGGTTTAGTGCCCAAAGCACTCCTAGAATGTCAGCACTGTTGGTGAAGAGCAAAGGATAGTGCTATACTACAGAAAGAGAACATCTGATCCTGAAAAATTGAAGCAAAAATGTGAAGCTTAGTTGCTAAGGCTTAGTTGAGTCGCGAAGATCTCTTTGCAGACTGATCTGTTTTGTTTCAGGATGAAAATTTCTCTGTGTGTAAGATTTTACTGATCTACATGCAACTTCAATTCATTTAGTAACAGAAATTATATCTTGTGTAAAAATCCACATTTTTCTTTCAGTTCTTACAGAAATCTAATTATTTTGATTTTTAATGGAAATTTAAATAAGGAGTAATTTTCTCCTTGAATTTAATTTTCTCCTTGGAAATACTGCTAGGAGTAAATAACAGTATTAGCTTACTGGAACGGCTGTCAGTTTACAGACATGAATGACGATTTCTTGGTAATTTCACGCTGATGGAGAAAACTTTTATGCAATTGATGCATGTGTTTTGCTTGTGAAACATTCAGTATCAGAGAGGAGTAATCCACTGTTTGTAGTAATTTCATAATTATTGTTATAGAAGAAGTGAAATGTGTTTCATGTAGTCTGCATTGTTGCGCAGAAAGTGGTCTTATCTGGATACTGATCTCTCTTCCTTTTTGTAAAATATTTTTCTTTTTCTAGATCGTAGCAAAGCTGAAATGGATCTGAAAGAGCTGAGTGAGTCAGTCCAACAGCAAACCACTCCTGTGCAACTCATTTCCCCCAAACGACAGATACGTAGTAGGTTCCAGCTTAACCTTGACAAGACAATAGAGAGTTGTAAAGCACAGCTTGGTAAGTACATCTCCAGAACACAGTGCAAATCAGAAGAATTTACTTCAGGAAATTTTGAAGTTTAGAACAAGTCTTTTCTTAGCAAAACCTTAAATATTTTGCACAGTAAAACAAGAGTAGAGGATACGTGAACTCTTTGAGGAAGTAAATGCACTGAACTTGTTTCATTTAAAATACAGTGAGACTTGATACTTCAGATTTTTGTCATGAAGATTTTGCCTTTTGATCTGGCTTTGTACCATCCCTGATGTAGGTAGTATGGCAGAACTATAATCTTTGTAAATTGAAAAACCTAAGAACTCTACAAAACTTCTGTGAGGCGTTCAGATGAGTACATCCAGTCGCGCAGGAGCTGGGTACTGTTAGAAACCTTGGTGTTGTCCAGCATTAAAGATATTCTAGACACTACAAAACTTAGAGATTGTCCTTGCAAAACATACGTAGAATAAAATTGATGCTGCAGATGTGAATAGAACGAACTAATCAGGTGAATAGCGTTACTGCTTTTAAGGTAGTTTCTTGTGGATACAATAATTGCTCTTCTATTTGCCAGCATTGGGTCCTGAGTTGAACAAAACAACTTGCAGGTAGTGGAGAAAAAAAAAAATCCCATTGAATGAAATAAAAATATGAATTGAAATATATGGAAGGTAATTCATATCCATTCTGGTATTGAGATAGTGTAGTTGAAGTGTTTGTAATTTGTGGACTGACAGGTTTAGATAATGTTCCAGTATATAGTGTTTTTTGGTAATGTCAGTCAGTCTGATGTCAGCATGGAATGTACTTTCCTCCCCACCATTAGGAATAAATGAAATATCTGAAGCTGTTTATACTGCAGTAGAACACAGTGACTCTGAAGATTCTGAAAAATCTGACACCAGTGACAGTGAATATAGTGATGAGGACCAGAAGTCAAAGAACGATCAAGAAGATGGAGAGGACAAGGAAGGTACAAGAAGTGACAAAGAATCATTGAGCTTGAAAAAAAAACCTAAGCCCCCAGTACAAAATGAAGACAAGGAGGAACTGAAAAGCACAAGTCCAGAAGTGGAGAAAACAGATGACCTACTTAAAGAAAAGGCAACATCAGACAGTGAAAAAGAATTTTCTGAAAAAGGAAAAAGTTTACAGCACCCTGCGAAAGAAAAACTGAAAGGGAAAGATGACACAGACTCTCCAACTGTGCATCTAGGACTGGACTCTGACTCTGAGAGCGAGCTTGTCATTGATCTAGGAGACGATCATTGTGCCCGTGAAGGAAGGAAAACCAAGAAAGAATCTAAAGAACCTCCTCCTAAACAAGATGGTAGGATGGAATTCTTTCTTTCTGTTCTTCAGTGCTGTTACTGAAGTTAGGGCTGTTACCTTTATTTTTGCATTATGATAAAAATACCTGCACTAAATCAGTTTTTTGGAAGTGTTTTTCGCTCTTTGTGCCTGTGAAAAACTTTCCAGTCTCCAGTTGAGTCTCCTTTCAGCAGCATAGAACTATACTTGTTCTGTGACAAACGTAGACTTTATTTTGCTGTTGTTAGTGACTTTCAGTTGGATCTTTACATTTCCGTAGACCTCCTGAAATTGCAAGTGTAAAACAAGTCAGAACTTAGCAAATACACAAATTGCATAAGGTCCCACTGCAATCAATGTCAGTACTATCAGTAATAATCAAAAGAACAGCAAAACCACATTTACTGTTCATTGTTTCTATGTGTAGCTATAAAAGGAAAGCAATCCCAAATAACAAGAAAACTGCTTTTGCCAAGTTTGTTATGCATGTTAGTCTTCTGACAAAACCAGAGAACCAGATTTCAATGATTAGATTTAAAAATATTCTTCATGTAGCTTTCTCCTCTTATCATTATTGAAGGGATGTGATTAGTAGATCGAGAGAGGTTCTCCTCCCCCTCTGCTTTGCCCTGGTGAGACCACATCTGGAATATTGTGTCCAGTTCTGGGTCCCTCAGCTCCAGAAGGACACAGAACTGCTTGAGAGAGTCCAGTGCAGAGCCATAAAGATGATGAAGAGAGTGGAGCATCTCTCTTATCAGGAAAGGCTGAGGAAGCTGGGTCTCTTTAGCTTGGAAAAAAAGAGACTGAGGGGTGACCCCATTAGTGTTTCTAAATATGGAAAGAACAATGTGTGTCAGGAGGATGGAGCCAGGCTCTGCTCAGTGTCATCTAGTGATAGGACAAGGGGCAATGGGTGTGAGCTGGAACATAGGAGGTTCCACATCAATCTCAGAAGGAACTTTTTCCCAGTGAGGGTGATGGAGCACTGGAATAGGAGGGAGGGAGGTTGTGGAGTCTCCTTCTCTGGAGATGTTTAAAACCCACCTGGCCGTGTTCCTGTGCAACTTGATCTAGGGGGTCCTGCTGTGGCAGGTGGATTGGACTGGATGATCTTTCAAGGTCCCTTCTAATCCTTAATGTTCTGTGATTCTGTGAATGTTTTCAGTCAGTTAACTGAGGGTACTTTAGAGGGCAACTTAATGGTTCTGAATTTTGAATCATAGACTGGAATTTAATGGATAAATATTGTTACAACATAATCAAGAAAAATGGGCTTACGAACTAAAAACAGCACTGTAATTTGGGGGAGTTGATATTGTCTGATTCTTGTTTTATTTTAAAAATTAATCAGCAAGGCAAGTTTTTTGAATTCCAGAACCACTCACTTGTGTGTTACTAGTGGCCTAAACTAGCAATGGTTAGAATTATAAATAATCTTAAAATCTTAGTGTGATACACAGGCAAAAGGATAATGTGTATTCTGAGTGCAATTAACAGTGCTTTTCAATACTTTCATATATAGACCTGTGTGAAGATATTCTACATGTAATTTATGTCCTGCCCACGACTCCAAGGTCTCTGCTTTTAGTCCTGGCTCTGAGATTTTAAACAGAGATGTGATTCATGCAGATCTGAAGGTTTTTGCTCTCTTTCCAGAAACCTGTCAATGCAGCACCCTTCTCTTTCAGTCATGCTTTTCCTGACCACAGCTTTGGAAGAACCATCCAGTTCCTAAATTGATCTGTTGTGTGGAAGTCAAATATAAACTTGGAAAGATTTTCAAGTAAACAGCTGTCTTAAATGCACTGTACATTTGGTTGTCAGTGCCAGTCCACTTTTGTTTAGAAAGTTGTTAGTATGCTGTTTCTTCAGCTGTTCTTCAGTCATTGTTCCTTTCTCCTGAAAGAGATTGGGATGGCAGGTGTAAGTAATAATCCAGAACCATCTTAACCACTGCTGACCTCTCATGGACCTTCTGGAGGAGGTCAGGCTGGCTTTTCTGTGTTTTCTGCTCTTTGTGTTGTGAAGTGCCACCAACTTCATCTAGACAGAAATGAGTTCAGTTGTAGAATTTCAATCACTTTTTGAGGAAAATTGTTCAGAATAGACTGGAAGGTCTGTGTGGCTCTTCCAGAAATTAGAAGGAAAATGATAAAGCACATGTGTTGGTAAAAAGCTGACATCACATTTTATGTTTGTGTAGGTAAAACTCCACCTTCCTCCTGTGCAACCACCCAGCCTCTACCAGAAACTCCAGTACTTACCCGCTCTGCATCGCAGACTCCACCAGCTGGTGTGACAGCAACTACTAGTGCTTCTTCTACTGTCACCGCTCCATCGGCAGCCACTGGAAGTCCTGTGAAAAAGCAGCGACCTCTGCTGCCCAAGGAAACGGCCCCTGCTGTGCAGCGTGTAGTTTGGAATTCTTCAAATAAATTTCAGACATCTTCTCAGAAGTGGCACATGCAGAAGGTGCAGAGGCAGCAGCAACAGCAGCAAAGCCAGCAGTCTCAGTCACAACAAGCTCAGTCTTCTCAAGTGACACGATACCAGACAAGACAAGCAGTTAAAGGTATTCACTTTCTAACTCAATGTGCCTGTGATGCCATAATTCCCCTAGTAGTGATCGCAGTGCTCCAAGGCTGCCCATGCAGGAGTTCTTCCATATAAACAAAACCTCAAAGTGTGGTTCTGCTCTAATAAGTGACTTTAAGATACAACTTACTCACCCTACCTGCTCTTTCTGGTGTGTATTTAGAGTCCTACCTCCTTGCTTTAATGGCAAAGGTGTTGTGTCTGTGTAAATGTTTTTGCCACTCTTAGCTATCACAGATTTGGGAGAGTGAAATGAATGATTTTTCTGGATTATATGATAAAACCATTAACTATTCTACTTGCATGATTGCCACTGTCACCTCAGTATCTACAAAATGATCCAGTTTTATCTGACTAGCAGCTGATCAGTATGGTTTTCTATGGAGTATAATCTGACAATGATGAAATTGCCCAAGTTACTTTTGTCTCTGAAATCCCTGTTGCTTAGCTCCTAACTCTGATGCTACTTTCCTGAGCAAACACACAACAGCACCTTGATGTAGATCTGGCTTCATTTGTAATTTCAAGTTGTTATAATAAATAAATATTAAATAAATATATTGAAATTGTAATTTCAAGTTGTTAAAGTGAAATGTTTACTGGTGTGCCTGATGAACAGGTATCTCTGTTCTGCTGACACTATGGTGAGCCAGTAATTTCATAGAGGTTTAAGTAATTAGTCATAGTCAGATGTTTCCCAGAGTTGTATTTGTCTGGTCTCAAACTGCTTCTGTGACTGTTAAGAAGTGTTGAAGCTGCTGTTTCTGTCTACTTGTAGACTGCACACATTTATAGGGAAATGTTCAGTGAGGAAAAATAAGTGTAAAACTTGGTGGAGTCTTAATTTTAAGAGAATCATACTTTAATGTAAGATCTCAATAATACAGGCTGAGTATGAGTATGAGGCTGAGTTTGTTTTATCCATGTTTACTAGTGCATCTTAGCAACGTTCCATCTTAAATATTCTAGAAATATATAAAATTAAAGCTATACAGATTTCTTACCTCCTGAATCAGCCTAAACAGAAACATAGTACATAAACGTGAGTAACATTTTATTACAGTAATTCCTGTATCGAGGATATGCCGTGAAGACTTATTTCATAATACGAATCATTAAAACAGATTAAAAGATATTATAAGAAAAATATTTAAGGCTGATAATTCATTAGAGAAGAAAAGATGAGAGTATTTGCATTTTGATTTGTACTCATTTTTTAATTACCCACTCTTTAAGATTATTTGGAATATTGACCAAAGATGAGAAAACTTATCTTATTTCAGTTAACACTATGAATAATTTTTTTTGCTTCAATGAGTTAATTCATTCCTTGCTCTGCAGCAATCAAAGGTTAATAGTGATCTGGTTATATGTTGATCTGGTTATTTGTATTAAAAATACCTTAAAAGGAGGTTGTAGTGAGGCTGGTGCTGGTCTCTTCTCCCAAATTGCTAGTGATAGGGTGAGAGGAAGTGGCCTCAAGTTGTGTCAGGGGAGGTTAAGATTGGATATCAGAAAGTTGTTCTTCACTGAGAGAGTGGTTGGGCACTGGAACAGGCTGCCCAGGGAATCACCATCCCTGGTGGGTATGTTTAAAAAGTGAGTAGCTAGAGCACTTGAAGCTGTAGTCTTGGGGTTAGGAAAATGTTGGGATGAGGGCTAGACTCAGTGATCCTAGAGGTGTTTTCCAGCCATGATGATTCTATGATTCTATATTAAACATATTCCAACACTAATAATAATTAGTAGCATTAATAACAGAAGAATGGGAATAACAGCAGAATGTATTGCTGAAGAAGGCTTTCTTCAGCAGTGGCTCGCTGAAACCTGTTTCAAAGCTAAAAAATAAATACTTAATATACTTAAAAGTCATGGCAAATGAAAAGGTAGAAATCTTAACTTAGGCTCATACATATGTTATGTGTGGTGAGTTTTCCAGATTAAGAGGTTAGCAATTAGTTTATTCCTAGGAACTGGGATGGATAAGTCCCAAAATGGGAGGAACACAGCTCTGAGGGAGACTTTTGCATTGACCAGTCTAAAATAATGGGTTTCAAAGATAACATTTGCTTCATTACTTTATGCCTTTTAATTGATTACAAGTTCAGTGGCTAGACACTGTATAATTAATTGATTAAAAAGCAACTTTGCATAAATAATGCCCTGAAAATAGTGAGGTGCACACATTTCCAGCTAGACAGTCAAATTAGAAATTTGACTCTTTTCATAATTGCTCTGTGATTGATCTGCTATATTTTCTCTTTTCTCAGCTGTGCAGCAAAAAGAGATCACACAGAGCACTTCAACGTCCACTATAACTTTGGTCACAAGTACTCAACCCATATCTATGGTCACCAGTTCTGGATCTGCGAGTACACTTTCTTCCTCAATTAATACAGACTTGCCAATTGCAACAGCTTCAGCTGATGTGGCTGCAGACATTGCGAAGTACACTAGCAAGGTAAGTTCCTGAGCCAGGTTTTCTGGAAATTGTATCTGCAAGTGAACTTTTGTGTGTTTGGTAGTTCAAATTCTGAAATAAAATGACTTTCAGTTTGTCATTGTGTTAGAAATTCATCCTGCTAGGTAGGAACTGCTTGGTTTGATGAAAGTGCTGAACTATCTTCACAGAGGTGGCTGAATGCTGCCATTCCAGGCCAAGAGTGGGCTGATGGGCAGAAGTAAACAGGATGAGGTTTAACAGGGCCAAGTACAGGGTCCTATACTTTGGCCACAATAACCCCCTGCAACTACAGACTGGGGGATGAGTAGCTGGAGAGCCGCCTGGCAGAGAGGGATGTGGCAGTACCTGTTGACAACCAGCTGAACAAGAGCTAGCAGGATACTGAGATGGCCTGGAAGGCCAATAGCATCCTGGCTTGGATCAGCAGTAGTGTGGTCAGCAGGACTAGAGACATAATTCCCCTCAAGTACTGGGGGCAGTTCTGGGCTTCTCACTTCAAGAAAGAGATTGAGGGGCTGGAGTAGGTGCAGAGCAGCAACAAGGCTGGGGAATCATAGAATGTTACAGGTTGGAAGGGACCTTAAAAGATCATCTAAGTCAAATCCCCCCTGCTGGAGCAGGATAAGCCTACAGCACCTGGTGTGCCCAGACTGTCTCCCATCCAAATACAAACCAGGCCCGATTCTGCTTAGCTAACCCAACATTCCACTCTACATTCCACTCTTAAGTCTGTTTGCTCTGGTTCTAAGTCTCTTTGCCCTTGTAATGGAAGGGACTGGAGGGGAAAGTCTGATGAGGAGAGCTGGGGATGTTTAGCCTGGAGAAGAGGACACTCAGTAGGGACCTTCTCCCTCTCTACAACTCCCTGAAGAGAGGTTGTAGTCAGCTGGGGGTCAGGCTCTTCTTGTAGGCAACTAGCGACAGGGTGCAAGGGCAGCGCCTAAAGCTGCCAGAGGAGGGTTAGGTTGGATGTTAGGAAGCCCTTCCTCAGGAGAAAGGTGATCAGAGCCTGGAATGGACTGCCCAGGGCAGTGGTGGAGTCCCCATCTCTGGAGATGTTAAAGGACAGCCTGACTGTGGCCCTTAGTGCCCTGGTCTGGCTGATGTGGTGATGTTAATTGCTGGGCAGTGCTGGATATGCTCAGAGGGTTTTTCCAGCCTCAATAATTCTGTTATTCAGCTGCTTGGACACTCCAGACCGTTAATTCCTTCTCACATTCCCCCATTGCTGCTAATTATTTACGTTGCATTGTATTTCAGACTGTTTTCTGTGTTTTATTCTAAAGTTATTCTCTCAGCATCATATTTACAGAAAACTTGAATAATATTTTTTCATCTGTGCCCAGCAATACACATGCAAAAAAGTACTTTTGTTTAAAAACGCTGTAGAGCTCCATCAGATGGGAACTTGCCCTACATGTGCATTCCTGGATCAAGCCACAAGCAGTTAAAGAGAAGGCATGGTGTTATATCATCATAACAGTGACACTGAGGGATGGGTCATTAGTTTTTCATATAACCTCTTAGATATTTAAATTAAAAATTGAGGGTTAATACTATATAAGGAGATAAAGTTGAATATCTGGGCGTTAAACCACCAGAATTCATCTTGACTGTCAACCTTCAGTGGATGGCGATGTCAGTCTTCGTTAACAGATGTTAACTTTGTTAACTGATGTTATTTTAATTCTTTTTCCATTGCATTTCTTTCCCAAACTCAAAAATACAAAAATGTATTTTTTTTTGCCTGTAAATTATATCAGTAGCAGTTCATTGGAAAAGTAGATGATCCAGCATGTCACCAGATCAGGACACTTGCAAATCACAGTGTTGATCAATAATTGTGTTCTATTTTCTAAATAGCTCTCCAAAAGTAAATTCAGATAAATCTATAGAGACAGGGGTTTTTTGGATAGTCATACAAGTTCACATTAGAGGGGTTTAAAGGAAGAGAAGGGGGGGTTCTGTTAAAAATAGATATCAATGCATTTTGGGGGGGGTTTGTGTCTTTCAGATGATGGATGCCATCAAAGGAACAATGACTGAAATATATAACGATCTTTCAAAAAATACTACCGGCAGTACAATAGCTGAGGTTAGTGTAAGATAAAAAAGTACAAAGGATGCTGCTTGTATTTTAACGTTGACAGTTGCAATGTAAGATTTTTATGGATCTGCCTATAGAGTGTTAGATATCAAGGCTCTCCAGAGATCCTGACGTGGAGGCTGGTTTGAAGGTAATGATGATCAAGACAAACACTGCAAAAATACCAGGTGGGCTCTGTAAGATGAGCAGTAAACCATCACGCCCAGATCCTTAAACCTTCTGCCAAGAATTTCATTTAGCGTAAGCTTGTTTAAAATGAAAACTTAAGTCTTTTTTTGGTAAGTATCAGGTTTTCAATCATGTATTTGTCTAGAGGAAGGCTTTATTTCTAGCCCAGTAGTTACTCCAGTTATGTGACAATAACCATCGCTTTTAATACTTTTATAAAATACTTTCTGCGTTTTGTGAAATGCTAAACATTGTTCTGAATTATCCTCAAGCGTAGAACTTAGTATCTTTTAAGAGTTTTCTTGAAAAAAGCTGATTAAGCAGTGTAAACTAAGTACAAATGTGAGTCTACAGAATTACAAGGGTGATGATTTGCTTTCGCTTTTTAGCAAAAATGAGGAAGTTACAATCTGGAGCCACTGTGGGTGTATTTCCAATCCACAGTGTATTTGTTTTCCCAAGCCTAGGTAAAAATAAAATAAAAAAAGAATCATAAATGCAAATAAAACTGAGGAGTAGGTTTTTGATTCTAGTTAGAAAAATTTGAGACTCGGCTGATTTCAGAAGGAAGTTCAACACAAGTGCTCCACAGAGTCTACTTTTTGGGATAAGCAAATCTAGCAAACAGGTATTTAGACTACTTCAGACTTTGATCTGATATGTGCTGTGGTCTTGTCCTTAATATGAAGGAGCCTTGGTGAAAGGCTCTTTGACCTTGATGTAAGGTGATCGGGCTCTTTGCTTTGGGCATGTTTTTCTGTATGATAATTACACAATATACACTGCACCTGGGTTATTATTGCTAACTATTAAATCTTTAATATTTAGATTCGACGCTTGAGGATTGAGATAGAAAAGCTTCAGTGGTTACATCAACAGGAGCTTTCAGAAATGAAGCATAATCTAGGTATGGAAATAGCTGTCTGAAATAGTGTGTAAGGTTTTTCCCAAAGCAGAGAATCCAAATGCCTCCAGTATGAGTTACTGTCATTGATGATACTGCACACTGTCCAAGTGAAAGGCAGGAACATTCATGAGCCGTGCTGATGTTTGGGGACATTGCTTGTGTTACGTACACAGTCACTTTATCTATTAAACAAGAAGTGTTCACTCCTCTGAGACAAATGTAGGCTAAAGAGAGCTTTTGATAGAACAGAAAAACTTTTCTTTTATGCATCACCGCACTTCATGAGTCCACTTGTTGACTCTTTTTACAGAGCCTATCTAGAGCTGAATAGCTCCTTACTCAGACTCATGCCTTTGGTTTGTTACTGACATTTTGCCCTTTCAAATCACTGTAGACCAGTTTTTCCACTGCTACAGTCCAGTTACAGCATTCTTCAGAATTACTTGGGTATGGCAACCACCTGTCTGCAGCTCACAGGACAGAATGTATAGGTGTGCTCAGACATAAAAGTCCTTCAAACTCTTTGTCACTACTGATGAAAATGATCACCTTTATGGTGGTTTGGAAGCATATCAACAATTTTTCAGAAGACTCAGAGATCCATTTGGAGTCCAGGTGGCTGGAACTGGAATGCTCTGTTTGCTGTTACCCAGTTCTACGAAGATTCTGTCAGGCTCTTTCACTCACAGTCATCACTCATGGTGAGTGAGGTATCAGCTTCTGACTGCATTAATAGTGAGTGGCTTTTGAAGCAATCCAGAAGTAAGGCTCACGTGCTATTCATAGAGATGAGCCATGAGGATGATTGGTGGGCTTGAGCACCTCTCCTATGAGGACAGACTGAGGGAGTCTGGAGAAGAGGAGGCTCCGAGGTGACCTTCTTGTGGCCTTCCAGTATCTGAAGGGGGCCTACAGAAAAGCTGG
>JAOXOE010000848.1:6756957-6774801 GCA_028565055.1 Phoeniculus purpureus | reverse complement strand
CCTCAGAGCCTCCTCTTCTCCAGACTGAACAGCCCCAACTCCCTCAGTCTGTCCTCATAGGAGAGCTGCTCCAGCCCCACTGAACATCCTCATGGCCCTCCTCTGGACACGCTCCAGCATGTCCACATCCTTCTTGTAATAAGGGCTCCAGAACTCGACACAATACTCCAGGTGGGGTCTCACCAGAGCCAAGTGGAGGAGGAGAATCACCTTCCTCGACCTGCTGGCCACACGTCTCCTGATGCAACCCAGGATCTGGTTTGCCTTCTGGGTCACAAGTGCACTCAGTGCCTCCGTCCATGCCACCAACAAAGATGTTGAACAAGACTGGTCCCAGGACTGATCCCCGACGGACTCCGCTTGTCACTGGCCTCGACTTGGACATGGGCCCACTGACAGCCACTCTTTGGGTGCAGCCATCAAGCCAGTTCCTTACCCATCTAGTGGTCCACCCATCAAACCCGTGTTTCACCAGCTTGGAGACCAGAATGTGGTGCGGGACAGGATCAAAGGCTTTGCTCAGGTCTAGGTAAATGACATTGGCCGCTTGCCCCTCATCCATTAAGGCTGTGACCTGTTCATGGAAGGCCACCAGGTTGGTCAGGCAGGATTTGCCCTTGGTGAAGCTGTGCTGATTGTACCCAATCAGCTCTTCACTAGTCTCCTGTCTCAGTAGTGCCTCAAGGAGGATCTGCTCCATGATCTTACTGGGCACAGAGGTGAGACTGACTGTTCTGTAGTTCCCTGGCTCCTCCTTCCTACCCTTTTTAAAAATAGGAGTTATGTTTCCCCTTTTCCAGTCAGCGGGGACTTCGCCAGACTGCCATGACTTTTGGAATATAATAGAGAGGGGTTTAGCAACCTCATCTACCAGTTCTGTCAGAACCTGTGGGTGTATCCCATTGAGTCCCATGGACTCGAACACTTTCAGGTTCTTCAGGTGATCATGAACCTGATCTTCACTTACGATGGGCAGTTCTTCTTTCCAGTCCCTGCTGCTATCTTCCTTGACTCAGGGAGTGTGGCTGGAGGCCTTTGCAGTTTACATTTGGCTTATTTTGTTCTTTACTCTTGGTTTTCTTTCACTTTGTCCACACAATAAATACTGAGCTGAACCACCTGGAGGAAGTGATGCAACATAAAAATGAACTTTCCTTTTGACAGTTTCTTTTAATGGGTAAACGTCTTGATCTGGTTCAGAGCTCAGCTACACAAACTCTGCTAACATGGGTGGAAAAACCCAGGAGGAAGGAGAGACAGCATATGCTATGTGGGGCACTGCTGGCCAAAGAAATCCCCACAAATTCCACTTAAGCATTTGTAATCTTAAACAGAATAGGAAACTATAACTCAAATTATTTAAATGAGTGCTACTATTCTTATTTTACTTGAAATGAATGAAAGGATTGTTCATGTTATTAGGTCCCTCACAGATCAATACGCTGACAGCATAAACTGGTAGCTAAAGACATTAACTTGTTCCACTGGCACTACTAAATCTGAAAGAAAATGCCTGTGCATTACTCTTGTCTTGTCTGTTCCTTGATTATTTTTTTTTTCCAATCGTGTCTTATGCTGGCTGAAGAAAATCTTTGTATATTTCAATAATTTGTCTGTGGAAGAAAAAGAAAACTGTATTGCAGGTCAGTGTTTTTATGTTGTCTGAGAGTCACCACTAGTTTCTTTGAAAATCCCAAGCATGCTCAGGCTTGAACCATGGAACACAAGTACAGTGCATGAGTTTCAGTGCAGTTTGATATTTCTTAGCCAAATCTGTGTGTTCATTTAGTTTAATCACAGTTGATTTTCTTTTGTAGTTTGGATTTGGCTGTGACTGAATTGTAATTTGGTTCTGGTTTAGCTAATAGGGGTTCAAACCTTTTCTTAGCTCTGGATCTGTTAGTTTAGCAAAAAACCGAAAAGTGAGAAGCAGGCCATGATGGGGACAGGCCAGTGATGACCAACTTCGCAGCTAGTTGTCTTCTCTAAGGCACAATGTGCAGTGTTGCAGGCAGCTGCTTCATTATCCCCACTCTCTGATGCTGAAGAACTGAAAGGAAACTGGTGTGCCTAAGTCCTGGCAGTTCTGTGCCTGGGAGTAAGAAAGGGAAGCCAAAGAGCAGAAAACTATTCTGCTGTTAACTCTCCTGGTTTAAGCTGTGCCCATGTATGTGGAAATAAAAGCCTGAGTCTCTAGAGTGATGCTGGCTTTATTTGCTGGAGAGAAACTCAGGCTCAGAGATCCTTGCAAGTACTTTGAGGACATTGTTTGCTCTAGAGATTGACAATTCTGCATTAGGAAACAAGGCACAGACAGCAGGTCTCAGGAAGAGTAGTTTACTGCCTCTAGGAATGTATGGAAAGTCTCTGTTGAAAGCTGCAAATCATAATAAAGAAACGAGACTTACACTGTACAACTTTCCTGAGCCACATGGTGATGGGAAGATGAGAAAAGATGTGGTGCGATGCTGTTTCTGCTGAATGCAGGCAGTTCCTAATAAGCTTTGTGCTGTTTTAGTGACAAGAAACAGAATTCTGAGCCTGTTTTGGGTTTAGCTTTGATCGCTTTGGTTAAGTTGTGGATTTTCATTTAGCTGACACTGATGCTGCAGGGGTTCTTCCAGGGTAGCTGTGTTGGCTCAGCTGTCTTGGGATCTGAGGCACAGGCCAGCCAGGGGAGTTCTGCCACCTTCTGTGCAGAGAAGAAACTCCTGCCTTGTTTTCTGCCAGCATAGTTGTACCTGTGCTAGGATATTGCTTAAGGAGGGAAGGAGGCAGGCATCATGTTTTTCACATCTTAATGTGACATACCTTACCTAGGAGGTCTCTGTGCTGTGAAATCAATCTAAATTCTGGCTTAAATGGGATGGGGGGTAGATTCACTCTAATTAAAACAAAGCATATAACAGTGAATGCTCTCAGACACATTGGGTTGTTTTAATTCAGCCTAGGCCTGTCAGAATATAACTGATCCTAAATGTTGTCTTGAAGTATAAAAGGGGAGAAGTGGAAAAAAAAAACCACGTTTTTGTTGTCAAAACTCAAAATATGGAAAGTTTTTGTTTATTGATTTTTTTTTTTTTTTTTTTTAAACTAGCTTCACTGCATTGTGCCAGCATTTTATAGCTTATCTCAACAGCAGAATTTCTCTGAGAGCCCACAGCACATTTCTGCCTTCCCTTCATCAGCCTAGAAGGAAGTGTTTTGCTGAGGTTGCTGGAATTACCTGTGATGTTAGCCTGGTGCAGCTGAAACTCAGAATGGGTAAACCTGAGAAGGGCAAATACTCCTATGTTTCTCTTTCCTCCTTCAATTACATCTTCTGACTGGAAGCCCATGGACTACATGGGAGGTGTTTGTGGGAGAAAGGTATTTGTTCACTGCTGGTGTGAAATAGCCTAGTGCTGTGGTTTTCAGTGTTTTTCTGTTTGGGGAAATGTCAGTGTTTTTGGGTGGACCTTTTTGTAGTTAATTTAAATTCTACTGACAGTAGACTTGCTCTGATAAACTGATCCAGTTACTGCTTGTTCTGGTACCTCTGCTGCTCATCGGAGACTTCAGGTGAAGTGTTTCAGTGAGGTTTTGATGTCATGGCAACCTAAGTCAGCTCAGTCCATCACTCAGTAAGGCCTGAAGGCAAGAATACAGATACAGGAGGGAAAGTATATGGTATCATGGCAGCTTGCAGTTTGATTGCCCCTGGCTTCAGTCAAATAGCTGCCAAACCTTGTTTCACAGAAAAAACTTTTAAGGTGGCATTAATACCAAAGCCAGCATTTCTCCTTCTTGCTACATAGAGTCATAGACTCATTCGGGTTGAAAAAGACCCTTGAGATTGTGAAGTCCAACCATTAACCCAACTCTACCAAGGTTACCACTAGACTAGATCTTCAAGCACACCTAAATGATCAAACATCTCCAGGGATGGTGATTCAACTCCCTCCCTGGGCATCCTGTTCCAAGCCCTGACCACTCTTTCTGTGGAAAACTTTTTCCTAATGTTCAGCCTAACTCTCCCCTGGTGCAGCTTGAGACCAGTCCTTCCCTCTTGTTCTGTCAGTAATGACCTGTGAGAAGAGACCAGCACCCACCTCTGTAGTGTCCCTTCAGGTAGTTGTAGAGGGTGATAAGATCTCCCCTCATCCTCCTCTCCCCCAGGCTCCCTCAACTCTAGCTCCCTCAGCTGCTCCTCATCAGACTTGTTATCTGGGCTCTGCACGCACTTGTCCTTCTTGAATAGAGATCCAAATGTTCCAGTCCAGTAGAATTGCTTCACTGCATGCATTGGATGTGTCGGTGGGAATGGGGACATAGAAAAAAGCACAAAGTCATACTTTAGACTGGTTTAATTATTCCTCAGTTGCTTAGTGTACAGCCATGGAACACTTGCACCAGCACATGTGAATGGAAAATATGAGAATGTCTTTGGGGAGGGTACACTTGTTTCTCTGGGATCTCTGATCCCTGTGGTTTTATCTACGATTTTGTTTTCCTGAATGCATTAAAAGCTTAAAGGAAAATTAAACATGTTAACCTCCCTCTGTTGAGCTTTCATTTGTATTTTGCCCAGACTGTTTCACTGTTGTATGGCTGACTGTGATAGTGGGTTGTATCCTTGTGTCTTTGAAAAAATGTTACTAAGTTGTTTGTTAACCGAGCTGAGTGTTCTGGATTCATTAGGGGTAATTTAAACTGTGTTCTTACAAAATGAAGTTGTAAGTGTCTCTAGTTTTACCTGTGTGTTTCTGATGAATTTGTTACAGACTGTTTAAAGTGTGGCTGTAAATAATTCCTTCTGAATTTTCTTAATAAATACAGAACAGTGACAAGTAAAAAAAAAATTGAAAGTCTTTGAAGAATTCAAATACTTCAGCATAATCAGAGGAGTGAAGTAGAGATCCTCATAACATTAAGCTTCACCAGCTTAATTGTTCTTCTCTGGACCGGCTCCAGCCTCTCAATGTCCTTCTTGAATTGAGCTGCCCAAAACTGCCCCCAGTACTTGAGGGGAGGCCTCCACCAGTGGCCAGTACAAGGGGACAATCGCTTCCCTAGTCCTGCCGGCCACACTATTGCTGATCCAAGCCAGGATGCCATTGGCCTTCTTTGCCACTTGGGCACCCTGCTGGCTCATATTCAGCTGCTTGTTTACCAGCACCCCCAGGTCCCTTTCTGCTGGACAGCTCTCCAACCAGCCTTCGCCCAGCCTGTAGCATTGCAGGCATTGTTGTAGCCCCAGTGTAGGACCCAGCACTTGTACAGACCACTGACCTCAGTCCATCAATCCAGTCTGTCTCTACAGACACTCCCTGCACTTCAGCAGATCAACACTCCCACTCAACTTGGTATCATCTGTAAATTTACTGATGGGACAGACTATTTAATCATCAAGATCATTGATAAACATGTTAAAAAGAAGTGATCCTAATGATGGGCCCTGAGGGACACCACTTGTGACTGGCCACTAGCAGGATTTAACTCCATTGACCACTACTCTGGGCCCATCCGTTCAGACAGTGTTTTACCCAGCAGAGCTCATCCAAGCCATGAGTAGTCAGTTTTGCTGTGAGAATTCCATGGAAAACTGTCAAAAACTTTATGCAACTCCAGGTAGACAACATCCACAGCCTTTGCCTCATTCTTTAGGCAGGTCATCTTGTCACAGAAGATCAGGTTCATTAAGTAGGACTTGCCTTTCATAAAGCCTCACTGACTGGGCCTGATCTGCCACTTGCCCTCTATTATATGGCTCATGATGGCATTTGAGGTGATCTGTTCCACAGCATTCCCTGGTACCAAGGTTACACTGGCAGATCTGTAGTTTCTTAGATCCTTCTTTCAGCCCTTCTTGTAGATGTGTGTCACATTTGCTACAATCTAGTCCATGGGGACCTCCCCAGATAGCCAGGTAACTAATGAAGAGTGGCTTCGTGAGCACATCTGCCTAATCTTTCAGCACCCATCTGGCCACATACACTTGTGGGCATCCAAGTGGTGGAGACATTGACCACTTCCTCTTTATTTCTGATCATCTCATTCTGCTTCCTTTCTCTGTGTCCCAGCCTGTGGGGCTAGGTGTCCAGGGAACAGCTAGTTCTGCTGTTAAAGGCCAAGTAGACACTGAGAACCTCAGCTTTTTCCTTATCCTTTGTCACTGTGTTTCCTCCCACATCCAATGAAAGATTGAGATTCTCCCTAGTCCTCCTTTGTTGTTAATGTATTTATAGAAACATAGCTGTAGGTAGGTTGAGCTCTAGCTGGGCTTTGGCTCTCCTAATTTTCTCCCTGCACAGCCTCACTACATCTTTGCAGTCTTCAAGAGAGGCTGCCCCCTCTTCCACAGGACACAGTTTCCTTTCGTTCTTGAGGTCCACACACAGGTCCCTGCTCAGCCAGGCCAGTCTCCTTCTCTGACAACTCATTTTTTAGCACATGGGGACAGTCAGCTCCTATGCATTTAAGATTTCTTTCTTCAAGTATGTCAATCCTTCCTGGACTCCTATAGCCCTCAGGACTGCCTCCCAAGAAACTTGGTCATTCAGCCTCCTACACAGACCAAAGTCTGCTGTCCTAAGTCCAAGGGGTTTTACAAACCTCTCTCCTTACTTCCCCAAGGATTGAAAATTATCATTTAATGATTGCTGTGCTCTAGATGGCCTCCAACCTTTACTTCCCCTACAAGTTCTGCCCTGTTCACAAGAAGGAGGGCACCTTCCCTGGTTTGTTCCCTCAGCAGTTGTGTCACACTCCTGGAATGTCTGGGAGTGTTCTGTCTCTGCTAGATTGTATTTCCAGCAGACATCTGGATAGGTGAAGTCTCTTGTGAGAACAAGGGGTAATGATTGTGAAGCCTCTCCCACTGCTTATAAAAAACATCACCTGTCTCTTCGTCCTGGTTGGATGGTCTATAATAGATTCCCAGCACAGTATCACCCCTGTTTGATTTTCCTCTGATTCTTAGCCACAGTGACTCAACCCTACCATCACTTTCATTAATTTGTACATTCAAATGTCTCCCTAACACTGAGGGCCACTCCACCACCTCTTCTTCCTTGCCTGTCCCTTCTGAAAGGTTGGTATCCATTGGTTGCAGCACTCCAACTGTAGGAGTCATCACACCAGGTATATCAGAGTTTTTCTGTTGCACAGTGGCCTCTAGCTCCTCCTGTTTATTATCTGTGCTGTGTGCATTGGTGTAGATGCCCTTCAGCTGGGCTGATGGTCCTGCTCCCTTTTTATGGGGAGAAGCCCTACTGCCTACCTGACTATTATCAGCCGCTTCCACAATTTCTAACCTCTAAACAACGTTGTTCTATCTGTTATAGATCCTGTCTCTGCTGAACGCACAGCACAAAAAAGAAAGTTTCCCAGCCCTCCACATTCCTCTAATGGCCACTCGCCACAGGATGCATCAACAAGTCCTATAAAAAAGAAAAAGAAACCTGGTCTATTGAACAGTAATAATAAAGAGCAGGTAAGAGTAATTGTGGTCCTGTTACACAGGAATATGAAACAACAAAGCTTATAAAGACAGCTGATCAGAAGCTCTCCTCTGTAGGAAGCTTCGGTTTTGTACTTTAAGAAGTGGTTACTCACTTTCTTTAATACAGTGGGTGTAGAAGTTGACATTAGAAGTTGGCTTTGGATGTTTTTTTATTATGGTTTTACATTGGTGTGAGAGAGACCACTTGTACCTGAGGTTTGATTTCATGCAGCTAATAAGATGTGTAAACAACAAATGCAATTATGAACAAAAGGTTGATGAAAGAAGCCACAGTTGTTGTTAATCAAAACCGTAACAGTGATACTCTACATTAAGAAAGATCTCTTAACATCAGCAGAAATCAAAGCTCACACTGATGGTAATTTTTAGTCTTCATGCTTGAAACATTATTTTCTGTGTCTTCTGAATACTGAATCTATAGCATTTGTTGTAGTTCTTAGAAGAACTGGACTCCAGAAAACTTGGACCATTTCTGATGCATTGTATGATACAAGCGAAAGAATGATACTCAATGTGTTGGATAATTACATGTATTGAATAGCCAGTGCTGTAAAGCACCTGTGTCATCTTGGACGAGGTTACCTGAAAACAGTCTTTAGCCTCACTGGAATGGTTTCTCATCTAGTTTAACAATGAGATGCCTGTCACGGTGTTTAGGGTGTCAGTGGGTTTTTTGACAGTCTCTTAAACACAGGATTCAGTTCTGAGGGTTTAAAACACTTCGGGTGTAACAGCACCCACTTTAAATATTATCTGGTACAATTACACTGGGTAAGATAGAAAATGAAATTCCTAATTAATTAAATGAAATTCCTGGAAGAAAGACACAGTAAACCAGCATTTGCTGGAGAAAAGCCTTATGGTGTAAAGTGTATTTTATTTAAGAATAATCAGTAAGTCTAGTGATAGCATGTGTAGACATGGTTGCACGAGTCCAGTGTGCTCAGTTTGGCTCTTAGTGGGCTGGTTTTGCTCCCTGGAGATCTGAGCTTGTAACTCCAGTGTAGAGAGAATTTTACCAACAGTTGGTATTAATTACTGCCCTTATATAATGCATTTAGAAATCTATGTGAAAACACAGTTGCAGTTGTTGAACTTTTTACATTCCCCTTGGTAAATCCTTTCTTGTTTTCCAGGTATCTCAGACCTGAAATATGACAGGATAGAATAAAGTTGTATATCTAATGAAGACAAGCAATCAGACTTGCTTATTTCACTGTATTTATTATAACTTAACAAGAAAACATAATCTCTTTAGTTTTATTTAGCTTTTACAAATTATTTTTAATTTACTGTTGCCTTGCATGTCAAACTGCAAAGGGCATCCCTGGAGGCTATTGTTTCTGCAGTAGGTGCAAACCTCTGCTCTGTGTGGCAGCAGGACTTGTTAGAGATTCTCTTCCTGCCAGCCAGATGTGAGCTAAGCATAGGTGCTTGTTCTGCTCTCAGGTTGAGAGCTCTTGAGTACAGTATATCTGACAGCTGTGGTTCTGATCAGCTGCTAAATTCATTTTGAGATCTGGGAAGGTCACTGGAAACCTCTAACTATGAATTCTGCGTTATGAAGTGTAATGTCTTAGTATTCCAAGATACCATTACTAAACTTAGAGTTGCCCGAAGCTTCATCTTACATGTTGTGGATGTAATAACAGATCTTCAGAATGGTGCCAACAGGTATTGAAAGTGTTGAAGTAGAAGCCAAGAATTATGGAACTGTAGATTATAGCTAAGAGAGTTCGAAAACATGAACTTTGGACACTGAACTGGTCAGTTGTAATTGGAGTTGTCAGATCATTTTACTTACAGCTTCAATATAAATTCAAACTGGATAAAAATTTCTGCCCCAAACAGCACCACAGTATTGTTGGTTTTGTTTCCATTTTGGATGTCATTCTACAGGTCATAGTAACTGTATTAAATACTTTAAAACAAGCTACTATCTGTTTGAGGTTGAGAAAGCAAAGATTTTTTTCTGTTGTTACTGTTAAGGTTTAAATTCGTAAAACATTTTACAGTGATTAGAGCAAGTGGAAGGGTCCTCCAATGAAGCTGAATCATGGATTTCAGTCCTTTAGATTTGCTACCTGTTGAGCATTTAAATGCTGGATTAAATGTCTCCCAGTGTTCCTGCTCCTCCTGTAGCAGATGTGGCTGTTCAGGATTGGAATTTGCTTCTATGTTGTCTTACTCTGCACTTTGCCTTATTAATCAAAATCAGCTCTGGCTTGCTTTGTTTTGCAAAGCTGTGAACTGCTGCAATGTAGGACATGTTTGCATGGTGTTCAGCTTCTTGTTTCCGGACTAACCTCTTCCGGTTAGGCACCACTAGATAGGTCAGCATTCAGCTTGCACAGCCCTGGTGAAAGTTAAGTTGAGAGGACCTCATAGTTTCTGTAGCAATGCTTCTTTCTTAAATATACCAGTGTTTACGGACCTGGATTGCATGTTGTGCAGTCGATGCCCACACTTACTGCAAAAATTAATTCTGTCTTGAGTGCAAGCTGGCATTTGACATCTGAATGAGAAGCAAACTTCTTTATGAATGATTCTGTATGACGATTAAGTGCTTACGTAACTGTTAATCAAGCTCTGTAAACTTTGCTTATATATGATGAATATTATTATTTGAAAAAATGCAAATTTGTTTTGAAACCAAACCTGTTTTTCTTGCCTACATTTCAGTCAGAACTAAGACATGGTCCGTTTTACTATATGAAGCAGCCACTCACCACAGACCCTGTTGATGTTGTACCACAGGATGGACGGAATGATTTCTATTGCTGGGTTTGTCATCGGGAAGGCCAAGTCCTCTGCTGTGAACTCTGTCCTCGGGTTTATCACGCAAAGTGTCTGAAACTGACAGCCGAACCAGAGGGGGATTGGTTTTGCCCTGAATGTGAGGTTAGTTTGATATAAGGTGTGAGTTTATGTCTCATTTGCAAGATAAAAGCAGCACTTTTTGCCTTCTGGAATGTTTCTACTTTATTCTTGTATTGCCTCTTGATGCCAGAAAAATTTGTACTGAGGACAAGGCACCTGTTGCTGCTTCAGTGCTTCGTCTCTGTGTGTGTGTCTGTGTGTGCGCGCGCGCGCTGGGGATGTGCTTGCCCTTTTACCACAAGTTTGTATCTCTGGAGCAGTCTTCATCTCAGAGCGATCTCTTCATCAAGCACCTCTAATGCTGAAAATATTCTGCAGTTTGGACTAATTTAACTTGTGCTTCTTCTAGTGAGCTGGTCAGTTCTGCAGCAGTGCAGAAAAAGCTAGTGCTGTAGGGTCTGCAGAACCCTACAGTTATTGTAGCCATACGCATTCTGTAACTTTTCTGCAGGGCTAAGAATGAGTTGAATCATTCCTCTCCAGGGATTCCTGGAGAGAGAGTATTTAGCATCAAAGTATCTTTATTTAAAGCAAATTGTTTTGTCACATGTTTTCCTTTGATCACTTACTGTGTTAGAGCTCAGGTGACGTTCTCATTTGTACACATTGCTGTGAACCCACATTTCTAGTATTCACACTTTGTGTTACTTTGTGTGATCTCGAAGAAGATGATGGGTAATTTTCTGATCTTTTTTTTGTAGTTATTAACCTATCTGGTATGAAACCCAAGTGAAACAAGCATCTGAAGTACTTACACTGCATCATCAGAAACACTTTGTTTCTTATGGATATATTTCAATGCTAAAATGTTTCAGTGGAGAAAAATTTACCTTGAAATGTTTGCTGACAAGGTATTTTTTTATTTTAACTTTTAGAAAATCACAGTTGCAGAATGCATAGAAACACAGAGTAAAGCTATGACAATGCTCACCATTGAACAGCTATCGTATTTACTGAAGTTTGCACTACAGAAAATGAAACAGCCAGGGGTAAGGAAGATTTATTTTTTAGTGGTTGGATCATACGCTTGTCATAGTCCTGGGTTTTGCTTCCTTTTGTGGGTTATGAACCTATTCTTTTTATCAGATTGTATGTGGCAGCTTCTGTGCTGTCTGCCACCTGTCGGGTACAGACAGATCAGACAGATTAGTTCACCACGCAAGCTTTGCCTGCGTCTCACATGTGTGAAGATAACAGTAAATCAAAATACGATGTGATGAATTACCAAGCAGTGTCTTCACTCCCGTTGCTTTCTTGTTCCTGATTGTGAGTTAGAGGAACTGGGAGGGTGTCTCAGTGCCTGCACTGTTATAGTAAAATATGTTGGGAGAAGCAGGTGTGCAGAACAGGCTCTCTGCAGCTCTGATCTCTCTATGATGTGTAGTTAGCAGAGCAATAGTGTCAGTTTCTGAGGAGGTTACTCATAAGTACTGACAGATTTTGGCTCTTGGAATCCTTCTGCTCTAGAGTGGTGAATACTGTCCTACCAGATGACACTCCTAGAAGCCTTAACTGCTGCTTTTCAGTAGCCAAGTGCCAGTGTTTATATTGAATTCACAGAGTGTTTTGCAAATGTGGTTAGAAAGCTGCTGTTTAATGAGAGCTACTGAGATATTTTGATCTTTAGGCATTTTACTATTAACCTGTTGTTGTGGAGCCTTCCTACTTTAATTGCTTGTGTTCCAAAAATTGAAAAAGAAGTATTTGTGAGTTTAGTGAATCAGAAATTTAGTATCTTTTATTCTGCTATAAAATGGTTGAGACTAATCTGCTGCTGCCCACAAAAAAAACCCTACAGTGACTAATACAGTTCATTTTACAAACCTCCTAACTTTTGAAATTAATTACTTCCAGCATAGGAAAAATCACCTGAGACCTTTTAATTCCTCTGTGCCTGTCAATACTATATTAATTCATGACATTTTATAATTACCTTGAAAGATTTTTCTCTGACATCACATGTGGAAGTAGCATTAGAAAATTAATTATGGTGTTGCTGATGAAACAAGTTATTACTAAGCAGCGGGATTTTTATGGATTTTTACCTTTTTTTTCTAACAGACAGAGCCATTTCAAAAGCCAGTTTCACTGGATCAACACCCAGATTATGCAGAATATATCTTTCATCCAATGGACCTTTGTACATTAGAGAAGGTTTGTATGATGCTAAGGAAGGGAGGTTGCCTGAGTTTGATTCTTCTCAGTAACCTTTCTGGAATGTTTGATGGGAGGGAGAGAGAGTGCTAGAATTACAGTGCTTGTTGGTTGTTACAAATGCCAGTTCAGTTACAGCTTAAAAGCAATTACATGGGATCTGAACAAGCCCAGTATTTTGTCTGAACCAATACCTCAGGAAAATCAGTATGATAAAGGCAAGTTTACAGTGATGACTTCCGTCTGTATAAATTCATCTAATTTCAGGGATGATCCTGTGGAGAGGCTTCACTAACCAGAATTTGCATTTGGTCTTCATGTTTGTAACCAATTACTGGATCACTGCTCCATTTTTTTTGGGACTATTGAGTGTCATGGGTCATTTTACTGACCATTCAACAAATACTGTAATCTCCACTGTATATGATGGTAGGGAAAAAAACAAACCAGTCAAGAGATGGATAATGAGACTTCCATTCTTAGTTAAACAGTAATTTGAAAATTTCAGATCATGAAAAAGTTCTCCATTCTCTGCTTAATGAGAAGTGAAGTGCTGCAGAGCTTTGTTCTGCTGCATCCTGGTGAGGAGACAGGGAGTTTTCATTCTCCATGTCCCTGCACTAGAGGTTGATGTCTTTATGGTGTGAAGGACTAATTCTGTCTAACTGTTTGCCCAGTGAGCAGACTGGAATTCAAACATACATACTGTGTATGTTTGAATCTTACATATCTTACATACTGTATCTTTTCTGGCTCTTATAAAAAGAAGTAAAGAAGTCTGTGAAGTGATAAAATGTCAGTAGAAGAAAGCAAGGACTCAGATTTCTGCAGAGACATTGAATGGAACATTTCTTTGGGAAATTAACACTTTGTTTGGAAATGTTGAAGATGCTGATCTAAGTGATTCATTGTTTAGCATTAATTTAGAATGTTCAGGGCAGTCAAAACATTCTGTGACAGATTAGTAAGTATTTAGAATCATAAGTCTTACAGTATGTGAAATTCTATTAGTTGTATAACTGATAGGAAACAGAATTCAGGAAGAAGCGCTTGCTTTTTACTAATTTCTGTGTCCTCATACATTCGTAACCTTTTCCTTACAGAATGTTAAAAAGAAAATGTACGGTTGCACTGAAGCATTTTTGGCTGATGCCAAATGGATTTTGCACAACTGCATTATTTACAATGGGGGTAGGTATGAATGTGTACTCCTGTGCTTGAAATCAAGTCATAGAGCAGTTTGAAGGCTTCTGGTTGGCAAATGCTGCAAGTAACTTCCTCTTAAAGACCATAGTGCCTAAACACAGCAGATTTGCTAGGACCCAATATTGCTCATGGTGTCACTTGTTTGTTCCACCCTGAAAAAATGATAAATGTTAAAATCATAGAATGGTTTAAAGGTCAGACAGTTCTTACCCCCAAGTTGCTTTAGCATTTTGCATTGTGCAGCACTTTACAGGAGACCTACCTGAGGGGATCCTGCAGCATGTTCTTCACTGAGAGAGGCTTATCAGTGGTGGGTAGGATGCAGTAGGCATAAAAATGGACCATTTAGAGATTGTTGTGATGTTATGTTGAGAAGAGGCAGTGCCTGCCTTCTGCTTTGCCAAGCATGTACTTTAAACATGTTTTATGTTGTCCTCTTCTGTCTTGAATATTAACTTTTATAGATAGAACCTGTTGATTTTATTAGTTAGAACATAACAGTTTTCTTGGTTAAAATATTTGATTGTTTCCTCAGGAAATCACAAATTGACACAAACAGCAAAAGTCATCATCAAAATCTGTGAGCATGAGGTATGAGTGCCCAAATTAACTTAATTGTTCTGGTCTTTTTAAAGTGTTCCATGTTAGGTATTCAGGAGTGAAAGAATATGTTTTCTAATGTCTCTGTTGCATAACTGCATTTGAATAGATATTTATATTCAGGTATTTAGTATGTGTGGCCTATAGAATTTGGCAAGGACCTGCTGATCTGTCTTCGGTCAGTATATTTGCTCTCTATAAATAAGACTTGCAGTACAGAGAGGGTCTTGCAGTGCAGAGTCTCACCTGAACATCCTTTTCTCCAGGCTAAATAATTCCAATTCCCTCAGGTGCTCCTCATAGAGCTTGTGCTCTGCACCCTTCCCCAGCTTCACTGCCCTTCTCTGGACATGCTCCAGCCCCTCAATGTCCTTATTGTAGTGAGTGACCCAAAACTGAACCCAGTATTCAAGGTACAGCCTCACCAGTGCTGAGTACAAAAGGATGATCCGGCCCTATGCCTGCTTGCCACACTAGTGCTGATACAAACCAGGATCCCATGGGCCTTCTTGACCACCTTGCAAATGTTCATTTACGACCACAAATGTGTGGAAAAAATTATCCTAGCAAACTAGACAGACTATGGTAATAATACTGACCACACTTTGGACTCTGCATTTTCAGTAATTGTTTGCTTTTCCTTTCCAGATGAATGAAATTGAAGTGTGTCCGGAATGTTATTTAGCTGCTTGCCAAAAACGAGAAAATTGGTTTTGTGAGCCTTGTGTAAGTTAAGGATCAGTAGTCCAGCTGATACATTATACTAGCACTTCTTATTTGACTTTGCTTGCTATCTCCCTGCTGTGTTATACCCAAGGTGATGGTTACTGAGTCCAGGAAAGCTGCTGTAGTTAACCGAGTAGCTTATGCTTGGTGTGAGACTATCTTCAAGATATTTAGCTGTAAGATGACAGAAGGACTGTTTTAGTCCGACAGTGCTGTAAAAGGTTTTAGCAACCAGTTGACAAGTTCTCTATCCTCAAATACAAGGGATCTGCTCCTGGGTCATCTGTTCTTGCATGTGGTACTTGTGCTCCGCGTAAGATTTCTGAAATGTGAGCGGTTCTTTCTGCAGGTGTGGATTGAAAAATTTAGACTAGATTTGTCTTTCATGGCCTATTAATAGGTTGTCTGTTTTCTCTTTTTCTTCAATTTTGCACCAAATTTGTGAAGACTCCTTGCAATTCTTAAGTAGAAGTGTGTCTCTTGGACTTAAGCGGAAATGAGAGACTTGGAAGTACTTGCTGTAGGCTAACTTACCTTAGAGGGGCTGATAAAAAACAAATAAAAGCTGGTGATTCTGACTGTTCAGTTGTGACACTTTCAGTTTTATGGTGTGTGGGTTTTTTAAACCAAAAGTGATGTATTATGTGTCTATCAAGTATGAAGTCTAGTGTATTCTGTATTTGGCAAGTGTCTTGTGCATGCTGAGTATTTATGTAATATAAATACAATGGAAAAAATAGTCATTATGTTGTTTCTCAGAGTTGAAGACAGTATTGCTTGTGTTTTCTTACTGTGTATTTTGCCTCTTCCTCTAGAGCAATCCCCACCCTTTGGTCTGGGCTAAACTCAAAGGCTTTCCATTCTGGCCTGCTAAAGCACTGAGGGATAAAGACGGGCAAGTTGATGCCCGCTTCTTTGGCCAACATGACAGGTGGGAATTTGACCTGAGGGTTTCTTTGTCTATACTTACAAAATTTGTGTGATTTTGTCCTCTTAGGCTTTTTGGATCCTGTCTTTCGACCCTTGGCCCTAATAATGTAAAACTGTAGGTGTAACAGTATTACAGTTTCTTATGCGCTGTCTGTGAAACTACTGTAATTAGGAACATTTTGTCATATTTAACCAGTCTTCATTCATGTTTTATGTGTTTCTGGGTAAACTAAGCTATTATTTGATAATCTAAGACATGTTGTTTACCTGCGTACCAAACTAAGCACTGAACTCTTAAAAGAAGGTCCTTTGAAATTATCTGAGCTATGTGTCTCTCATGATGAAGCTCAAATAAATCACTAAGTGCACAAAAGCTTCCAAGATCAATCCACAATGTGTAGTTATATTACAATTTTTCTCTTTGTATACAGGGCCTGGGTTCCAATAAATAATTGCTACCTCATGTCTAAAGAAATTCCTTTTTCTGTGAAAAAGACTAAAAGCATCTTCAATAGTGCAATGCAAGAGATGGAGGTTTATGTCGATAACATTCGTAGAAAATTTGGAGTATTTAATTATGCACCTTTCCGGACACCATATACTCCCAACAATCAATACCAAATGTTATTAGACCCTGCAAACCCAGCTGCTGGGACTGCAAAAACAGACAAACAAGAGAAGATCAAATTGAACTTTGATATGACAGCATCGCCCAAGATTCTAATGAGCAAATCCATGCTAAGCAGTAGTACTGGCCGTAGGATTTCATTGACAGATATGCCGCGGTCACCAATGAGTACCAACTCCTCAGTTCACACTGGCTCTGATGTTGAACAGGATGCAGAAAAAAAAGCAACTTCCAGTCATTTTAGTGCCAGTGAAGAATCCATGGACTTTATGGAGAAAAATACAGGTAAAAACAAAGCGGGGGTGAAGACATGGGACTTGGCACTTGGTTAATGGACTAGTTTTACTCCATGTACTTTTTAAAGACAGACTGTGTTATGATTTATTTTATGAAGAAACTTTAGAAGAACCAAGCATTTAATTGTCACAGATGAGAAACAACACTCCTTTCTGTCACATTGAGAAGGAATACATCAACTTGGAAAGCAGCCAGAACTTGGGTTTAAGTTGCAGGAGATGGTTGTAAATGTCACTATGAATGGAGAGTGGAAGCAAAGACAAAAAGAGCTAGAACTGTCACGAATAGGAGATATTCTCTTTACAATTTGTTAGCGACTGAGCAGCCCCAATATGATGAAACTGTAGTGCTGTAGGCAGAGTGGATGAAGACAAGGAGTGTAGAATACAGCATCTGGACTTCTCAGATATCTAATGTAGACAAGTGCTGGGTAATTTTGTGTGGCATTCAGGCAAGGTACTTCATCTTCTTTTTCTCATTCATAAAAGAAAGTAAGTGTCTGGAAAAAAAAAGAAGCAGTAATTAAAGTGAACACTTTAGAGCTCTTTTTTTTTTTTAAGAGAAAATGCTATTTATTGATTTTATTTATTACAATCTTATTCTTTCTAGCTGTTCAAGGCTATGCTGTAAGATTATGCTTGGGTACAAGTGTACTTGAACTTAAAGTAATGATGAAGGCACTGTAGGAAAGTAAATACATGAAAACACTTGCATTTTTCAGTAGAGTCACATGTAAAAAGGAATGATTAATTTTATAGATAAATTACAGTGCATATATGTGAGTGCAGCTTTTATACATAAGGCTAGAAATCTGGGCAGGGAGCAAGGTAATGAAATATAACAAGGGCAAATGTAGAGTCTTCCATCTGGGCAGGAACAACCCCAGGTACCAGTATAGGCTGGAGACTGACCTGTTGGA
>JAOXOE010000848.1:6708368-6750027 GCA_028565055.1 Phoeniculus purpureus | reverse complement strand
TGGCACAAGAGTTAGCAGTGACCTTGGTCTCTGCAGAAGCGAATCTAAGCAAGAGCCTTTCTGCATTCCAGCTCCTGGTAGTAACTGTAAACACCAATGTTATCACTAGTGAAGCAGCTCCTCGTTGCACAAGTATGCTGTTGCCTGCAGAAGATGCAGTTAGTTAGAAGAGACTGAGATGAGAAGCAAAATCTCTGAACAGAACTAATTCTAACTCAAACCAGGACAAAAGCAAAGACTAATTCACCTTTTGCAACAAAGCAAGTCAAGATTTTCTTAACTTTTTAAGCCAATGAATGACTAGCAGCCTTCGAAGTGTCTCAGAACCTACTCTGAAAGTTTAAGAAACCATTAACTGAAGAACACTATGAGGACAGCAAGAACACCACATAGAACAGTGCCATTAACCAGCATTAATCGTGCTCTGATAGACTGTAAAAGCAAGCAAGGAAAATTACAACTGGGAATGCTTTATTTCTGAAAGATCAGAAATGTCTTCCATATACCTGAAAAGACATAATTAACATTTCTATTCTGCATCCATAAAATAACAGGGAAGCAAAAAAGAATGCTTCTTTCCTTCCAATAAAGGCTGTTTCTAGCACAAAGGTGTTCACTGTCAATATTTGTTTGCCACAGAACACAAAAGTCACCATGCCTTATGTCAGAGTTCTGCCTTACTCAGTAATGAACATGAGTGAATCTACCAATGGAAGGTTTAGCCTCCTGGAATCAGTAGGAAACCAATACACAAACTCTAACTATAAACAGCCTGTTATTTTAAAATATTTAAAAGTATTTCTACATATATTACACATAGGTACATTTCAGGTGTATGGATGTATACACATACACCTTTCTAGTATACTAATAACTTAGCAGCTACATGATAATCAGACAATTGCATAATTGGATATTCTTTATTTATCAATTTTAAATGGTTTTGCTTTTCTTTTAACAACATGTTCCACTGCCCACCCTTGCTCTCCTCAAAACACACAGGACTCCTGTCTGCTCGTAAGCGTTCTGCTCTGTTGTTCAGCTTCCAAAAACCTAATTTATTCTCTTTCCATATGCTCTTTTCAGTCTGTAACTACAATCTTAGTAAGCTTCATACTGATCTTCATTTCCAGCTTTAGGATATTTCAAAGAAAGAGTCCTCTAACCGAAATTCTCAATTCTAATCCTGTCACAACAACATGTAAGCAATGTTGAGACAGGACCCAGGAGAACAACATCATGTAATGGGTAGAGAATCAAGGTGAAAAACAAAAGAAATCTAAAACAAAGAGACAGAAGTGTTCCGCCTTCTTTAACAGTATTGTGCAGAAAATAAAGGGAATGACAGCTTTGAAATAACAAATTACCTAATAATTATTCTACACAAGAAGCTGGAAAAAAGCATTTTAAAAGCAAAATTAAAGTTATCAACATATTCAACATACATAATTTAAATCATTAATTCAAAAATCCTGAAACAGTAGTATTATTGGAAATGTCTCTATCTACAGAGGTATTTCTCTTACAAACATTTATGAATCAATTTAAAAGGATACTGTGACCATTACAGAGGGTTTACAATGCCCTTTCTTCCTGTTTGCACAGCCAGGATTATTCAGCTTTGCCCCCTCAATTCATAATTACATTAAATAGGCACTGAATAAGAAGCAACATAAATTCCAACCTCCCCAAGACATCAGAAATTCTTCCTTCAAATAAAAGTAACTTTTATTTGGCATGTTCAGTACAAACAGCCCTTTTTCCTCCCTAGGACAGACTAAGCTTAGCACTAGGAAAAAAATTTAAATAGGCATCACTAATTTTCCAATTCTCTATCACATCACAGCTCTGAGGTTTATTATGAAAGAACGTCTGTTCTAGTGCTGGGAATGGGAACATGTTTAAGTAGCAGCATCCAAAATGAAAAGTATTCATCCTCTATTTTCACAGCATCATTACCAAAAGACTACAACTGCATGTGGAGCCAAACAAGACAAAAGGCAGACTCTGGTGTTGCTGGCTTATCGGTTTTGCTCTGAATCTATTTATATTTGTCAGATCACTGATTTATCGGGACATTCCCTAGTTGTACTTTGAGAACTACAGCTGTCTACTATAAGGATTATAGTATTACTATTAGGATTACTGTGTTGTGCTTTTAAATTTACTTATCTTGAAGAAAGCCATACATTTCTAACTGCCATCTGGTTGGAGAGAGTGAACAATGGGCAGGGTGCAATGTTCTTCCCAGGGGCTACTGATAGGACAAGAGATTTGGCCTTAAGCTGTGCCACAGGAGGTTCAGGTTGGATGCCTGGAGGAATTTCTTTCCTGACAGGGTTGTCAGGCATTGGAACAGCCTGCCCAGGGAGGAGGTTGAGTCTATCCCTAGAAGGGTATACTGGTGCTGATAGGGCTGGGAAAGGTTGGACTCTATGATCTTGAAGGTCTCTTCCAGCCAAAACTGCTCTATGGTTCTATAACATATCATGAAGAATTTTTGATACCGCAAAGGTGATCCCTACTGTTGCTTTAGCCTTCCCAGCAGAGGCTTCAGCAGACTACATGCCAGGAATGAGCAAACACAAGTTACAGAGCTTTTCAGCCTATATTCTGGTTTCTGTGCTTCAGTCCCTACTATCTAAACTTCAAGCACTGCTTTGAGAAATAGCCAGATAGGCTAATACTGATATCAATCTAAAGGGCAAGCCTATATGCTCAATAGACTTCAGGAGTCTAGTGAAATCAGAACTAATGATCGTATAGGAAAGATAAGAAGAGCATTCCAGAAAACACACACAAAAAAAAAGACTTGAATGCGAATAGCAGAGAAGATTTTGCATTAGCATGTGGAATTTCTCTGAGCAATCCTGACCTGTCCTACCCTCACCCCAAGTAGAATTTCTCTGAGCAACCCTCACCTGCCCCCGAAACTCCCTCCAACCAACCAATACTCCTTTAAAAATGACTGGAGTAAATATCCTGGTCTGCTAGAAATCAGTAAGGAAAACTACTGTTTGCTGTCCTTGTGGCCTGAGAGACTAAAGACTTCAGCCTAAAAAAGAAATTAGGAACAACTTAGCTATTAGGAGATATCAACCCAGAAACATTTACAATCAACAGCTGTACAGAAAATGCAACCTACAGAGATAACAAGTTCTTCAACTCCTTTCAGCTAGATCAGCCAATGACTCTTTTAAATTGCTGCTACAAACCTGTTCCAAGACAGCAACAAACCTAGACCTGAAAGTTGGTTCAAAGTGTTTTAGGATCTCTAGATCAAATCAACGTATGCCTTAGAAAATACCATTTTTAACTCAGCTCTTCAAAGAAACCCAACCCATAATTATTGCAAAGCCCAAGAACTCAGACATCACTGGAGATCTGCAGTAAGGATGCGGACAGGTCAGTTTGAGATGACCCTGTCAAGGAAGAAGCAGAGAAAAACTCACTTGTCGCACATCACAGCAAAACACCTGGACTGCAGCTAAGTTTCATCACCAAATGAAACAAACAGAGGACAGAAATACAATAGTAATATTTTAAAAACAAAATTATGTTGCAGCTATTACATGTCTACACTGTCTCAGCATCATTTGTGCCAGCATGACAGTTCAAAACTAAGGGGAAGTGACAAGTTTTGATATTAGATATCAGAGCCCATCTTACCATACACATCCCTGATCAAAGCCAAGAGACTAGGGGGGAACAAGCCAGCAAGAATTTGAAACATACAATAGAAATACTGGTGAGATCTGGAATATAGTCTAATTTTCCAATTGAGAGGTTGTGCTTTAGAGTTTCCTCTAAATCATCTTTCCATCCTTCAGTAAAACATTACAATAGGAACTGATTACCCCAGATAACAGAAAGAATGGATAAAAACACCTTGCTGTGAACTTGTTTTTAAATTTCTCATTCACAGTTTAGAAATGTTGTGAGAGAAAATGGTAAAAGGGCAGCTGCAATGAGGCTGACAACTCCTCCCCGAGGAAACCAGAGATATGTAACCAATCTCTCCTCTGAATAAACACACAGAATAAAATGGTATAAAATGCAATAGCTTATTTTCAGTTTGTGACTGCTCATTTAACACTTCCTGGTTATAAAATGAACTGACAGTATCCCTGACACCCCTCTTTCCAGCCATTTTTATTATAGGTAAAGATTATACCTAGTGATTTTCTAATTGGCAGTTAGTTGTGAGTAAGAGTCTTCAGTAACATTCCCTCCAAAGTTAAATACTTTGAAGCTAAAGGATTTAGAAATCTAGTGAAGTTTGTGTTTCTTTAGCTTGAGAGTCAGTGGGGGGGGTTTTCTTGCCAGTTTCCCACTGCCATATATGCTAATGTTTTCAGAGATCACTAGTTCCTAATGCTAAAAAGCATACAGCGCTACCACAACGCAGTCACACGAGAGCTCGACAGAGGCTTGTCAGGTAATGGCAGTACAAAAAAAGAGAGCTCACAAGTGATTCTTCACTCCGAGCAGTTGTTACTCTTAGCTCCTTTACAGGAGTGCTTATTCCATTTAAATGATGGGCAATACGACTTGCAGCTCTGTTGCAGCTCCACTGTGAAGGCAGAGGAGCTGCCATGAAACGGAAAAGGAGAGGCAGCTAGGACGCAGACAGGCACAGGGAGGACAAAACAAAGAATCCCAGGGAGTGGAGAAAAATAAGCTGTATAATAGCTGCTGCTTGGGAACACTGGCTGGAACAAACAGGGAGGCCACCAACTATCATTACAAACGCATGTTTCTTGTGCAGTTGCACGGAGAATCGCACACAAGAGGGAGCAGGGGATCTGCTATTAATCGTATTATATTCATTGTTCCCTTGATGCTGCTGGCGATGCTTCAGGAGACTCCCTCAATTCCCAGAGAAAACTGCAGCGAGAGCAGCAGTGCTCCAAGAGCAGCCCACACTGAACCTTTAGGCTTGTCCTACTGTGCCAACGCTACCGTAAACGAAATGCTTCTTAACCACTTAACTGCTTATTGAATTGGGTTGGTGTTTTTTTTTTTTTCAGTAAAAACCCAAGTCACAGCAGCAGAAGGTTCCTCCTCACCGCAATCTCTTATTAGGAAAATGAACGGGCTGTATAAATCTGATGAAACTATTTGCAATACTAAGCCACTAGAGAGGTGAAAACATCAGACTGAGTAGTGAGGCATCAAGTTTCTTTGTTGAGTTTTGAATGTTATCTCCAAGTAAGGTGCTGAGTGAGTCCTTGATTAAGTGGCACTTAACATTCATTAAGTTTAATGTTCCAGCAAGAGCCGCGGCAGGCCGGTACCTGCGCCTGGCAGCGGGGGAGGGAGAACATGGCAGCTGATGCAGTGAAGTAACCAAGTCAGCGATTCTTTTGTCATCGAGAAGACAAACATATTTAAGGGGAAAGGAACGTGGAGTAACTGCATCTCGCATTCCTGCTTCACAGGCAGCGTACGACGCCTGTAATTCACGTCGTTCAGCCAAGCTGCGGAGGGAAGGCGGACTGTCCGCACCACGCGGATTTCCATGACTTGTGCCCAACTCTGCAGAGTGAAAGGGACACACTACCCGAATAAAAGCGTGTAACACTGGGTACCGCTGGCCTCTTGGCAAGCTGGCACCAAGGGGCAGTTTAGCACCGAGGCTCACAGTCACCAGCACTTCCCCACCAGCCTGATAAACTATTTTAAGGAAGGTATCGAAGAGCATAACAAGTCAGGTAAATACATATTTAACACTAGGCTGACGAACTGAGCACCAGTAAAGGGACAATTCCCCCCCGTAATGCACTGAGGAGAAACCATTTCAACCTTTCAATCCCCCTCCGCTCCCTGCAGCCGCCCTGCCCGTGACTCATCTCCTTACCCACTTTCTTACTATCCCCGGCAGCCGCCAGCCACTCGGTGCTCGCGGGTTTGTTGTGCTTTATTGTTTATTTTTAACCACATGGATGTTGAGAAACGGGCTCCTCCTTGTTCCGCGGTCGCTGTTAGCCGGCACCAGGGCTCCGCGCGCACCCCTACCCCACTGCACCCCGCCCCCCTCCCCTCGCCCTCCCGACAGGGCGGGGCCGCCGTGGAGGGCGGAGCTGGGCAGCGCGCGCGGGGTCAGAAGTTCAACCACCTCCTGCCTCGCCCCGGCACAGCCAATGGGGCGCGGCCACACAGAGCGCGGGGACCTTAACCCTTGGTGGGCCGGGCCGGGACCCGCAGAGGAGCGCCTCACCCAATTGTGGGGCCACCCGCCCCCAGCTCAGGTGTCAGCAACCCACGGGACAGGGTGGATCGGAGGCATCAGGCCCACAGCAGCAACACTGTGCTGGCACACGGAAAAGCCTGACGTTGGGGAAGGGGAGGTTGGCAGGGAAGAGGATCGCCGGTGGCAGCCAGAGCCGCAGGGAGTCACTGTGCCTCTGGTCAAACGAGCAGTCGGTGTTGCCCGGGCATAAGGCTGGGCAGTGCAAGAAGGACTGCCCACTGCCCTGTCCTCTCTGTGTCGAATCAGGTTGCCCAGGGCAGTGGCTGAATCCCCATCCCTGGATGTGTGCAGAATCCCCATCCTTGGGCCTTGCAGACATGGCTTAACAGCAGGCTTGGCAGAGTTAATGGTTGGACCTGATGATCTCAAAGGTCTAGTTCAAAATGAAGGATTCTATCACTCTGTACTCCAAGAGTTGTGGCTCTTGGGTACAAAAATTCATAAACTCTTTAGTCAGGAAAACAAGTAACATCCAACCACAGAAGCAGCAAATAGTCTGGACATGAGACATTTGTCATCAATGTGGTACTTCAGTATGGAAAAAATCCAGCTTGGTGTTCAGTCAGTTTGAGACTGCAGAAAGCAACACATAACAGGCTGGTTCCACCGAATGCCGCCCTCCTGAACCAACTGCAACAGGTTCTGTTGTCTTCTGATCAGTACTTGTGGTTTAAAAATTGAATGGGGACAACAAGGACACAAGCTTGCCAGAGTCACAATATTGTCACTAGCATTGTAGTTTCATCTCAGTGACTGCTGACTCAGTGACATCAATCCATGATGTGGACCAGTTTTATTCTCTGGGAGACTGGTGAAAATGCTGATGACAGCAGATACTGAGTGACACAATCTTTCGGCATTAGTGTCAACTACAATTTAAACCAGAGAGCAACAGATTTATCTTTCCCTTCATTGGCCTTCCAGGCTACATGAAGAAAGGATCAAAGCATCCAAAGAGAAGATGCAGATGAGAGTTCTCAGTTTGCTACAACAGCAGACAATATGAGGCAGCATGAAATACAATGCTGTTGTAAGTTACGGAAAAATCAGTAGCAAAGTAACCTAAGAGTATGTTCAATAGAGCAGAAAGGAGTAGGGTTATACAGAGATCTTGAAGTGAATAATTACCAACTCCCACTTGATACCAAGTAGCACATAATCACATAGGGTTGCAAGGTAAATAACTGAGAATTAAACCATCCCAAAAACCGACAGCAGTCAAGTCAGGAGACACTTGCAAATAAATTTGTGATAGCATGCTCAGATCTCTAACACGCTACAGAAGGGAAGACAGAAGTCTGAATATCATCATGAAGAGGTAAAACATGTAAGCAAGCCAGTAAGTGAACATGCAAAAGAGGTTTATGTTGAAGGTGCGAGTTAAAGTAGAACTGAGTTTTCCAAACCCCGAAACCAACCAGATGGTATATTGCTCAAGACAATGCACACAACAACTTAAGGGAAAACACATTAGTCAGGTGGCAGCTATCACTAACTCCTCAGAAAGATGCATTTTGAAAATGGGTAAAATACTACCTGAGAATCTTAGAAGGCTTTCATAGCTCTTTGTGAGGATGAACGATATTCTGGAGTCAGTCTGCTGCACAGGTCCCAAGGAAGGATAAAGACAGATACTTGTACAAATAGCTATGCCAGATGAAAGTACTGCCAACCACCTTTTTGTTTTAGGCAAGAAGATAATGTAAATGCTTAAACCTGCTTCAGGAATAGTCAACCTCTCAACTCAGGAGTGGCCAATGAAAAACAATTTCAAGCTTGTAGGCAAGGTCAGTGATTCTTGAACAGGCACAGGTAGGTCCCTTTAATCTACACAAACAGGCATAGCAGCTCAGTGCAGATACTATGAGGTTAAGTTTAATGCCTGGAGAGCCGCTAACAAAAGATGCATTCAGTGATTAAGATACATTGAGTCAGAAGGTTAAAGACATCATGACAATCTTAGCAGATGGAGATCATGCCCTACTACCAAGCTTTCCTCCCTCTAGTTCAAAAATGGTAAGACACCAATGAAAATACTATCAAATAATGGTGTTTTCATAGTCCAGCAATGCTAAAATGCCAATAGTCATTTAAGCCTTAATTACATATATAAAAAAAGTCTTCCTCTCAGTAAAAAGCAGTTTGTTTTTGTTGCTTTACCCTCTCTAAATACCTTGTCATTTTAGAGAGATTCTTTTACATGGAGACACCATAAATAAATACCCTTTTCATAAGATGGCCTCATTTTAAAAGAAAATGGATGCTATAAAATTTTACATCAAGTCAGCATGTTACCAAGAAGCTTTTCTGTGTGTTCTGAATTTGATTAATACAAGCCAAGGTCACTTCCTGAAAGATGCCTACCACTGCAGCTGCAAGCAAACTAGACTCCACGCAAAAGCTGGGGGATGGGAAGAAACATTAGCAGTTTCTAACACTCCACAAATACTGTAATTACAAAACACAAGAAGCATGTAGAAGTGTCCACTAGATCACCAGACAAGTAACTTATTAACTAAAGCAGGACTCTGTAAATCATGTTTCAAGAAAAAAGCACCACTATGCCTGCAAAAAACAAGTAACTCTGAGGAGCCTTTCCTAAACTTTGATTCCCTTGAAAAGTCCTTCTTTTTTTTAAACTAAGGATGTTATAGTATGCAGCTCATAAAGCTAATAGAAGACCGCCCTTGAGTTAACAGTGTCTCAGTCCTACCGAGACTGTGAGGCTCCACCCGATCTACACCATGTCCTTTTCTGAAGCCATTGAGGATATTTCAAAACTACACAGAGTGCTTTCCAGGCACCTAGAGCACACTCTCCTCCAGTTTCTGAAGACTACACCTACTGGTTACAAATCAGTTAGAAATCAGCTGAGTTCATCTGTAATTTGAGAGATATTTTAGATGTTATTTTAAAAACATGCCATATTTGCATTACACACGAGGCCAGTCCTCTTTCTTCCAGTTAAAACTTACAGGTCATGAAAATGAGACCCATACCAATCTAAAGAGCATTTTTTTGCTTTTCATATGTAAAAACAAAGGTTCTACTCTAAAGAGTGCCTAAAGGGTTTGGGGGTGGGGAGGGAAGAATGGGTTGCTGAAAAAAAATGTAAAACCACACAGACATTTCCACAAGGGCATCTTATCTACAAAAGTGACTTCACACGCTCTCGATTTAATATAGCTTGCCTTTAAAAGAGCCCTGATACACTCAACATTGCCAAAGTTTCTCACAAAGGTAAAACTTGGCAGATCTACTAAATTTAAATTAATTTTGACAAAGTGGTGCACTAAGAAAAGCACATTGCTGGTTTTGGGCAGGCATCTTTGCCTGAAATAGAAAAACGCACTAAAGCATGTCATTACCTATGCAGGCACAGCTCCATCTGTGGTTAAGGATGCCTAACACTTTCCATCACAGAAACCTGGTCTTACTCTTTAATGATTCTCGCACTCTTCACAGCTACTTTTTTTGTGTGGAATACTTACACAAATCTAGTTCAAACATTTAAAAACAGTGGAGAATTCAGCTGAACAAAATATAATCTTGTATTCAGTCTGAGAAGTTCAAGCTTCAGAAGAAAAAATTAATCAAGTGTCTGACTGAGCTACACTTAATCTTGCTGCTCCCGTGAAGATACCTGTACAGACATTAAGTGCCTTTAAAGTCTTGGAAAGAGCCAATTTTTGTTTTAAACCACTTACCAAGACACTCAAGTACTTTATCTAACCAACTAAGCTTTGTCGCTGCACTGCATGAAGGCAGGACAGAACATGCTTTATCACTGCATTATAAAGACTGCAAGCAGTTTCTCTATAAAGCTGCCAGCTATGAAGCAGTTAAAGGGCCTGGCAGCACAGTAGCCACTGAACAGGGACATTTTTCTAGGCTATCCTGCTCCACCCATCCACAAAACATGAGGCAGCAGAGGGATCAAGGGTTTAGCAAAGGCCACCCTTCCTTCCCCCCCAGTTGAAGAAGTTGAAACCACAGATTGAGGTCAGAGCCAGCAGTGGCAACAGACTGCAGCCCTGCCCTTCCAGTACCTAAGGTATGTAGAAAACATGGACACAGCTTTGGCTGCTGGACTGACCATCTGCTCTGGGGGATTCCAGGTGGCAACCTGGCTGGCAAATGAAGCAGAAATGTCCTCATGGTGAATGATACTATTATTTCCACATGCTTTTTAAAGGCATACAGAAAGTTACACTCAAAATACTATGGTTGTGAGGTCATTCAAACAATACCTTACATACAGTAGTGTTAGCTCTGAGTGTCAACACTTCTTCCTCTAACCCTTGCTGTGCTTAAACCAACTGCATGTTACACTCTAGGTCAAATACAGATCACACTGTAGGTCAGCAGACAGACACAACTGCTACAGACTTCTGTCTGTTGTATCACCCAACAGTGATAAACAGCTGTCTTATAAATGGAGAGCCAAAGTCTGTCAAGGACTTGTATTGTAACAGTGTGGGTACAGCAGAACTTCCAATGACATTCAAATTAGGATGCAGGAATTTTTCCTATGAGGAGTAAACACTGATATATGCTGACTTGATTATGCCAAATCACAAATTCTAAATACAAATATTCATTTAGAGCAGGCTTTAAACCAGCATTTAACCCACTTATTTAACTGTTGGAAATACTTACATCTACCCTACCAGGGGCATGTGAGCAGGAAAGAGATGTATGAATCACATCAACTTGCCTTGGGACATTTTGCTGGTCAGCAGATGCAGCACATAAGGACATTTATTCATGTGGTTGGGCAAGATATAATCTATAGAATTAATGTAAGCAAGTAGTATTTTACATTGTAAAACAACTAATTCTAATCAAACTTTCAGATGCATTGTTTTCAAAACAGACTTATTCTGAAAGAATATGAGTGCTATGGGGAGAGGGGAAAGCAGCTCTCCAGTGGGGGTTTCCATACTGCATACACATAGACCCTCACAAAGTGGTATCCGTGGCTGGGAAATGCCTGGTGTGTTCAAGTGCTTTTGAGAATTCTGCACAGTACCTTTTTTCATCAGGTAACTAAATTGATTTTTTTTTAACTTTTTGAAAAGCACATCCCCTTTGCTTTTCAAAATTACATCTTGTTTTCTGCTGATCTAATAATAATAAAAGGCCTGATAAAGAAGTTTCCTGAGTTTTTGGCCTAACTAGACTCTTGTCTATGAGTACAAAATCAGAATAAAACCAATAGGAAGTTACCAAAGAAATCTAAATAGTTTTCCATGCAATAGTATCAGTGCTTACATATAATTTACTGCATTGTAAGGAATAAGTATAGCTACTTAATATAACAGTGACATTTCTAAAATACAATTTGACCTTGAAATCTGGACACACTCCTAACTCAGTGCTGTCATTAGACCCTGATTGAGTGGATACAGGAACACTTAGTATGGCTGCAAGAGATGTTCACTTAGTTCAACATAAATGTCTACCTACCATTCAGGATTCAAAGTGACAGTGGTCTGAGCATTTCATTAGTTAAAAATCCCCTTTCCTCTGTATTTTTTCTTTATCTACTTTACTATGTATTGTATTCATAATGACCAGAGCTCAGCAGAGTACCTTCAGCTAAGATGCAAATACAGGTGGAGTAGAACTGATGCTAATTTTTCCTCAATATTAAGATGTTTTACTACATTCTGTTTGCTACTGATGTAACCAGGGAAGCTTTATTAATCTCATAGACTCTCCATGTTTTGCACACATCCATTAATACTTCCATTAATACTTCCATCTTCATTGAACACAAAGTCCACATATGCCTGACCACAACATTAATTTCTACCATTAGCAGGAATCACCCCCCCATTTATAAGAAAACGCAGCACTGACTGAGGCTCTCAGTGCCTTCTGGATTAGTTACTTTGGTCCAAATTCTATTCTTTGCACATTGTATACACATCTTACGCTTCCAGTCTCCCTAATGTTCTACTAAAGAAGCCTTACACCTTCCCTTTCATTAAAAAACAATTTCCAACAAATCTCACCCTAAGCTCCCCAAGATTCCTGCAGCAGGCAGAAAACCACTTTTGCTCACGGAAGTTTTCACACAAATAGCAGTTTTCAAACACCACTGTTTTCCTGCAGAACTCTCCAAATGACACAACCATCATTGCACAGAAATACCAAGTAATTTAGGAAGGTTTGCAGCCATTCTAGAAGTTAGTACAAGAGGTCAGTAACTGCCGAAAAAAATTATACATCCTTCCCCTAGAAGAGCCAAAAATATTTGCAATGCTTTGTTTCAGATCTAGTCACTTTCTTGTTTGCAGATAAATACCTCAGTAATTGTGCAATTTCATATTAGGAAGCAACTTCACGTATTTTCACATAGCACACTGAAGTAAATGCTATTAGACAGCTGTGGAATGTTTTTTATTACTACTTTATCTGACCTGCATTGCATCTTCAGCTCCCATACAAGCAGGCAAAACATATTCTATCTTATGTTTAATAAAACCCTTAGCTGGGCAACCATTGTTTGAGCATTTGTTTGCCAATGAGACATTCAAGACTTATCCACCACTACTTAAACAACTCATGTTCTCTTTTACCAGAATTGCAGGTCATTCTGCAGTTTAATCCCAGGTTTAAGGAAATACTAGGCTTTAAATTTAGTATTTTTAGTATTCAGCCACACCTCCACACTGGGAGGTTGACCTCAGCATCTGGTGAGTACATCAAACATGGCAACAGGTTAGCTACAGCCAGAATTTATATCATACAACTGGTGTCCATCAGCTACACAGTTCAGTCAATTCAATGTGTTTTCCTGTCCAGAAACACCACAGCATGTTCATCCAGCTAAATGACTTTCTACTATAGTACATCACACTAACACAGCTCCTAGAAGAAATTATGTTTAGGTACACCGCAGTCAGAATTTCATGTTCTTGGGCCCTGTCATAATCATTAGGAGAGAAGTTTATTAATACTGTCTTTAGGAATGGTATAGCTTTAACACTTTTTTTTTGAAGGCTGCTAAGCATTTTCAGTGTTATCTAACAAGTTTAGAAAACTCAAGCCCTTACCCTTCACCGGAGCTTTCTCCAGTAGGAAGCTGACTTTGTTAGACTCTCATATAGATGAAGCCTATAAATAGCAGTGTACATACAATAACAGGATAAACACAGCACGTCATGGAGGGAACACAAGAAAAGAGCATACAAAACTTAAGTCTGATGTCATTAATTTTGCCTTGTAGAAAAAAAATGCCGTGATTTAGGATTTTTCTTTGCAAGGAAATTTATGAAAGACAATATACTTAGACAAGTATCTCCATCCAGACAAGAACAAAATCCATTTAGCCTTTCTCTCCACCACACACTATTTACCTCTGTGTCATCTGTCTGCAAATCATTGCTTAGGAACTGTAATGTTTTAATGAGCGCAGCTCTCCAAAACCACACCACCTTTTCTGAGCTCTAAAGAGATCTTTTTCCAAAGGTTTTCCTTCCTCTGTCTCATTTTTTTTCATTTTGCTTTAACCTTACCTTATTCTAACACGGAAACTCACCTGAATTTTATTTCTAGACACCTGCTAAGCTACAAAGAGGTTGATCTTGCCAGAAAAAAATTATTCTGAAGGAGGTGCTTCCTTTCTTGAGACCAAATCCCACTGAATGGAATGTCAAGAACTAGTTACTAGTCTTACTACTCACCAGCAACATACACAGAGCTTGACACTAATCTAGTTGGGTACTGAAGGCTGAATTCATTACCCTAGAAGTTATGGCAAACCAACAAAAATCGCAAGTGATTAACTTGATATCCACTCTGGGCTTCAAATAGCTTTAGTTAAGAAAAACCGTATTTCATCACCACTGTTTCAAAAGAACTGTTCTGAGGAAAAGAAACACATCTGTTATTTCAGAAAGAAAGCTCTAGTGACACAGAGAACTAGAAACTAAAGACAGGTATATACTCAGAAGGATGGTACTGCTCCCATCCCACAACTTTTATAAGCTATAACCTAACATGCTATTAGCAATAGATGATATCACACAGAGGCCAGGTCACACCACACATTTCCTCAAGATTAAGGGAGATGGAAGAGAACAAACTACACAGATTAATATAGTATGTGAGAAAATATATCTATTTTTTCTAATGGAATTGAAATTCTTCCTTTCTCTAACCCCCTAAATATAATTTTTTTCTGTATCATTTTTTCATAAATTAGTCCTGGACAATTAAGTCCAACAGAAAACTTACCTAGCACAGTGTTCTCTCTCCAACCACAGCCAGTAAGAATGCCTAGAAAGAAAAAGGTAAGCATGTGATAGTGTTTCAGCGTACACTCAGACTTCACAATCTACAGCTCAGGAATTTCCTGGTTCTAAAGAAGCGAGTCTCCCAGCAGCTGGATTTTTCTTCAGTAAGAATTTCTTTTTGAACCCATGAAAATGCGTACAGCTAAAATATTCTGTGGCACTCAGTTGTGCACTTAAGCTCTACACTGTGTGAAAGTGTTGCTGTTTTATTTTTCACTCTGGCACCTGATAAGGAGGAGGAGAATAAATGAAATTACTAAGAGGAAAACACTTTCTTCCTGTTGATTTTCCATGACACTTGTGGTTATATTGCACAGATCCGGCTTGTACTCTCAAGCAAAAAAAAAAATCTTAGCTTTGGTCTTAAACAAAAGAGAAAGTGCACCGCACACTTTTTGAAATGGCACAGATCAGAACTGTTTATATTCTAAAGGAAGGTGTAACATGACTATTTTCAATTTTGTTTTCTTTTTCCTTCACTGACAACTCATACCACAACTTTGTTACTGTTGTCTAATCCTGGTCTGTCATTTTGACAGAACAATTTAGGGTGTTTCTTTTGTTATTGAGCAGAGAAAAACTGGGCAAAACTGTATTGGTAACACAAAGATAGAAGTATCAGCCAGAGTAAAGACAAGCCTCCTAAATTTCAATTACCACCCTGACAGGGACAATAATTACTACCTGTAGTTATCAAATCTATATCTTAGAGGACAACAAGGTAAGCAACTTAGGACCTATTCCCAGAAGCAGTATCAGAGAGATGTTTTAAGATTTTGTCAAATCTTCATGCAATAGGCTTTGTAGGATTGTTTTACTCAACACCAGTCTTAGTCTGTACAGTTAACAAGCAAACTTAGCTGCTAGCTCTATCAAGGAACTGACAGTAAGCAGAATAAAGAAAGCTCAAAGAAAACTGGAGCTTCAGTAAAGCTGTAGTAATGATCTCCATACAGTAAAATATCTGATTTGTCTGATCTGTCACTTGTTTACTCAGACTTTGGAATAAAGCAAGTTTGGTTTTTACGTTTCAGTTGTTTTATCTCTTCAACAATAGGGGTTAAGTTACAATAAAAGTAGTCCTAGTAAGACTTAGAAATCTCATCTCCAAGATTGAAGTTTGCATCACATTTGTAAAGCAACATTTAGGTAAGTTATCAAAAATGTAAACAAAGCAATGACAGCAGCTTTGTGTCACAATGCACAGTTTATTTTAATACATTTAATCAGTGAGAAACCAACTAAACAATACACAATTCACAAGACAATCCCTGTAAAAGCTGGGAAAGATATTAAGGTTCATGTCAAGTTCAACAAGCTCTATTTTTAACTGCAGTCAAACCCCTTCTCATTAGCAGTAATATTTGAAAATGGATTTCCAGTAGCTAGGAAGTTTGTGTGCTACAGAAACTTAAGTATTTAAAATCATTTTTACCTAATGAAGTTATTTAGTGCTACCCAACAAATTTGATCTCCCACTGTCACAGTTTACCATATCATGATTGCAGATTGCTTTAGAAAGTAGTAATCGCTTGCTCTTTTATTTTCCATAATCACTGTGCACTCCAAAATGTAAAACAAAACACACCAAACCGGAGTTAAATTCTGTCAGCCCCTTTTGTTCTAGCCCACACGGTTATGAAAAGTACGTTTATCTGTAGTTTGGTGCTAAGGGCACAACTCTGCCAACACACAATTTTATCAGTGAAATTAAGGACGCTATGAAAGTTCTGCTGAACAAACTTCAAGCATTTCGCAAGATCAAACCAACCTTGACAATCTCTCGACTGACCAGCTAAGAAAAAGCAGCGAGTTTACATAATAGTGAACTGAAAGAAAAACAACGCCTTTGAAAACAAGCAGAGGACTTCTGTGTTTCAAGGATGCTAAGAGACAGGGAAGAGGCATGAGCATCTGTTTGTCTTTAAGAGATAACAAACTGGTTTTGAGAACTCCTGCCTGGAAGCACCCTATCAAATGACAGATAGCCTTGTCTGAAGGCCAGAACTCTTTCAGTAAGTCCCGAGAATAAGACTACCTGTTTGTCCTAGAGACAGTGTCATAGCAGTAGCAGAGCCCATGACACATTTATATGCACAGGGCAGATACTGGAATCTTTCAGATGACTGATGGAAAAACAGTGTCTATCTCCTTGTAAGCAATAGTTTAATCCTCTCAGAAAAAGTAAGTTAACTTCTGCCAATTCTGACATCAGAAACTTCTGCTTTGTCATGGTATATTGTTACCAAGACAGAACTTAACATTTTCAAGATGACAGTAAGATCTCTGTAGCTAGAGCAATAGCAAAGTGTTGTGGTAAACATTTGCCTGGAGACAGTTCAGTCACATCTGGATATATGGCAGCAAAACCAAGATAAATAAATGATCCCAAACAGAAAACAACCAAAACATCTTAAGCAGAAAATATAGCTTCTAGAATTATCTAAAACAAATGCACTTAAGTACTCTTGTTTTATCTGACTCTTGATCTGTGCCTTGCCCTTCTGCTTCTCTAGCTTTCTGACAAGTGAGATATGAGAGATAGGAGCTGGGACTGCAAGTGTAGGGAGGGAAGCAGACTCAAGACAATGCCACATTCCAGCAGACTTTGTCACAAATTCTTGCACTTAGAATGAGGAGAGAACTGCTAAGATAGCTGTCAATTAAGAAAACTAAACTTATCAGGAATGCCAGTAAAGAGCTTGACAACTTCAGCTTTTTCCAAACCGTTTTTTCTAGAAATCTAGCCATTTTGGCCAACTGTACTTGGGAGTATCCTCTCATAAGAACTAATACAGTTTAAGCATGAAACCTGCTTCATATTTTCTGCAAAACATGCTTAGAAAATTGTTTTATGTAACAAATCTTAATGCAAATTCCTCCAGCTATGAAATATCAACTATAAACTGACTGATGGTGACCCAGCTCATATTAAGAACTTAAGCAATTGCTTAACTGGCTCCACAGCTACTCAACTTCTTGAAAGCAAAGCTGAAATGCACCAGGGCTTCCTATGCAAGTACAGAGACAAAAGCCAGAGCAGCTGTTGAAATCCCCAGTTTAGAGGTAAGGCCTTTAATTCAGCATGAATATGCTAAAAATGCCATCTTAATATACCAGGCAAGTTAGAACAAACCAGTTTCGAGCTGTGTTCTTTTGTGGTGTTTCATGGGTGGGGTTTTAGTTTTGTTTTGGACTAACCAGTAACCCCAGCTTTACCCTTACTTCAACTGATGTAGCTGAAGTCTCTCCAGGGCTGTTGGTGACTTATTTTTTTCCACTGTTGATATTATGGAGGCAGTGTAACTCTAGAAGAGAAACATTCCATTTCACACACAGGTTTTTTGTTGGCAGGGTGCTCTTTTTGTTTTTTGTAAAAGTAACAGTACGTTAAAACCTTTTCTTAAATGAATCAGTGGTGAAGTGTCTTGCTAACTGTATTTCAGGAGGGAAAAAAGCCTGTAAGATTTGCAAGCTTTTTATTGTTCCAGAAAAAACAAGTCTAGACTGGATTGGAATTACCAAATAGCATGGCTTCATAAAAGAAAAACTTTCAGGGGAACTGAGTATGACTACTGGACAGTATCCAACCTTTCATTCAAAATACTGCATTACAAAGTTGAACCATCCTTGCTACTGTAAAGAAAAAAGAAACTAGTTTTAAATTGGTTAATGCAATTCATGTAGCTCAATTTGAGTTTATTTTTGCGATAGCCAGTGTGTATTTGGAACAAAGCATTGCCACCATTTAGGATCTTTGCTCACTTGCTTTTGTAAAAGATAGCGACCAGCTGCATCCTCAAGAAACTGAAGCAGCTGTGGACGACTAGATTGTTTGTCTCACGAACTCTTGGAGAGTTCTGAAAATACAAATGAACACAGGTGTAATGCAACCCACACATCCAGCAGTTCACTTTTGCAACACATTCATGAGCGCACAGAAAGTTAAATACAAATCTGATTTTTCTATTAAGCAAATAGTATCTGCTCTCCAATGGTTTCTTTCAATGAGATTTGCATCAATATGTCACAGGTAGCTTTGAAGTTGCCCTCTACTAGCAGCATAGCCAAGATGTTCCATTCAGCAAGAACTTGGTTGACAATCTGGATAAGTCACCCACGATGCTCTGCACAGGCTCACAGACCAGTGCAGAAGTAGACAATGGAGACTGTATTGACAGCTTTGGGGATAAGCCTGTACCTCAGGCTGCAAGCATGTCCCTCAGGCTGCATGTGCCTTGTAATTAGTGATGCAGACACCAGCCCTGTGGGTCAAAAATCTGTTACTTGCCCATGTGCAATTTCTCAGTTGCCTATATAAGACAATCTTGTAGACAAGGATGTGCTGTATATGCCACTACTTCATATCCCATGGAAATGATCTGCATATCATGCCCTGGAAACCTCTGTTCCACAGTGCGGGTAAGCTTTGTTCTTTTTGCTATGGCCTTACACTGTAGCAATATACACACCAGTATTTTCATCCCATAGTGAGTCTTAAAATTTAAAGAAGCTGCTTTCCTTGGAGAAAGACATACAGACATTTAACATGAATGTCTCTTACAGTCCTACCTTAAGGCAGAGATTTTTATTAGTTCTCTTTTATCAACAGTTTGAATACACATTTCTCTTCCACCATCTTACCACAGTTCTGGATTACTAACCTGCTACCCTTAGCTCTTATGTTTTCACTCCCTCCTTTAATACATGAATATCATATTAATCCAGAAACAGAAATACCACCTCACTTATTTTTGTGTAATAGCAGTACTACTGCAAGGACAGAGCTACTCAAATTCTGCTGCCACTACAACTGAATCCCAATTGAAGCTACTTGTATACAAACTCCAATCAAACCAACCCTTGAAGGTCTCAAAGGCAAGATTTCAGTCTTGATAATGTTGATATAAAAATAGGCATCTCCAGTTCTAGAGGCTGGCATCAAGTCTAGAGCACACAATAGGAATTGACTCTTGGCCTACAGCCCCACAGATGTTAAATTAATTCTGGAGACAGCTCTGTAAAACAGTAAGTTGTTAGGAATATTGTTATTTCCACTTAGGAAATGCCTATATTTCCCAAACCTACAAACAAATCAGAAGTTAAAAAAAAGCAGCAGGTAGGGAACAGGACCAGCTAATACCTGTATGCGAGAGGAGGCTAGAAAAACTTGGTCAGTTCAGCCTAAAAAGCAAAAGGAGGGATTAAATTGCCATCTGAACACATTAAGATCTCCAAACAAAATCTTACTGCTTTGTGAAAGAGGTCTGTGATAGTCAGCAATAATATCAACTGCTGAATGTAATGGCTGCTTCTGCTGCTATCATACTTCTAGTTTAATCCATTAAATGATCAAAGAGGAAAAAGGAAAAGCAAGTTTAAGTCCAAAAAGCAAAACAAAGATAAGGAGCCACATAAAGGATGGCAGGTTTTCACTAGTCAGGTAACTATCCAAACCAAGGAAAGAGCACTTGGTCATTCTAAACATGTTTTAGTGTAGTTGACTCAATTTTATGCTTGTGGTACAACAGAATCTCTTGTAACATCAGACACAAGATTGACTTCATGAACAGCCTCTCTATCCTTCTCTCTGCATCAGACTGAAAATGCTAAGTGACATTCACCAACTACAACCACAAGGGTTTAGATGCGAGAATACATCTGGACCTTCAAAGAAGCCCTTAAGTATAAGCTCTAAATTCTCAACTCAGCACAAGTTTTTACCACCTTGTCTACATTTTCCACCAATATAAACACTTTTTTTGCACCATAAGCTTAAGGCCTAGTCACCAATTTCTATTCCAGTTTCTCAGCTTATACAGTTTCTTTTTGTTTGGTTTCCTTTTAAATAAGATAATTTTTGTTTCATTAATGCTAAATGACTTCTGATTTGCATTTCAGCTAAAACTCACCACTTAATGATTGGGAGTTTTCAAATATTTGATGGGTGAACATACAGTCATTGAAGAGAGTATCTCCTTTCTCTCAGCCCAAAAATAAAATGCTACTCTGCATTCTTTCTGCTGCTTTCTCAAAGCAGAATTATCATTTCCTGTATTGTTTGGTGTAGATATTTTGCTTAAGCAGCAAGCACTCCAGGCTACATCTAATGAGTGACCTTGAGAAGTGTCTTAAAGACAGTTACCATAGTAACACCACCATAAATGTGGTACATCCTCAGCTGACACTACCAATCTGGTGCAACAGATCCATAATAAGTACATCTCTCCTGTATTAATGTCTCAGTACTTAAGGAGCAAGTTACTTGATTGTTTTTAATTAGTTCAAAAGCCTCTTGTGCTGTCATAGACACTGGGTACTCTATATGAATACAAGTGGCTACAGCTACACACAGCACAAGAGCTGAAGTGCCTTCAAGAAATGCACTACTGACAGTTCAAGCTCATCAGTGTAAATCAGTGTAATCAATGGCCAGGTTCTACACTGACCTGTGTACAGGCACTGACAGATTCTTTCTGAACAAGTGCTCACATAAACATTCTATCTAGCAACAGCTTCCTACAGTAAACATACTTCTATCAGAGTACAATAACTTGTCTTCAGCTTTGCACATAGTTGTTTATTTTAACCTGTCCAGCTAAAACCAAAAGGCTAACTTCAGAAACATAGAGCTATACATTAAAAGCTCTTGGTACAGAATAAAACAGAGCTGTACATATAACTTGTTCTACACTGTACTCCCCTCCCCTTTTGTCTCCAAATAAGAAATAAAATCCTCAGAAAAAAATCCATAACCTTGATTTTAAGGAAGTAAAAGTGACACTACAGATTATTAAGCACCATTTCTATAAATGTTGCCAAGTGTGTCAACCTACACTGCAAGTTCATTTATAAACACATATCAGCAGCTATTAAAGATCTTTACTGTTCTTAATCCTTAACCTAAACTAAGACACCACTAAGTCCCTTACCACTTACAAAGGACCACTAATTACAACAGCACAGAATAAACAATTTGAAGTACTTAATGACAAAAATTAATGGATTCTAATCCTAAAATCCTGCTAAAAATCACTTTGCCCTAGATCTAATAGCATGATCTTCTCAGTCTCTACAGAATCTATTATCAATTTGAGAGATGAATTCTATCTCAAAGTAGATTTTTTGCAATATGTACCCTCTCAGCAGGCTGTTGTGCTCAGCAATACACATACATGTGCTACATGAACAGATACACAGTATATGTCTGCAAGTTTCTCACCATTAGTTTTCAGAACAGCTCTCAACGTATCTACTTAATCCTTGACTGAACTGAAACTAGCTTTCCAATGCAGATACAACACATAAGGAACTACCAGTAACACTACACAATTAGTAACTCCACAAACTCTCTAGTTACAGCCCCAGACTAGACAAAGGGTGCCCAATTTCTCCTGCACCCAGGTACCACTTGAATCGCTCTGCTATAACACATTTGTTTCAGGGACAGTTAGACATGAACTCCATCCAGTTGATATTCTGATCTGACTGTGGCTGCTCTGGTCCCACTCCCCACATATCCTTGCACTAGTACCAGTGGTTGTGCAATTAGGAGCAAGATGGTAGAAGTTTGAGGGGATTTATTTGGGTTTGGGGTTCAAGATCTTTTGTTGGAGGGGAAAGAGGGATAATTGAGTTAAATCTGTTTGCTGACTGTGAAGGCCTCAGTCTCTGAAAAAGGGGAGGGAAAGAAGCTGAAAGCAATCACAACAGCCTTGGCTTGGCTGGAGAGCTATGGAAGTGCACACACTGCCCTGAGAAGACAGCACTTCAAAAGGAATGCAGTTAAAGGGGTCTGCTTTTATATTTTCAACTAATACAAGTTCCAGTTTGTGGTGGTGTTGCTTGCCCTTTTTTTTTCCCCCCACAATATCCCACCTTAGCTTCCACCCCAGCATTTAAGCAAATAAAACCCTCAACCCACTACATAAAGGGCTCCTTATGCCATAACACAAAAGAGCATAAGTCAACAATATATATCTATAGTGACAGAAAGACAAGGTACATTCAAAGTAAAGAGTCCTCTAGATCTTGGAGAAAGGTCAGGGAGCCTTTTGGTAAACAAGATCAACTTAAACAGAAAAAAGAGCTTCAAGGTAGACAAATGAGGTTGAACCTGTAGATCCCTTCAGTTTGATTTTCACCAATGTTTCTGAAGCTACAAGGATACAATAACAAGGTCACTTATAAAACATAAGCATTAAATAGGTTTACAGTTAACCGCTTTACAAAAGAATGTTAGATAAGGATATATTCCTTTAGTACATGAAAGATATGATGAGATTTCTAGTTTAGCAAACATAGTCCATGCTGGAAACACTACTGCGAGCAAGAAAAGCTGGGTTGTCACCTGGCAGTGATCATCTAGTAACTGTAACAGCAGCAACTGCAAAACAAGAAATCAAAGACAAGATTAATGTAATCAATAGCTGACATCCAGCATGGGAATGGCCCATGCACATTTGTACAAGTGAGACCTCTCTTATTGAGAGTTCATTTGCAGGGAGCATTTGCTCTTCCAAACAGCTTGAAGTTTCAGTTAGAATGAGACTAGTAACAGAAATTCCAACACTATAAGCATGCCTGCATGTTATTAAAGGAAATAGTGGAAAATTTTGCAGGCTGACATCCAGAATGTCTGCGGTTCTTTTTCATATTTCTCTTCTCTTGCAAAGCAGTTATTAGACCAGAACTTCACATCTATTTTTTTCTTCTTTTCTTTCTTTTTTTCTAAAGCAATGGAAATTTCCATTGCTTTAGAAGATTTTTAAAAAGCTCTCTCAAATGTACAGCTCAAAAAGTCTTAAAGCAGAGAGGTTTAACTAAATCTTTAGTTTAAGAAAGTTTTGTCCATATAAAGCAGCACTAAGGTGTGAAAGGGAAGGAAAATAACTTTGCTCATGTAGCAGAAGCACTGCTTGGCCAATCTGAACTACTACACACTGAGCTCCTGACAGAGGTCATTTGAGTTCAGCTACAGACAGATGGATAAGGAGATGAAGCAGTTCAGGATAAAGCTACCTCATAGCTGTACATCCAAACAGAAAGCACAGTGCAGGACATGCTATTCTGTTCCTGCTAAGAGATGGATCTCCTTGAATTTCCTCAAGTCTGTACTCACTACATGTCAGGGGATCCCACCACCTTCTTCCAATCTCTACCACAACCAGTGCAAGTCTGTTAAGTTTGCTACTACTGGCTTGACCTCATCTCCACAAGTATTGTTTATGAGCTATGTGCAGGTAAAGCACTCCTGCTTCTGTTGCCTTCAGAGCTTTCTATGTCTAGGTAAGTACTTTAAATACTTAAGAAGGAATTCTGTAACTTACTGCCTAAAAATGTTATTTTTCCATTCAGATATGGGAAACTCAAACTTCCACATAAGAAAACATAAGTTATTTAGAAAGGAAGAACAAAGGAGGAAGGCCAGCACATAGCATCCCACGGGTACACAACTGAGTATGATCCTCTAATGGGCCATATTGCGGAGATCTGCCCATTGTGCCAGAAATGCCTACTCTGAGTACCAAAAGGGTTTCCGTGGGATACAAAGCCAAGAGGGTATTACAGCTAAAGATGCTTCTGTTTGCTTTAGTTCAGTGCAGCAGCAAATATGGACACAGCATAATAGGAAGTGCAGCACAAGCCATAATTTCCTATTTCCATCTAACCTCTTTAGCCCAGCCTTGAAAAAGCTCATCATAGAGAAAGATGCCTGAGAAGTCTCTCCAAGTCACTGACAAAAAAGCTGCAAGTTTTTGTAGCTGCTAAGAAGACAAAATCATTTTAAACTTATGATTGTGAATAAGAAGAAATTACTTCTTTGAACCTTTTACTACTTCTCCCACAAACTTTCAAGAAAACAAAACAGTGCTTCCACATGCTGATGGGTTGTGTGCACACACAGAGGAGTATGCTCCCAACAGCTGTCTGGGAAGTTTAGAAAGTTTATCCAAGTAGACTACAGTACCTAGCACCCACTCAAAGCAAGCAGCACAAAGCAGGAGTTTCCCATTCTCTGGTACTCACTAGCCTCCATAAAATGAAGACACAACTGGGGTATTCAACAAAACCAGCAATGTTAAGACATTCATAGACACCACAGAGCACTCAGTGAGGTCTTAGAACTACAATCTGAGTGCATAAGACAAAACCAAGAGAATGCTACCTCTGGTGTACATTATAGTTTTTCAGACTGGTGCAGAAAGGACACAAAACTATGAGAAAAGAAAATGAAAAGGACAGGAGCTTCCTGTCTGGTACTCTGGCTAGAGTTCAGAGCTCTAACAGACCACCTTAAGACACAAAAAACAAAACTCAGAAGATTTCAGACAACTAAAGTGGAAAAAAATAAGACAGCACACACCACTAGTGTCAGCTTCCATTGCTTAGTCATTCCTTGGCATGGTAAAACATCACAAACTGACTATTTTTCACATCTTCAAGACTATGCTCTTGTTCTTTTAAATCTTTAACAAGAAGACAAGTCTCCAAACAGCACACATGTTAACTGCAGCAGCAGTTTTGCTGCTGCACACCAGCAAGCCAGCTTTGTGTTTTCCTGGTAGGCTATTTACATAACATCTATTTACCTACCGACTTTGTGCAGTTCAAGAAAGCATGGGATGAGACACAGTCTGCCTGACCCTACCACACCACCCATTGGTAACAGATTTCAACACTGCACCATCTGGTAGGACTGGGAATATTATCAGTAAGTTGTAGCTTAAAAATACATATATACACACACACACTAATCCTCAAGTTTATCACAACAGTTATGGAAGTTCAGGTTTGTAGGAAAACAAATGTTTAAAAACCTCCATAAAGAATCAAGAATTGGAGAGGGGTGGTAGGATTGGTTGGTTTAGTCAATCTCTGCTAAGTCTTCCTCAGAGGCTTGATGTCTCATGACTTCTTATCAAAGCCCAGAAGGGACAGCACAGTTTGCATTTTAACATTACCACCTGAAGCCAGTGAGTTAACTACTACAATACAGCCAACATATTTAGCAAACCTTTCACTATGAAAAGTCACTGATAATCACTTTTAAAAGTGTCTCATTACACAGTATCATAGGGATATATTTTGTAGAGAGTGAGCAATCCCAGCTCTGTGAACTTAGCCAGAGTCTGAGCTAAGGGCTTTGAAGCCTGCTCGGAAAGTTTCTCAAGGTCAGCGATGTGCAGGTCTGTGAGAAAGTTGGCAAGCAGAAGGAAAACAACAGGTTGTGGAATGAAAACTAACTATCACAAACAGTGCGTAGACAAAAGGTACTTAACCAATAGCAGTAGCTTTTAAGACAGATGGACAGATGTGTTGTACCAATCAGCACTGTACATGTATTGCATGGACCACCCAGCTGTGTATAAAAGGGTTAAGCTGACACTTAATAAACGGCATTCGCTTGATCATATTGATCGTCATGCGTCTGTCCATTTTGTACTCCTGGAGACAGTATGGCAGATCCTTTGACTTAAAGCTCTTATCCTCCCTTTTCATCAGGTGAAAAGGACAAGCATTTGATACTATTTAAATTAAAAATAATTTAAGGACTAACTGTATTTGTTGAAGGGAACAGTCTATTCTTTATTCTCTGATATCTGTAGTGTCCTTCAAGAACATGGCTTTATGGGCTGCTGACACAATAACTCCAGAAGTTTTCATTTTTTACCGCTTGTATTTGCTGAGAGAAAGCTATTGAACCACAAAAGACAGGGTGTCTTGTTCTGTTCCACCTCACCTGAAAGTTCAAGAGGAAAAGCACACTGGTAGCCCTGTGGAGATTCTAGTGAAACAACAAATCCCAAAACACAGGTTTCATCCATACATGAAATAGCCTTACAAACACTGAGACCAGAGAGATAAAGGTACTTCTGCCTTTTATTTCTGTCTTGTTCCACTCAAGTCACTCACCCACCACTGCCAAGGGGAAAAAAAAAAGGTTAGGCTACAACTGCCCAAAAGAAAGCCATTCTACTGAGAACACTCAGCCGTGCAACCTGTCTCAGTGTCGCCTCTGAAAAAGCAGACATCTCACTCTCTTAGTCCATGCAGCAGAGGCCAGAAGGAAAAAATAAGTCTGCAGAAGTCACACACAGAATATTCCATGCAACCACATAGAAAAACTTACCTGGAAAATCCTTCTTAAAGCCCTTCTGGGTATACCTGTCATACCAGAATCTCTCGTTCCATGTGTCAAGCTGTGTCAGAGCCAAACAGAATATGGACACAGAAAAGGGTTCAGGCTTTGGGACAAAATGTTATAGTGAGCCATGGCTAATGCAGGTCCCAGTCATTATGGCTATTGCTCTGAGAGCTAGAGTCCTCCTCCCTCCTCCCCATGTTTTCAGGTGCCTCAATAAATCAGGGTAAAACTGTTTGGTAGTTTGACTGCACACATAACCACTTGGATGAAAAATTGCTTGCCCTGACCTGAAAATTACAACATTTTCTGGAGAACTTTTACAGTGCTTCCAGATTTCTAGAACAATCTTGTCCACAAGATGTAGTTACGATGGTTTTAGACTTCAAGTCATGCCATTACCTGTAATTGTTATAATCTTCAGAAAAAAAACATGTTCACTTGATGGCAAGAAAGCCTTTACAATAGAATTTCCAATAAGGCAATGATGAATAAAGTACTGAAGAAGGTTTAGCAAACAGTTTAGCTACACCTGACCTGAACAGGCTCCCATTTAACATCAAATGTGACCAGGGGGTTTGGTTGGAGAGATGAACACAACCAGACCCAAACAAAACAAAAAAAACCACACCACCACCACATACATACAGCACCCCCATCCCACTCAAAGCACACAGTCAGGGAATACTTAAAGGTAGACAGATGCCTGTAGAGCTGACCTTGTCACCTTCACTCTACTGCAAAAGCAGTTACAATCTCAGAAGTGACTTACACCTTTCCCTGTGCTTACCACCAGCAGTGACAAGCCTGAATGTTCAGGTTATAAGCAAAATGAGCAGCAAAACCAACAGAGGCTCCCTTGCCCTCTTCTCCCACTCATTTAAATCCCATGCAGTCTTCAGCTACTGCCTTTTTCTTACTTCTGCACAAGGTCAGAAATAAGATGTGGTAGAAAAATGAGTGTCTATATCTCAAAGCATAAAACCTCACCAACAATTCAACACACTGCAGATGAAAGACAAAAAGCCCTCCTGAGATTGAGTGTGGAAGCAAGGTAATTTTGTTTCACTTCAAAGAAAATCAGCTTATTGATAACTGACAAGAAAAAAGTCACCAATTAAAAGTACCATTAAAGTACCAGGGTTCATCTGAAGCACGCCTCCCATTTACATGGGCTAAGAAAGGATTTGATGTACCTTCTCGTAACTAAATGCACCATATAAAAATCAGAGTGGAAATATATTCCAGAGCAGATTTAAATCAGTAACAGCTAAATTCTTTCACAATTGCCTCTTCCTTTACATGCTACATTTAGAAACATCAATAGATCTAGCCAGAGGGGAGAAAGCCATACACAGGCCCACTGCCCCAGAATTCAGGTTTAAATATTCTTCACCACCCTATCATATACTTGGCATAAAGAATTCTCTTCCTCCCGTCCCCCCCCCTTCCATGTTTAGTATAAAAGCAAGTCAGAAGAATATTTAAGATATTTCTAGATACTCAAAAAACTACCATCAACATAATGCAAAATATCCTGTATCATATAGTCATTCAAGATCACCTCTTAAGAGGGAGGCTCATTTAAATGCAGGAGTTGAAGCAACCTCCAGTGTCAGACTGTAGTGTCCAATGTCATTTTACATGCTACCAATGGCTTCATTTTGCAGACAAAAATAACCGAGACACCCTTTCTTTCTCGGTGTCCTTTAAAAAACAGCAAAACACCACCCTTTTCTATGCAACTGTAACATCGAAAATTAACATTGAAGGTTTTGACTGAAGTATCTTGTTCATTATTAATGAAAAAAAGGCCATGATCAAATGATAGTCTTATTGTAAAGCAGATTTCCTGCTCCTTCCCATTCCATATTTTCTCTCAACTACACATTAGTGTCAGCAATACTGTGCAGAAAATTGATCAGCATTCAATGCAAACTTCCAAGTTAATAAATCCAAAGCCAGAATGAACAAGGGCTGCTAATGAAAAATTTAAAGAAACCCCACCAAACCAACCCCAAACCCATACAACTCACACAGCAAATAAAAGCAGTCTGGAAACAGCACATTGTCATCAAGAAAGGTACTTAAAGCAACGCTGAATACTCAGTTTATTCTGCCTGCTATCATTTCTCCTTATTCCCCATCCTCAATCTTTGTATACAGGAACAAATCCATTTATATTAAAAAAATAATTTCAGAATGGTAACAGAATTGAATGAAATTCTGAACCAGTCACTTAAACAGTCCTTTTCAACAGCTGCCAACAGTAAATACAATTACTGCATGTTATCATGCACAGTCCAGTTAAAAAAACCAAAAATCAAAAAATCATCAAAAAAACCCAACCGACAATTCTTGTCTGTTTCCTCTAAACCCAAGCCCTTATGCTGCGCTCTTACTCAGATCATATTTGTTACTCTGAAGCTATCTTATATTTACATTTAGAAGGCACATATCTTTGCCCCATGTGTAGCAGCCCATTTTCATGAGAAAATAATTATTTTTATAGTAGCAAGGACAGAATTTTAGATACCTATTAACTACAACAGATACTACACAGCTAGATGTTACTGTCTCTCACTGTCAGATTTGCTTCAGTTTTGCCTGCTATTCCTGATAGAACCCAAACTATTTGCCGTTAACTTTTAGATAAATAATTTATAGGTAGAGTTTTTTTCTTAGCAGGTTAGAAAAGAAGAAGATACTGCCTGAATGACAGAGATGGATTAAAAGCTGTGTTCACTGGATAAGCTGACAAAGTGGCAGCATTCTCTTTTGAAAGAAAACCTGACAGTGCCTATGAGTGGGAGCAGAAGCCACAGAGCCAAGTTTAGAACCAAACAAAGAGGACTCTGGGAATTATGTTAACCTCAGACAACATCCCCACCCATATTCACCCCATTTATACCCCAGGTTTACTAACACCCACAGCGGTATGCGACATAAGGAAAAAATAAAATCTCATCTTCCCACCGCAGCAGCAGTTTCCTTGCAGCTACGAGGCAGAAATGGGTAAGAGGCGTGAAAATCCACCTCCTACTCGCAGAATTTCTCATACCTTTCCTTAATAACCAGAGCCAAGGAGACAAGAGAAGTCACCTCTGAAACTTACCGAGGCTACAGAATGCCGATAACAAATTCCGAGGAACCGCCTCGCTATCAGATAAACCCCGATGAATGGCAGATGGGGGCATCCTGGCTCAAGTATTTCAACCCCCCCGCACACATCCTGGCTCAGGCTGAGCAGCCAAGGGTCAGATCATTCTAACACAAACCTACAGCGAGCTCAGGTCTGCCACACGAGGAACCTCCACCGCAACTCACCCTGCTGAGATCTGCACCGCCCAGCGAGGTGCAGATCTCACTGCACTGAGAGCGAGCGAGGCTCAGCCCGCCGGTTCCCCCTGCGCTGCCTGGGGAATGACCCCGCAGCCCCCTCCCCCAATGTCCTGAGCGCTGAAGTTACGCAGGTTCCAAGGAGGCAGCCCTGGCAGTGCGTCCAGCGCCGGAGTTACTCCTCACGCACAGACCCTGTAGCAGACACATCCATCGTGGGGAGGAAACCGGGGAAGAAGCGAGTCACCCCTCAGGGCCAGCCCCGGACTGCTCCTTCCCGGCGACGGGCAGAGCTGCCTCCCCAGCCCCGTCCCACCCCAACGCCGGGAAGAGGAGAACGAGAACCAGATTTCTCCTCCCCCAGCTCGTTCCTCCCGCCCTGCAAACCCCCCTCACCTGGGAAAAGACTCAAAGCCACGCTCCACTCCTTCTCCCAGCTGCTCTCCACTCACCCTCTCGTCGCCATTTTCCTCCCTGCCTGGATTTAAATAGGAACCAGCGGCCGCGAGCGGCGCCGCGCGGGTCACCCTGGGAGCTGTAGTGCGGCCCCGCCCCCTCCCCGCGCGGGGCATCTCGGAAGCGGCAGGGCCTGCCCGATGCTGAAAGGGTAGGGGAGTGGTACAGTTGGGATGCTGGGTAGTAGGTGTTTTGTACACGCGAAGCGTTAAAATGCACTGAATTATTTTAAAATACATTAAAAGACATCATAATAATACACTACATGTCATTAAAGAATGCACTGAGGTGAAAGCTGCGGCCGAATACTGCTTGTGGAGTGCATGCTGTGCCATTTCAGCACAGAACAAACAGCCTGCTGAAGTGAGTTGTTAATAAAACATTGACAGGTCCAACAAGAGTCGAAAAGACCTTAAGTAGCTTCAGATTGTCGATACTCTGGGTTACCCCAGATACGAGTCAAAGTGACAAACCAGAACCAGCTCCTACAGCCCCTCTGTTGTCTGTGAACAGCAGCCCAGTAGGGCCAAGCACGTCTCGGGCTGGATCACAAGGAGTGTCACCAGCAGCGCAAGGGAGCAGATTCTACCCCTTTATTCTGCTCTTATAAGATGTCACCTAGAATTGTGGCCAGTTCTGGGGTCCCCAATACAAGGACATGGAACTGTTGGAGCGGGTCCAGAAGAGGCCACAGGGATGATCTGAGGGCAGGAGCACCTCTGCTATGGGGACAGCTTGAGGGAGTTGGAGCTGTTCAGCCTAGATAAGAGAAGGCACCACAAGGACTTTATAGCAGCATTCTAGTAGCTGAAGGGGCTACAAGAAATCTGGAGAGAGACTTTTTATGAGATACTCTAGAGCTAGGACAAGGGTGAGGGGTTCAAACTAAAAGTAGAGATTGAGATTGGATCTCGGGAAGAAATTCCTTCCTGTGAGGGTGCTGAAGCACTGGAACAGGTTGCCTGGGGAGGTTGTGGCTGCTCCACCCCTGGAAGTATCCAAGGCCAGGTTGGATGGGGCTCTGGGCAACCTGGTCTGGGAAGAGGTTTTCTTGCTCATGGCAGGGGGTGGGAACTGAGGTCCCTTTGAAACTCAAACATTCTATGATCCTATGAAGCCAGGCAAGGAGATGAAGGACTGGAACTTATAGGATAGGACCTTCCTGTGCCACAGGTCACTTGCATAAAAACTATTTTCATGCACTGTTTTGGAACAAGTATTAAAAACTTCACAGGTTAAAACAAGGTGTGTGCAGGCCGCAGTATACATCAGTTCTAGGTACTCCTAAACCAGCTGTATGAAAGTGCTGTTTTTCTTTGAAAATTTAGTGTGAAATAATGAAAATGCACGGGCCTAAGTTCTGTTAAACAGAACTCACTACAGGGCCATGAACACAATTAGTATTCAGGATAGACAGACAAGTAAAGGCAGTAAATACCTTTCCGTCATTCAGAAAGAAAATTTAAAAATACATCAAACTGGTGTGGGCACCTATGAGCAAGTTCCTGGGACAATGGGTAGCTCCAGCTACCTCTGACTCAAGCATTAGGCATAAAAATTTCAAAGATAAAAGAAATTACAGTATGTCAAGATGTGGAAAAACACGTTCCACCTTAGATTTTACATTGCAGTTATACTACAAAAGTACTTACCAACTATAGGTGTTTTGTTGAATTTAGCCAACTGGTAGAGACAGAGTCACAGTCATGTTATATCAGAAAAAAACTCATCTTGTGGGGGACCCTAAGAGGAACCAGATCTTGTTGCATCCTCTGAAAGTGAGGTTTGCTGTTTAACCATCTCACTTCCTCAGCTCCAGGTAATCTTTTTCTGTGGGTTGTTCTCTTAATCCACTGTAAATTGTAACAGAGTATGGAAGCATGTAAGGAGGAACAGCTTAATGGAAGGCAGCAGTAACACTGGAGTTTAGTTACACTGTGGGGTTTTTTTTGAGCAAACCAGATGTTATTCATATTGCTTCCATTTAGACCATAAGGTCTTCAAATGATCCTTACATGTCACATCTACAACACCTGAAACTCAAAACTGATACGGAACTTCATGAGTCTAAAAAAGAACAAGTATTGTGTATCTTTCTTTCCCAATTAATATTTGGTTTCTGATGTAGCACTTGTAAACTGATTGCTTCAAAGTTAGCTCTGACTTTGTGTAATGAAGAACTCATTGATAAAGTGCTTTAGCTTTTCATGTGATGTTTTACCAACATTAATGACACCACCCAACCTTTTTGTACTTGTTTTAAAAGGCTGATCACAGTAAATGTAGCTGTAGAACCGTAACATTTAATATTTTTATCTATTTGCTCCACCTGCTGGTGCATATTCCTTTTAAAGTTGTCTTTAAAATGGATTAAAAGTTTGGCCAAAGTACCCCGTAATTACACCATGAAATTTGGCAAGCACAAAGTTTATGTAAAATACTTTCAGTTGCAAATCTTTCTGAAATGTCTCACTAATAAGAAGCCTAGAATTTTGTGTCACCATAAGTGTGTATCCAGATACAGACAACGATATTCCATTTAAAACATTAACCATGTTGTAAGGGACTGTAACATCAAAGACATGCTCACATGGAATACAATAGGAGCTATGCATACACTTACATTGCATTTGTAAAACAATAGTTTAAATAAACTATATTTAAAGAAAAAATCAAGTTTTCTTGAAATAGCAAGTATATGCTATGTGCAATGTGCCATCATCATCATCAGTAAGAATATTTCAGTGTTTTCAGTATATTCAACCAGCAGTATCAGGAATACTTTTTGATAATATTGAAAAAAAAATGTTTTAAGTTCAAAATCACCTAGTTTTGTGTATGTACCCAGAATTGGGTATTGGCACCTAAAGCACTGTCTGGATTCACTTCTGAAAGCCCGGTAGCTTACACTTGCACAAATTTAAACTTACACTCCCCAGAGATTTCAGTTGCAATGTACATGAGAAAAAACTCTGTTGTGAGCAACATGCTGAGATACAGTTGAAGGCTAAGCAAATCTCACTCCAACTGGTCAGAAGATGGTATGTTTATTGAACAAGGCATTAATTACCATACAAGTTTATTTAAAATATCAGCAAATGTATTCCATGGTAAATGTTTGCATGTAAACACCTTCAGCTTCACAGGCTTTCTCACTTTCAGGCTCAGATGGACAAATGTGGTATTCCTACAATCTGTTTGGAGAGAGAGAAAGTTATGGCAAGTGAACAAGTGAGTTCATGAAACTTCTCCAGCTTTGAGACACGAGCCTCAGATCTATGAGTGTCACTTATAAAACTATCATTAATCTTTTTATAATAGAATAATATTAATATTAAAATCATATCCAAATAAATTGTTCACATAAGGAAGAAATGAAGAACTTTCAAGGCATAAAATCCTCAAGTCAGACTGAAAATAATTATTATCTGCAAGTTAAGAAAGAAAGAGAAAAGATTTATTCTTAGTGAAACATTCTTCAATATTTTTTGAGCACCTCCTTTAAACATAGACCCAGAAGTTTAAGACATGGCAGTTATAAACTGAAGGAAAAGAACAGGTAAGAAAACAATCTGGTGTGGGTGAATGCAAGCAAGAAATGCTCAGATATGAGAACAGTTTTTGCTTTTCTGCTGGGCTACTTTCACATAAATCTCTTACTCTGTGTTAGATGAATAAAGCAAAAAATATTGGGAAGAAACGAGGACGGGGAAAACAAACATGGTAAGATCATTTTGATTCAGAATTTTGATTTTGTAAAAACAAATGAACAGGTAGATAATAGATTTAGACAGTCTTCTGGAGCATCTGTCATGCAGATATTGCAGACATGTATGAACTCCTGATTACAGAATCAGAAGTTCAGTCTGATTCCTCTGTTTGCATTCTTAAAGCTAAGTGAAAGTTGGAGATGACTACTGTAGATCAAATATGATCTTGTCATAAAAGTAGAGCTATAGAGTATTTTTCAAATATAACCTGATATTGTCCATTGAAAAAATCAGTCATCCAAATAACAGTTCTGCAGTGTCATTGTTTTAAGTCAGTCAAATGCTGTCTTCTAAAACTAGCTGGTATTCTCATGCTAATTTCTTGGCAATGCTCCACCTTCTAATTTTGCAACAGTAAAGGGCAGCATGAACCATTGTTCTTGGAAGTTATGTTAAATTGATACAGATATTAGTTATGAGATTTGAAAATTAGTTTTTATGATGTGTTTGTATTTGACAAATCTGTAACCCAGCCCCAGACGCACATCCATGAGCAGAAAGCACAGTTCTTGCATAGCATAAAGATAACTTCACAAAACCCATCACCATGGAGATAAAGGAAAACACCTCCGACCAGGAATATCCCAACAGAAAACACAAAGGTAATGAGAGAGTCCATAACAAAAGGAAAAGGCAACTGAATCCATCATGGAAAATACCCATTCAGCTACCAGTCCAAGTCATTATCCCGGTCAGATCCATTGTCTGCAGCAGCCTGTCTGACAGGAGGAGAATCCTGTCACAACTCTTACCTCCCCAGGGGGTCTCTGCAAGCAGCCTCCCTTTTATAATGTGGTGCTGCTTAAACAACTTCCCCTCTGAAGCAAACACCTGTCCTCATCCAATCCAGACTTTTTCTCTCAAAGTTACCTGCCTCTGGGAAAGCAAGCCAAGGGAGTATTTTTCTCCACACTTCCCCACGAGAATATGGATATTGGCAGTTTGTAACAGGAAAAAGGAATCATCCATGTGTTGGACTCAGTTTTCAGCACTTCAATTAGATAACTGGGAACTTTTTTCCTTTAAGGAAATGATATAAGTATGAGTATAAAATTAACTATTGAGAACATTATACACATAGCTGTGTATGAGAATCTCTTTGTTTAATTTAGACAATTAAAAAAGCAAACAAAAAAGGAGGGGGGGGAGGAAGTGTTATAAAAAAAACCCCAAACCTATACAACATGCTGTCCTCTCTACTTTGGTAGAGACCAAATGAGATTCCATCTTAAGCAGCATGACCACATGGAGGAAAAAAGAAGCCATACAGTGAGGATAGTATCCCTAGTAGTTCAATACATCAGTAATAACAACCTCCTCAGAATTACTGGTATGTAATTAATCAACAACAAAATTGCCAAAACCCCCTAAAAAACCCACACCAGTTTGGTGTTGCAGAAATGTTTCAAATGGCTGCATTTACCATGTTATAAGTATGAGAGAACCTACAAATGAAATTCAATCTAAAAAGATGTATCAGGAGCAGTAGACCTAAGGAAGCCATAGTCTTGTAGGGATGTACTGTCCCACCAACACCCATGAAACCCACATCACTTTTCTTATATATCTAGGACACTGCAATGGAAAAGAACTTGTGCTCCAACTGATCAAGAGTCACACTCATCCTGATTTACAGACTAGTCTGTCCAACACTCATTCTTCTACCTCAGAGTGGGCATTAATTTTGATGTCTCTGGTCTGTACAGATGCCATTTCTCACACAAATCAAGGAATATTGTTGTCTTTAAGACTTCTACCCTTTGTCAAACTCTGTGTTGCCCAAATGCAAAACAAATGAAACACAGACATCAAACAACTTTTTTTTTTCCCTAAAGAAAACTAGGCTGGAAGGTGTTAGGGAAGCAATTACTGCTTCCTGTAACATGAATGGTGTGTTAAGGTCCTGATGCACAGGACATCCCTATAACTCTAAGTGTCAGAGGTCTTGTTTCTTGTGGTACAATCAATGAACATTAACTGCAGAGCAGATGCTATTTCTGCCTGGTCCCTAGCACTATTTTGAACATCTAAATGCAGTCAGTGTTGCCTTATTTGGAATAGTCATAGCACAGGGCTCTCAAGTTTGGAAGAAAAGTCATGGATTTTGCTAATTTATCTCAACCTTAGCTCCCCATCTGGAATATTTCTACCACACAGTACCTAATTTTTCCAAGACACCGCACAGATTAATTCCTGGAAAGTTATCAATATTGTTAAGAAAAATCTAGTTATCAAATAAGGAGCTGACCACTTCCGTGTAAAGTACTGCAGATATAAAGCAATTTAAAAGGAGATATTAAAAATCCCTAGATCGGTACTTTCTCTCCTTGTCAATTAAAAGCATGTTTGAGTCAGAAACATCAATTACCTGAAAATAACAGTGTGATATATTTTAAGTATAAGTCACAAATCCATTACTAGCGACATAAGAAATAATGAATATCCAATAGATTACCTAAACATTCTATTATTTAATAAATCCTTTTGATTTAATGAAAAATTGCAAACAATACATGCTTTTCACATTAAAATGCAAGTTAGTAGCAGTGTTAACTGTGGGGAAAATAACCTGTTAACAACTAACCACATGGTAGAATGTTTCAATGGATATAGCATTAGAAAATCCAAAAGACAACAAATAAAGAGCTTTACTATATTGTAAAAATGAAGTCTTGAGGGGGACAAAGGGAATAATTTTTAATAGTTAAGCTCTTGCATTACAAGATTTAAAATTGTTTGATTTGATCTCACAATGCTATAGGTGACACTGTAGCACACAGCACTAAAAATGATGGCTGACTTGGCTGGGGCCAGAAATTCGAATAGAAACAAGCAAAAGCTTGTTTTTCAAACAAGCTAGACTATAAACAGTCTAACCTAGAAGATTATACCATCGACAAATGTTCTCCCACACATGACTTAAATCAAAGAGGTCCCAGAAGTATTATTCATCTCCCACAAATGTGGAGGCTTACCTTGCTGCAAATCCTTTAACATTTGCTGCAAAGGGTCAGGACTTGAATGATGTCCTTCTAACTAAGGATCCAATTACCTGCTGTTCCATTAAATAACATTTTAAAATGTTTAGAAGTGCCAATGACTTTCATCTATTTCAAAAGTTAAAAGACTCTCTAAATTAAATCAGATGGAATGCTTCACCTAACTTTGCAAGGTACTGAGAAAAGCGATTCATCAATTGCTTGTGCGATAAACCAAGCATTTTCTAACAATTTCAGGACAATCCAAGCAGTTAATAGTATAGATATTCTTGCATTACGTTTTCTCCATTGGCAAAACTGCTTTGTTTTTAAAAAAATACCCCAAAACCCACCAAACAGTTTCAGCCACCCCTATGTCTTCCCATTCCCATGAGGCAGTGTACTGATAGCCATAACAATGGAACCATTTGTAACGTGGAGCACGGTGTGACTAGGACAGAGCAATGAGAGGTAAATGTGTTTACTTAAGTTACCTGGAAATATTTCATTATCTGCTTTACACAGCTTCAAAAAACAAGCAACCGTGCAGTTGTAACTGAAAGAGAGGTAGGTTGTAACACAGGGATATACATGGAAGGGGGAAAAAGCCCCAAATCATCCTGCTTTCTTTGCTGCAGATAAAACCAGAAAGCAAGAGCATGGAAGTCCATCACACAAATACATTTCTTATGTTTGCAGGCACACCACTATCTAGTTCATAAATCAGAGAAATATGACAAGGCATCATCTGAAAACTGTTGTAAAACAACTCTGGTATCTTTTTGCTTTCTCTTAAATTGATCTTCATCAACATAAGTTATGACAGGCATAAAACTAAAAAAAGGAAAGCTCTTTTCCTCAGATGTCACACCATCTGATTTCTGAGAGTGTAACTAAGAACACTGAGTGTATAAAACAAGTATTCATTTATTCAGCTACAAAGTAAGCCAGGAGCACAGCAATGCCAAAGAAGCTCCTCTAGCAAAAAAAGGGAGTGGAAGGCTAATCACTCCAGTGCACTGCGAGTGTACTGTGAAATTATGCTCTGGAGGAGGGATAAAAGTGTAGAGATTTTTTTTAAGAGAAACTCTCATCCAAGAAAACAAAAGCACCCATTTTTCCAGCATACAAAACTGACTTTCAGACACTGCAGTTGTGTGAACAATTTGATCTTCTGTAAGCCAGCACTACTGTCAAATGGAGCAACCCTGCCTTTTGCTTTCCTGCTGATTGCTTCTTGTCTCTGTCCCACACTTGTGCCATCACAAGTGAACTAGACAGAAAAACTACGCAAGTTAAACTCAGCAAAACAGAAAGGAGGAGAAACCCTGTGACTCTTAACACAGATCAATTTCCTAATATGCTGCACTGTTCAGCAACATACTTTCTTGTGTATGTTTGATGGGGAGAATAAACAGCCAGAGCATCAAAATCAACTTAAAATATTTGTTGAATGAGAGTGTTAAAAATTTATTGCTAGCTCCTCCTGGAAAGAGAGGGAAAATACAGTTACACAGGTCTGGATTGCATCAGCACAGAACAAAACCAAACACACTTGCTTTCACTAAGTCATCTGGCAGGACAGAGCTACTGTCTCCCTTGCAGGAGGACATTCAGGCAGCACCACATAACTTCAGTCAGAGTCCTTCGTTAGTAAGCTTTCCTGAGAATATGGAGGTTTCACGCTGTTTGGGAGAAGAGGGTGGTAGGAATCATTGCTAGAGCCTAGCAAGTCAGCTGCTATGTCCGTGAAGCATAGTGCAGAGTACTGCAAGCATTTCACTCTGCTGACGGAATGGAGGCCCATGCAGTGGTATGCTGAGGCAGGACAGGTAGAGTTGATGTAAGAATAAATTAACAGTTAAAGGTAACTTCCACTTTCCAGTATGTTATAATCAGAGTGAATCACCTTACTCATACCCACAGACCTCACATTAGTCAGCACAGTTAAGGTACCAAATCAAGGTGGATAAACAACCTCATGCGTAAGAACTCCCCTTAAAGAAATCCTTATAATTGAACTTTCATGCTCATTTCTAGTTTTAACCTACTTACTGGAATGTTTTTATGGTCTCATGGATATGAGCAATTGAACACTGCCCGGAAAAGAAAATCCTGCACTTACACACACTAGTCAGATGTGAAAGGTTTCATTTACACATTCTTTACCTTATTAGTGTATACGCTATGGCACTGTGGGCTAGACTGGGAAACCTCTCATTGGCAGGGGCATCAGAAATCACGGTAAGCACCAAACGCTGTGAGAAGCACAGACTTATTTTTCCTTAAAAAGTTGCCCTTCAGTGCTTCCAACTTAAAACCTAAAAATGAATTTGCTTTAATACAGAGAATAATCTTTAATACAAAGAGCAGCAAACACCGCGCGCATAAAAGACCCGCCCTCTCCTGAGTTCCGGCCAATTAAACTTGAGAATTCTTGTGATTGGCAGTCCACTCAACTAATCGCGAGGCATCGTTTCTAAGGAGGCGGTGCTTCGCTCGCAAGTGAGAGCCAGTGTCCGAGATGAGTGACGCGGAATTCACCCAATCACTTGCGCGGCGGGCGGGGCTTGTTCCAAATCCTTTGCGACCATTGGCGGGTCGGGGCCGGGGTCGTTTCCCGCCCGCGGAGCCTGCAGCGTTTTGGCCTTGGTGCTGTGTGATGACGGCTCCAGTACCTGCACTTCTTGCACCGCTTGCAATCGGCCCGCCTAGGGATGGGAAGCGGTTCCTCGTTGCTCCCTCAGTAGCTGAGCCGTGGTTCCTCGCTTGCGGCTGCGCAACAGGAATGGTGTTAAGAGATTCCTTTTTTCCCTTTCAAAAGCCAGAAAGGGTAGCCTGAGACCCTATAAATGTGGGGAGCTGGCTGTCTGGCTGGGGTGTGGGGAAGGAGCTGCACCAGTTTATCCATAACCTGTCAGCGAAGGGGCTATCCCTTCAGTGAAGGCCGGGGGTAGCAATGGCCACTCAAGACAACAGGCCTGGGGCACAAAATGGGCCCCTTGTGTCAGTGGGTTCCCCCTACAGCAGAAGGAGTCCTCAGCTTGGCCCAGTGGAAGGAGGAGCTGCTTTTATCTGGCTGCCAGAGGACCTGAAACGCTCTTCAGCTGTGAAGGCGTTTTGCTAGTGGACTGTTGTTATTTAATTCTCACAGATTGGTCTTCAGCATCTTTGAAATCGATTTTTTTGTTAACTGTTCTGCTTGGTGATTGAGTTTGGTGATAGCTTCTCCTCCTTTGCCCAGCCCTGTTCAGAGTTTCAGGCTAAGGCATTCAGAACTTCACGTTTAAGATTTGCTGCAAAGCACAGGGGCTATTTGGGATCTTTGCATGGAAAGCAACAGCCATGCATGTTCTCAGCTGAAAAGAGGAATTAAAATACTAGTAAGTTGTTTACAAGTCATCATGTTTTATGCAAAAGAAATTATAAAATTGAAATAATGTCATAATAATTTTGTGGGATTGCTGCTTCTCTTTATTTTAAAGCTACAAAATAATCCTGATGAAGCATTAACTGTGATTCAGAAGAGTTGTTTTTTCTTCCTGGAACACATTAGAGAAAGGAGCAAGAAGTGCTGAATAGGAATGAGAAACAGAACCTTGGCACATTGTTTTGTAACTCAGAATATCCTAATTTGTTGTAATTGATGCCATTCTTTGTACCTTATCAGGGTGAGCAAGCTAGTTTAGATATTTACTGGCTGGAAAAATATGGTTTCTAGCTGAGCCCTACTGTAGGGCTGTAAGAATAGCTCTTTATTTGCATAGCTTCTACATTTGTAGCTTTTTTAAATTTTACTTTCAGCATAAATTTCAGCTCTCACACTTGGTAAAGTTCCAAACAAGTAACACTGAGTTTTTATTTTTAAACAGAACTAAAGCAATTCAGGACCAGATAACTTGTATGATTTGTGACTCACTTACATAGATTGGATGCTTTCTTTAGAACAAGGTAAGATTAAATGCATACCCTATACTTCTATTACTTACTGTTTTCATGTGTCTCTTCAGAATTTAGTTTGTCTAATGATTGGAAAGAGATACCTGTATGGATATCCTTATGAGAGAACTCAATTATTTTTTTGCTCACCTGCTTTCTTGCCTGGTCTGTAGTTCTGCATCAGTGTTGTTAAATCTTGAAGTCCCAGATTTAAAGATTCCAAGGATTTTTTAATCTCTTTGATTTCACAGTTTCTGTATTATTTGTAGGCCCATTTCTCATAGAGCCTATGTTGTAATTTCCGTTATCCTTTAAACAAACATAAGTGTTCTTAAGGAGGACCCAGGTAACTATAGACTGGTCAGCCTCGCCTCCATCCCAGGAAAGGTGATGGAACACAGAATCACCAAGGTTGGAAGAGACCTCATAGATCATCAAGTCCAACCCGTTACCACAGAGCTCAAGGCTAGACC
>JAOXOE010000848.1:6678570-6704535 GCA_028565055.1 Phoeniculus purpureus | reverse complement strand
GGATGGAGGGGACTAACTGAGAGCATCTGTCAATCGTCTTGTGGCCAGCCCAGCCTCAACCCATGGTAGATCCACACTGAAAATATAGAAAGTAAGGCAGTACTGATGTTGAGACAGGCCTTTATAAATCTACTGCAGTGAGAACGTTGAGCTGTGACCATTTCTTAGCAGTCATCTCTGTTTCCCCTTGCCGGTCTGAAGGCTCTGAAAGCCTATGGGGCTTTTAAGAGGACTGAAAAGTGTGTGTTACCTTATATTGAGGCCTAAATGGAAACCTTGGCAGTGAACTCTGTATCACAAATGAGCACTGTGCAGCCTGGTTTGTGAAGCTATGTTGTTGTTACAACTCACAGCCAAGCTGATACAGTTTCTAGAATGCTCCTTCTTCTGAGCATTGTTTACAAGGAAGCCCTTGTCCCATCTTGGTGCAGTGCTATTTCTGTGCACGCCTCCGAGATAACAGCATGATGCAGAAGCAGCACGGGTTACTTGTTACAAAATTGACCTTGAAGCTGAAGTCTTAGTTCAATCTCAGGTTGAACTGAAACACATTAATTTCTAGTAACTGAGAATGTCTAGTTGTTTAGGCTTGGATGTAACACATAGTTTAACTAAGGAGTGAAAAGCCTTGGTTTTGAAGAAAACCAAGTTTTCAGTTGGAGAAATACTGGAGAATTTTCAGAGGCTTTTTGGGTGTTTGCACTCTAAAAGAAGAGTCTATACATCGCGCCCTTCTACCAAATGTTCCCTTCTGTTCTATCCCAAGCTGATCACTTGGGCCATAGTACTGTCATTTGCAGGGAGGACAGTACTTTCTTCTCCCACATTTTTACCATTATTAAATGGGCAGAGTGATAAGAGTTTTAGAAACTCTTCTGCATAAGAATCAAAGTCCTGATAGTTGCAAGCTAGTGACACCAATACAAGAGAAGAGATTAGTAAAGAGTGAAAGATGAGGCTGCAGTTGAAAAATCTCTTCCAGTTCACTTCAGTATTTCTGCTGATGTTTCATTGACTGTTGTTGTTTAGAGCTTCCTTGATAGACACTAGAAGGGCTTAGGTACATTAATAATTTTTTATTTGCCTGGAAAAGATTTTATTGTCCTTGAAAGACTATAATTTCTGTGCATTGTAAAAACAGATGAATGTTCTGGGCGAAACTCTGGACTCACTGGAGATAATAGGGCCTGGATTTTACCCTAGGGTTCTATGTAATAGCCTATTAAAGTGACATTTAAACAGATGACCTTGCAATGCTAAGATTAATATTTCATTAATGCATTAATATGTTAAGTAGACTGTCAAGGAAAAAAATAATGACTAGAAATAATTGAAACTGAAAATAAACCTTTTTTTAAAAAAAAAACTCCCTGATTTTAACAGTATTTTTTCTGGGAGAACAAACTCCCCTCATTTTTATTTTTTTTTAATTCTAAGGATTGTTCTGTCTTACTCAATATTTATAAATGTTTTATGCTTTCTTGAAAATTTGCTGAGCAAGTGGTAGTAGTGTATCAACATATTTCACTGGTATTGCTTAGATGTGGAATTACCTAGCACCAAGTCTCTTCAAAATGCATAAAACAATTCTACCAAAACAAATTATTCATTGTTGACCTTTATCACTTCTAAAAGTGCAGTAAAACATAAACTTTAGAGGGGAATGGAAATAATTTTTAAAAATTCTTGTCTTTATTTACTACAATTCATATTACAAATTGAAAGTTTATGTGAGTTTATTGCAGGCTCTGAGGCTGAGATCACACACATGCAATTTGCCACTGGAGCCTGGACAGTGCAGATAATAACGGCTAAGTGCCAGATGCACAGAAACCCTGATATCCTTCTTTCAGGGTTTTTTCCCCCCCATTACCTTTTATCCTATGCGAGAGACCACTCTGTCACAGCTGTTGACTAGTAATGTATTCCATATAAGCATCTGTTCTTATTCTTCATAAATAATAGTATCACCTCTTCTCAGTGCAATAGTTACACCAGTTAAGAATTACAGAAAAGCTGAGAATTAAATGTAGAAATTATAGAGAATGAGTGTTCTTAGATATATCCTGTACAACCTAAACTCACAAAAGCAAATGTGGACTGGAAGATCTTTTGAGATCCCTTCCAATCCCTAATGTTCTGTAGAAAAAATACTGAAGAATATGTGCTCTTTTTCTGTCCACAACTAGGTCTCTTGCCACTCTAACAGTATCAGAAAGGAAGACTGAATAGTATAAACTTGGCCCTATTTCTATTGTGCTGATGAGGCTGGTGTGTGTGTTACTCTTAGCCTTAGGGAGTAGAAGGTTGGTGCCTCTTAGTGTATTCTGAGACATCTACAAAATTGACAGATGTCTCAGCTTTCTGAATTGTTCTGTTAACATACGAAGAGTTAGGGGGAAGGGGACTAAATACCAAGTTCTTCACCTTTTTATTTTGAAAACTGAGCGGTTCTTATGCTTCTGACAGGTGGATAAGTTCCTTTCTAAAGCTCATCTTCCACTTGGAAAGTTTGATTAAAACTGTGTGTGGCACAGCTCTTTTCTATCAGTTTAGCTGGCAAATCTGTGTCATGATACCAGGTCAATGAATCTTATCTTCTGTTCATGTGCTCAGTGTTATCAAACAAGCCTCAGTGGGGAGGCTTCGTTCCACCATCAGGAAAAAGCAAATTTAAAATGATATCAAGAAAACCAGTCAACAGTAAAGACAAAGGGGTGTGTGACTGGACATCAGCCCATCTCTAAGGTCAAGGCACACTTTGCATGGTGTTTTTAGGTAAATTAGATGTCTAAGTCTATTTGGTATCTGCAGTGAACACAGATACTCTGAACTAAGCCGTTATATCCTTTCTTAATTAACTTATAAAATGACAATAGTGTGATTTATGATGGTCATACCACTTGAAAGAAAATTCTGTTTTTCCCATTTTGTAAGAAATATGGGAATATATTCAGTTCAGAATACAGGACATTCTGGTTGTCACTGCTCACTTTCAATGAAAATAAAAGTCCAAAAGTTCCAATGTATCTGCCTGATTTTTAGTTAACTCCATAGTTAAAACTGAATTTAAATCCAACATAGTTGGTGCCCTGAATGCTGAGTCCTGCTGTGAGGAGCCACACAGGTCAGTGTAGCATGGCTCCTCTGTAGCCTTGGTGTTGACACTAACCAGTACGTGGTGTTAAAAACGCTCTTTGCTGCTTCTTCATGGTGCTACAGTAGAAGAGAGATCTGTCTCCCTTATGGAAAACTTCACCCTGAGATTTTTTTTTTAATGGTTATCAGTCAGATCGGTGAAGCTTCCCAGCTAAACTCTTGAATGTGAAAATGAATACTGAATCCTATGGAAAAACCTCTCTGAGCAGCATTTGCTAGATATAGATGAGTGATGATTTGACGTAATGTTTTTCCAGTGTACTGACTGATCAATGAACGCTAGGGGATGCTGCACTTCTACCAAAGTTAGTGAAGGAGGTAGGGAAAGACCCCAGCGAATGTGTGCAATTATTGTCATCCCTTCTCACACCGAGCAGGAGGGAGAGAGCCTTTGGTCATTAGGTGTAATAGGGGCATTTTACTGGAGCGTATCTGAGTGAGTAGAAATACATAATTTAAAAAAAAATTACTAAAGATCAGGGGGAAATGTCCTTATCACTGTATAAAGAAGTTTGTGGTTTTATATCTGATCCTACAGAAACTTCCAAGTCAAGATCAGGATCCCATTTCAGTAGCCTGTATGCATCACATACAGATACACTATAAACAAGCCTACAGAAATGTTTAGTCCAGGGCTTCTACCTTAAAATCTTTAGGAGCTTTTAACAGCAAGTGCAGAGCAGCTTGTGGATTAGGAATTGCTTGCAGGACAAGCAAGTAGTTGTCCTGCATTAGAACTTGGTTTTCCTCTAATTTCCCTTGTTTTCAAGTGCTTATACAAAATAAACAAAATGGAAAAATTGAAATGTTGGACAGTTACACAAACCTTCAGCATATTTTCATATGAACAAAATCATGTTAAAATGTATGCAAATGCCTTTTTAATTAAAAAAATCAAACAAACAACTAAGAACAAGCAAGAATGGCAACCTTATCTGTCAGAGAAACTGCTGTTTAGAAATAGCCTGTTGCAGCGCTTGCTTTACAAACCTTTGCAGATAGAAGCAATATTAAAGAGAACTATGTGAGTTACATAGGTCCAGTGTGTTTATATTTTTAATTATACAAATAGCCACATTGCATCTTTTCTGCCGATAGCTCTGCCTTTGTTCTTAAAAAGAGAGCCAAGTATTTGTTCATCATAGGCCCTATTCTTCTTTCATGGGTTGTCAGAAAAAATGCTGATGTGAATGTTTGGGTGCAATCTGAAATGCCAGTGGCATTCTGTGCTGTTTGTCCATCAAGATCTATCCTTAGCAGATGCATGCACGTAGAAATGTACCCAGCTGTTGGCTGCGAATAAACTGGGGTTTGCGGTTTATGGTTTTATTTTGGTTTTAGTACAAACTCTCGTAGAGACAAAAAAAAACCAGACCAAGTGTTCAAAGGTTAATTTTGCTCGCAGGAATGCAAAGAACTAATCTCACCCAAAATACTGTAGGTAAGTGGGAAGTCAAAACACAGGAAATCCGGAGAACTGGCCGATATTTGTATGTTATTTTCTTTCTGTAACAGTGATTTTGAGGATGATGACGAACTACTATAACTGCTTGTAGCTGTTGAAAGGGGGAATCTCCTCCCCTCTCTCCCACTCACTCACTCACTCTCCTCCTCCCTCTCTCCCTCCTTCCTCCCCTAGTTGTGGCTGCAGTGTAACTCCAGCATTTCGTCTGTTTGAACAAACTGAACTGGCTCACCGCGGGTTCTACAAATAATAAATCCAGTGCAATGGAAGGAATTGAGGCAGTTGGTAACACTAGTACCCCTTTCAGTGGCAATAAAGTTTTACATAAAACTTAACCTTCTTTAATTAAATTCTGAAGTCTTATTTGGGAGCTGAGCCTGAAATTCATGTGCAGATACTGTCTCTGGTTTGATAGCTTTGCTCTGTAGAAAGTGTGTTGGACGTATTTCTGAATTAGCATTCATGGAGTAAATCTTGACGTCAGCTTTACAAGTGTAGTACTACAGTAGTGGTTGAGCAGTTGGTAACGTATATCCACTTTGAGTTATTTTGGAAGGGTGAGTTGCGAGGATCTCTTCTGTCAGACTGTCATGGAAATGTGCATTGTAAAATTAAAACTGTTGGTGTATTTTTTCCTGGAGGGTTTTAAGTATTTTTCTCAAAATGAAGAAAAATGCAGTGTAAATCAGAATGAAAACAAACAGCAAATACTTCCGTTTATCTGCTGTTAAAATTTTTGTGCAGTCCAGGATTGGTGTTTTTTCCAAAATACTGTCACAGCCCTTGAAAGATCGAGCAGCTATGTGAATGCAAAGAATAGCTTAAAAATGTGCATATTGCAGGAGTTGTTTTAAGAGAAATACAGCTGATTTTAAGAGAAAGACAGTAAAACAAGGATTACAGTTCTAATTTCAGCCCTCCACCCATGGATGGATGTTTCACAGAGTCACTTAAGAAGGATTTGCAGAATTATTCTCTCCCTGTGAAATACCGTGGTATTTCCTGAATTAGTAATGACTGTGAAATGCAGGGTAACATCACCACTTGTTTTCAGTGTGCACTCAAGTGCCTGCAGTGTTATAGTCCAACCTACCTTTAGAAGCCAGGATTAAGCCAAACTATTATACAAGAAGTTAAAATAATGCTTGAGATGTTTTTGGACACATAGCAACTTTGACAGAGAAATGTATTTGCTTTTGTTCTGTTGCTTCTTTAACATCCAGCTTCACTTTAGAATCCCTTAACCTCTGACATGTGTCTACTCTAATGTCATACAAGGATAACATGGCTTTTAAAAAAGTATTGAAGTTCATTTAATCAAAAAGTTTGCAGATCAGTCACATACTGATTTATTTGTGTAGCAAATCAACACACATTGGGGTTTTATTATGTTATTGGCAAGTAGAATAAATGCAGCAGGGTTTGTTCTGCCCTTTCACTATTAGAGTTTTTGATGTGGGTATAGATTTCTTTCCTGTAAGCCTCCCTTTTGGAAACAACTTCACAGTGGCATTACCTCGGGGGTGTCCTCATCTCTGTCACTTGATAAGGAGGGCTTAGTGTCTGCAAGTTCAACAGTGCATAAAAAATAATAATCTGTGAAGGTGCTAAAATGAATTCAACAGCTCATGCAGATGTTAGTCAATGTGAGTGAAATGTGTGCTAACCACGGGCAAATCTTTAACCTGCCTTTGGAAGAAAAAGCCACAGCTGGAAAGCATGTTGCTTTTTCTCAGACCCGAGTATATTTCAGAGGTTTTGCTTGCTTTCTTCCTGCCTCCTGGTGAAGAGACAAGGACAGATCTACAGTGTTGCTTGGGCAAATCCAGTGAGAGCATAGATCCAGTGCTTGGCCATGTAGTTTCACATAAATGGTTTTTAGTAGTAGAGGTTAAAATTATCCAGAGCTGCATGCTGCTGCTCTGCCATGCCCCTACAGTTGCTATGGCAGCAGTGTTGTGAACTGGTGCCTTTCCTGGGTTAAAGTGAACACAGTAAATAGTTCACTTGATCCTGTTCTTGAGTAACCATGAAGACAGTCCTATCACAAAGTGTGAGCAGAGTGCTGTGGCTGGAATTAATGGTGAGATGCCTGAGCTACTATGATTGGAAGAAAAGAAAGAAGTTGGTTTCAGAACCTGTGGGTTAAGTCTTTGTGGAAGTGGCTGTACTGCACATTTGTGGTAGAAGAAAAAATGTTTTGCTGGTCAACAAAATGAATATAGCAACTGGAATAGCACATAGGGAGAAGAACGGTGTGAGTATGCAGAGCCTTAAAGCTAATGCCAAACTGCAAATTTTATGTGTGGAAGGGCAGAAAAGCGGTTAGAAGGGAGAGTGATGCAGTCTAAATCTGCAGTGACTTGTGTTAAGATATCAGCCTAGGAGAGAGAAAAAATCGCTGTCTGACACACAGTAAGTATATCTACATGTGGCTCACAGCTGTTCTCTGGGTAACTGTAAAAGTATTAGTCTGCATATGAAATATGCAGTACATTGTAGCTGCTAGGCTTTCAATATAGAATGTAGAATTTAAATATATAGTAGTGGAAACTCTGTTTTATGCAGGGTAGCCAACAGCCCAGCTCCCAGCTGTTAAATCTTGGAGAAACCCCTTCAAGCTGGTCAAGCAGCAGCAGGACTTGAGATCATTGTGACTTAACAGACAAAATCTTCTGAATTCTACAGCTGTATCTGTGAGTCATTGTGCCAAACTTGTACCTCCTGTTGCAAAACATGGGAACAAAAGCAAAGAGATTTCAAGGTTTCCCTTTCTGATTCCAGATGGAATTCTTTTGTCTGTTTTAGCAAGGGAGCCTAGTGGCTGAACACAGAGCTGTGCACAGTCTGATAGGCTTTCCAGGGTTTTTTTTTCCTGCTAATGACTGAAGGTTGGTAATTTTTTGTTTTGCACTTGGGCCACCATTTGTTTGAATCCAGAGGGTAGGACCTTAGGCCTTTTCTGGGGCTGCTTCTGCTCTCTGTCGTATGCTGATTCCCTCCCATAGGTCCCAGTGTGTCTGTCTGGCAGTGTTCTCAGTCACCATCAGCATTGCTGCATTCCCGGAGTCCTGGTTAGCACAAAGCCCTGACGAGCTGGGTGTGTGGAGTGTTGCTCCCTTGCTGTACTTCATAGGGATTTTGAATATTTTTCTTTCAACAGAGAAATACCAAAGTAGGGCAGTCAGTCAACGAGCGTAAATGTTAACAGCTGACAATCCTCTCGGTTACTGCAAGGGGGAGTCAGAATTGAGATGTCTGTGTGGTTGGGGGCGATATGTCTGTGCGTGCAGGCCTTTAGGTACACAATTAAGAAGGGACCAATCTTGACTAGTTTGAACTGTTAAAACTGATGCCAGTGTTCACTTGAATGTCATGAATTTCCAGTGCATTCTTGCTGCTGTAGTGGGCTGTATGATTCCCTTTATAGCAGCAATCTCCAGTTTCTGCTACATTCCTAAAACAGAACAAACTGCCAGTGTAATCCATGAGCCTTTCTGCTCCCTGCCCTGAAAAACATTGCCAGAGTTAAAAAGGGAAAATGCTTCCAGCAGGGACTCCAGAATTACTTATGAGATGAGAATTTATACTCTGGGCTGTTAATCGGCTGTTGCAGGCTAAAATGCAAGCATACAAAAAATGTAAGCACAGTGATAGGAGGGTTTGGCAGGTTTCCTGTGACAGTGATATCTCAAGAAATAATTTGAATGCAGGATGGGACAATGCAGAGGAGGATTATTAATTTTACTGTGTTGCATAGTTATGAATCATGTTGATGATGAATACCAAGCAGAGACATCAAGTAGTGTTATATCATGAAAGGTGCCGGTAGAAGCCAAGGGAGGGCATTAGTTTTGTTTGTGGTGATTGTTTCGGGGATCATTAGCGCTTGAGTGTGAAGGTAGAGTGAAGTACATATTCCATATGCAGCCGACCTTGATTTATGGGAGAGGGTTTTCTTTCCTAATTCTTGCATGTATTGGAAGAATGTTTGCATTGGTTATTTGAGCTTATTATTTAATAATTATTGTTTTAACGTTAAACCTCTCCTCTACAATTTCATTTGATTGTCTTTGTTTTGATTAATAATCCTTTGTCAATATGCAGTGTGCTTCAGAATCACCTTTTTGTCTGCTGCATTGTAATTTGTCAATGGTGATAGAACAATGGTGCTGAGCGAAGGAATACAGATGCCAAATTTTGAACAGAAATATAAAGGTTTGTTGGGGCCTTTTTAAAGATCTGACCTTTAAAATTTTGCCTGGAGTTAAGACTTTCTTCTTTCCCAGAATAGTGATAAATCCTCTTTCACTATATTAGGGAAGAAAAGTGACTCACATTTTTTAATCAAATGCTTGGGAACTGGCCCGGGATCAACCTGGGTGCTGACATGCAGTGTTCTTATTGCGTTCCCTCTGCAGGAGATGAAAAGGTAAAGGGAAAAACCACCTGCAAAGCTGCACTCATGGCGTGGTTTTGTATTTGTGTGAAAGCAGCGAGAGCTCTCCATGTCGAGAAGCCTCTGCAGGGCCTGTGTTGGTGTGCTCAAAAGTACCCAGTGCTACACAGGGTTAACAGAGAGGAAACTGCAGCTGAGGCGGCGGCTGACACGGAAGTCACAGTTTTGTGTAAGAGCAGCCAGAGCAGGGCGAAAGGTGGGGGCCGGAGGACACACCGGGGGCTCTTCTCTTCCTGGTGCTGTGGGCTGTGCTCTGCGCGGCTGTACCAGCGCGGGCCGAGCGGCAGCAGCCCTCTGCCATAATGTGGTTCTGCCTGGGGCAATGAGACATGAGGGGTTTTTCTGCTGAAAGCTCAGTGTATCTGGGTACCTAAAGTAATCACTCTGCTGCTTGTAATGCTGCGGTGGGGGTGGATAGATTTGAATCCTGAATTCTCTCTGAATTTCAGTTACCAATTCCAGCCCCTTCTGTGCAGGTTGCATTTGGGAACGTTTGGCTCTTTGCATGGCCTCACTCCCTCGGTGCCACACAGCACCAGCAAAGGGAGCTTTACTTTCTGTGTTTAAAGGGAATTTAACCTTTATGTTTATAAAGGAACAGCTTTTGTGACCTGGGTCACAAAACTCTTCCTCCTTCAGGCTTAAAATACCCTCATGCCCTCAGTCCTGGCAGGTTTGAATACTTTCGCTCAGGCAGGCGGGTTGCTGTCCCTCCCCTCAGCTTGCAGACCTGTGTGGTTTGTGCTGGGAGGGCTCTGGTGGGGCTCGTAGCCCGGTTCGTGTGGCCGAGCCGGGCCTAGCTCAGCCTGTGCGCTCTGTGCTCAGGATGGCTCCTGCTTGCCAGAGCTGCACAAAGATAATCGCTCAGGAAGTGTTTCAGCCAATCCCCTGAAGCTTTACATTCGGATTTAGCCGAGCAGCCAATCCAGGATCAGCTTTTATAGGGAAGACAGATCATCAAGCCGAAGTGCCAAGCCCTTTCTGCCTGAGTACTGAGAGCCTGTCCTCCATGTTTTATAAGTATTGACATAACACTGTGTTAACAATGCATCCACAGAGGTAAGCCTTACTTTTTACATTTTTTTTTCTCTAAGGCCTATGAGTTGTGGTTTGAGAGCGTGATTCTCTGCGATTTGTCGTGCAAAACTCACACCACAGCACTTTATTGAGTTGGAACTGTTTAAATTTGCTTTCTTGGGTCACATGGTTAGTAGCCATTAGCCACAGCTTTATTTTGCAGACTGGCAAAACCTTGGCATACTTAGTTCTGCACAGGAGGATGGTGATGTTACAGTTTGTCAAGATCCTGGTGTTCCACAGCAGCTTTCTGTGTGTGAGCAGTGTGCCAGCACTATTGTCTGGTGTGTCACATGCCTGCTGGAGAGAAAATGGAAGCTAGGGAGCAGATGCATTTAACTGCCCTACAGGGAGTCAAGCAGGGATAATGGCAGACAGAAGAACAGGCAAGTTTACCTTTCTAAACAGTGAATGGAATAGCTGAGATAAGTTATCTCTGAGAGAATATGGGATTTTTAAAAACCTAGACATCAGCAAAAAGTGCTAATGGCAGATTGTAGATATTGGGCCTAGGTGGTGGTGTGCTGTTGCATCATGTTTTTAATGCAGTTTATTGTAACTTAAAATGATTATTGAACCTTTTTTCTTTCAGGAATAATTAATACACCGTGTTTCTCTGTCTGGGGGACAATGTATGGTTAATATTTTGTTCCTTTAAAAAGGAGTTTTTATGCTGCAGGTTTTGGAAATGGGTTTGCTGCTCAGTAAAATACAGCAGTGCATGTGTTTAAAAACCTGATTTTTTTTTTTAATAAGAAATTCTTTTAAACTGTTAGCTTTCTTGTTTTACAGAGTTAAAATAAACTAATGTATCTCTTATCTGTGCATTTTTGTTTTACACTCTATCAGCCACAGTTCTCTCTTGTGGAGTCCAGAGCATATAAAATCATGCGTGGTTCATGACAGTACTACATGTTGTTTGTTCTTGGGTTCCCCCCCACACTTTTTTTTTTTGTAACTTTTGGTTTAATGCTACGTAATTATTTCAATAAATTCTTTTTGATCAATTCCCAAATCTGCCAGCCTGTTCTATCTTCTTAACTGGAAAAATGAGATGGGTGCTTGAACAGTTGGTAAGTAAGCAGCATGCTACTCTCTGAACATTTTTAATAGTTTTTTAAACATTTTGTTTTTGCTGGGTCAGTTAGTGCAGCAGATGAAGTGATGTTAGTGGCTAGTCATGTAAAAAGTCAGGTTTGCCTAGGTTTGCCTAGCGTCTGTTTCAGGGGACTTGTATGTGTAAACTGCTCCAGTCTGAATGCACTGCTTTGCTGATAATTTGTCTGTAAAATTTGAAGTTTATGCTTTCCTTTTACCTCAGGCCAGTGCAAAATATTGTACTTGCTGTTTGTTCATCGATCATTAATTACTGTGCTTGTGGAGTGAAGCGCATTTTCGTTGTTCCTTAGGCTTCTGAGGTGTGATGAAAGTGCTAGTACTCAGCAATGGAGTGACTTTATAAAGTAAATAATGCTTAATGAGCATATGTTTCTGATCCTATACAAAGTATAATCTCAGACAAACTTGCTTGGTTTATTACTAATTTGGAACATTTTGCGCCCTTTATCAAGATTTTACTGGTAGTGCTTGCATGCCTGCTTTAACAAGCTGTTTTTCAGTGATCACCAGTGTTGTTGCAAAAGCAGAGGAAGGATGCTGGTTTGTGCTTTTAATCTGATTTTTGCACTTACTATAGCAGTCCACATACATAGATGATTTTAGGGGAGAACTTTAGCTTTGCAAAGGACTGCACCGACGCACAGTTACATGCTAACTTTTCTATCAGGTTGCCATGTATTTAAATAAGATTCTGTATCAGCAGTTTACCTTTGGTTACTTGTTTTCCACTCTGAGCACCTTACTTTGAATAGCTCACTTAACAGCCGCTCCCCCCCCTCTCCGCCGCCATCTCCCAAGCATTAGTTTATAAGATTGTCAGTTTGCAACCTGAAAGCTGCTGGGTTTGTCCCACTGACTTTGATGTGATAGCATGTTGTGTGCAGTTTTATTGCCTTTTTCAGCACACATGAAAGCTCTAACACAGCTCTGAAGTTATGCTGGTTTCTGGTTCTTCGGTTGCTAAAACCAGAAAAGGCATTTGGATGTGATTTTTGTAGCAGCAGTTTTATACACATTAGCAGTTTGCTTTCGGTCTTAAATAGTGCGCAACATAATATTTGTTTAATATGAGGAAGCAGGAGTAAGTGATCTGCAATCAGAAAGCTGGTATTAAAATGGCTCCCACAGGTTTTGTTAAACTAGGATCTGTTTCAGATCTGCACCTCCAGACACACTGCTGACAGTGAGGGATGTTTGTATAAGCTGCCCTTGTGCATGTAATGAAACAGAGCATCACGAGTCTGTTAGACTTCACTATTTTTAATCGCTCAAATAGAATTCTTTTATAGTTCACAAAAAATAAATGTCTGCATTGCAGCAAGATGTCTGAGGCAAGGTAGAGACAGCAGTGTTGTTTTACAGATCAGCCCAATCGCGCTGCTCCAGGGAGTCCCTGAACCAATAGAAGCAGAGGGTAGGTTAAAGATTGACAATTGCAGTGGCAAGACTGAGAAAGGCCTTCTGGAAATTTCTACCATCTTTGTTCCATCTAAGTAAAGCAAATTCAGCCAAGCTGAAGAATTTCATATATTTTTGGTGCTTTGTCAAGGTATGATGTTATCACTCACTTTCATAGATTGCATAATAAGAAGCACTCGGTGCTGTTTTTTCTGCTGTTGAGGACAGATGGAATGTGGGGGTTTGTGTAAATGAGAGAGGTGGGGAAAAGGCATAGATTCTTTCTACCCAGGGTTTTGGTAATATCACGACTACTCAGGGCACCGATGGAGCAACGTGGCTCAGGTTTGTTCAGCTTGCAGCAAATGGCCATTATTCTAATGTAACTAGCAGTTAATCGTATAATTGCACTGTACGTTTTCTGGCTCCTGAAGAGTAATTTGAATTGCCCAGGATGAATATGATTAGCCATTACATTTTTTAGTGCCAACATCCAGTTACTTTTGTAATTAGCTGGACAAAGAGTGCAGTAGGGGAAAACAAAGGAGTGATCTAGATTTTAAATTATGATGAAAACAAGTAGCTTTTTAAAAGCTACATGCCTCTTTCATTCTATACAGGCAAAATATTTTAGTTGGAAGCAACATAGTGCTAGGAAAGCTGAATGATCCCTTTAAACAAATGACATTATTAACAAACTGAGAATGAAAAAAACCACGGAGTGTAAACCACTCCAAATGGGACATTTCCTGCCCCCCCATCAGGAAGGAGGATTGAAATGTAGGGAAAAAGCTACCCTGCTACTAAGGGAGCATGCAATGAAAGCAACTTTGTGCTCAAAAGTCCCAACTACATGGCTTACATTCCAAATGTAGCCTTATGTTATGAGCATCCACAGACATGATTGGCTCATCTTCCTGTCTTCCATTTTGTGACATCATGACATCATTTTGCTTGTGGTTTTCTTTGTCTGTTTGTTTATTTTTCTGCTTTTTTGCTTTATTTTCAAGGATATTGGCCATGTGGATTGAGTAGCTGAAACGTGATGGCTCAGGGTCAGTTTTCCATAGCACTGGTGCCACTACAGCATAATTGGTTAAAGGGGAATAAATCTCACTAGAAGCTCACCTGTTCTCTGCCTGGAATTCAGGGGATTCACTTGAATCTCTTAAGCATCTTGGAACGTGCATGTAATCTCTGCCCATGTACAATGTAGCAGACAGCCATTTTCAGGTTTTATTCTTTGTGGCCCCCTGGTATTTTTCCCATGGGCACGGGAATCCCATTAAGAGTGGGTTTGAGTATATTAGACCACATGCTATTTACTTATTGTCACAGTACACTGCCTTGTATTGGGCCATCATGCTTGGCCCTTTAAATGGTGTTTAGGAAGTATTTTAAATATATTTTATTAGTATGTGTCTTGTGTTTGTGGGTTAAAGTCTGATTTAGAAATAGCTATGGAGAAACTGGGTTCTATTTATTTGATAGAAGTTGTCTGTCATTTGTACATTAACTCTTTATTGCCAGTTGTCACAGTATGTTTCACACTGTGAGATCAAAACCACACTGGAGCAGGGTGTTAACTATCCTTCATTTAGCCGGTATGAACCTTTACTTTCAAACATGTTTGTTCTGAAATAATGTTTCTAGCATCTGAAATGTATAGCTGTGCTGGGCACCTTGCTTGGGCCTCAGCTCTGTAGTTTGTACTGTTAAGAAGGATGACATGACACCAAGGACTAACCTCCCTCCCCTCACTTTCTCTTTTGTGGAGCTGTTTTGAATGGACACTGAGTAAGGTTTTAAAATGAACCTAAATGTTCTTTAAATTGTATTTGATTGTATTTACTTTGCTAGCTATCGGAGGTCACTAGCTTAAACACTGGTGTACATAGATAATCTGAACAAATACTTTGTGTATGTTAATTGCTTAATACAAATGGGGTATTTTGCAGGGAATTCTGTAAAAGGAAACGTGAAACATAAGGTGCTGGGACTGGAGAGTGAATGTAAAACCGAGTGATTGCCTTAGTAACCTGTGACTTCACAGAACTCCCTATCTTGTGCCTTTTTAGCTGAACATTTCGATGTCAGGTGCCCTTTTGTCACATTTTACCATTTTTGATATTTAGATGCCTGCATCGAATGTCGCTGTGCTGTTTAAACAAGAGAGAGTGTTGTGAATAAAGTGCTACCATTTTAGCTACAGTGCAGGAATGAGGCAGTGCAGTGCTGTCAGACGCCATTTTAAGGATCCTGCATAAATAGCATAGCTACCGATGAGTAAGAGACTGTTATAGGTGAGTGCTTATACTAAGCTGCTATTTATTCAGCAATGGCATGCAAATACTTCTTTTTCCTTCAAATTTTTATTGAATGCAGTTTTTGGAAATCGTTGTTTAGACTGGCTACTCACAGATGTGATAGAGGAGAGGCAGGAATTGTCTTAAGGTTGAACTTCATTTTTAGTGCTTCTTGTCTTAAGTATATTTTTGTTATTCTGTTTTCTGTTAATTAAAAGGAAAAATGAATTTCATGAATATATAGTTCTTAATTTTAAATCAATGTGTTTATTCCCTAGTGCATATCTAGGTTGTGTTTGTGGGCATTAGGTGTTTTGAGTGGTTTTCCATATCTGTCAGTTTTTCTTGGTTAAATGTCAAGGTGCAGTAGTTCATCTGCAACTTTTTTTAATTGATCTCTGTAGCTAATATAGGTTAGAGCTGCTTTAAATATGTTTGTTCATGTACATCTTTTATAGTAAAGACTACTGTTAGCACAGGAACAATTTTCCTAAACAGAAAGGTCAGTATTTTATTTACTGCTCTGAAATTTGAAGAAAAGAGTTTCATATAAAAAAACACCCTAAACCCCACATTCTCTTCAGTGTAGTAGAAAACACATTGAAAAGCCAGGCAGCTAAGTTCTGTATGCATTTTACCTAGTATCAGTAAGTCTTGTCTGATGCAATCTTGTTCTTAAATTTCGGTCTCCAACTACTTCCAAAGGAGTAACGTCCACCCTTTCTCTCATTCAGACATGTTACAGCAATTTGTATAAACCAAATTTGTATGAACATTTTAGAAAACAGTTTTGTGTGTAAGTTTGTTTCAAGAGGAGCAGGCAAGTTTGAAGTGATGAGCTGGTGTTCTAGGCGATTGATAATGAGTCTGGCAAAGCTTTAATTTCAGTTGTGTTCTTCAAATCTGTTCCTCTGCGTTCATTTGTTTTAATGAGGAGGTACAAGCGGCTTTCAGTGTTGTATTCATCTCAGTGCTTCACTGAGTATGTACCAATCTCACTGCTGATCTGCAGCCTCAGAGCATCGCAGTCACAGCACACCTGCATGACAGTCATGTTTGCTATCTGAACAGCCACTCTAAGCCCTGCAAAAATGAATTCTCAGATTAAACTCACTAGAACAGTTTCCTTGATCACACAGGTGGTGTGTCCACAGGACTAGATTCTTGTTTATAATTATTTTGCTGCTGGTTTTAGTTTTCTTTTTATTTTGTGTGGTTAATAGTGAAGTACCTGTCACTAAGGACCTGTTTTTCTTGGATTTCATTTGCTAATGAAATCTCTGCATTTGGGAGTTTGTGCTTTATAAAGTATTTTCAGAATATTGCTTACATTGATAAGGTGCAAAGGTCTGTCAGCTTTAGAAAAGTTTCTGCAAACTTACTATGAATTGCTAGCATATGTTTACCAACTGGAGCCTTACAGGTTACCGCTGCAGTCAGCGCTGCCACCGTTCAACCAGTCATGTTGTGCAAGTCATCATACGTTATGTCAAATTAAACAATGGGAGATGTTTCTGAAGAGCTGTGAATTCTCGGTGTCTTTTATAGCAGTGTGTAATGCACTGATTTAACTGTTCCCCCTCAACGTTGTGGTTTTCTTACATACTGAAGTGTTTGTGCCCTGAAAAGATTGAGCGAGATTAATTATAGTAGAGAATATGGAGAAGCAATCTGTTCCTCCAAGGCTCATTTTTCGTAGTCTAGTGGAAAACAGCTGAACTTTGTTTTAGTTGTGAGTGATGCACAGTGTGTGTCTGTAGGATATCTGTCTATGCACCTGCATTGCTAAGAAAGATGGAGAACCCTTTTGTCAACTGGGGAGTGCATTTCTGACTGTTCATTTATGCTCCAAATCTTTGAGAAAGCTACCTTCAGGTAATGTGTTGGAGATGTGTCAATTCAAGACACTTTCTTCATCTCGGATCTGCTTGTGAAGAACGTTTTTCGTGTCTACAGATCTGTGAAGGAACACAGAAGGTGGATGGAGGAAACCGGCTGGACTCCTAAATTAAACTCATCAGATGGCATGAGATATACTTAGTGCTGAAGAAACATCATCTACTGTGCCTAGTACATAGGAGTGCTCACCTGTAGCACACACAGGGCTGGGTTTGGGCCCAGAGGTGAAGAGCAGTTCATCAGCTCTGACATATCCCATGATACTGGGGTGGGAGATACAGAAACAGTTCCTGCTACTATGTTGCTGGATTGAGTCCTCGCATTCGTTTCTCCGCCAAAGGACAAATCTTGTGTCCTTTCATGTTGACTTCTGGCAACTACTGTGTCTTGTTGTATCCTGTTCCTTGGGGTCACAATGTAAAAGAAAACCCACCTGGCTGAGGCTGGACTGGCAGGGTTGCTGTAATGTAACTCAAATGTGAGCTGCTACTAAGAGGATACTATTACACTTTTCCCACTTCTCCTCGTGGAGTACAACCTCTCCCACCCATTCCCTCTGTGCTGCCCATGCAGCTGCACAGTGAGTGAGATCACAGCACTGATCTGCTTGAAATGAACTTGATTCCTGGAACGTGAAGTTAGGAATTGGGGAAACCATCATGTTTAGCAACCTGTGTAAAATAATCTTTAGACACACAGAGTGTTGTATGCCCTAGTCTGTGGCTGAAACTGGATCTGTGTTGTACATAAGGTAACGTGCACTCCTGCCAGATTTAGTGTTTGTTATTACATATTTATCTGTGTGTGTTGTTAATCAGGTGTACATGGTGTCTTTAAAAATACAGAAATACAGGTTTTGCTACAGTTTGGTGATACTTAGGTAGTGGTTCATAAAGGGGGATGGAAATTAAAATATATTAAATGTTTTGGTGTCTGCAGCACACTGCTAGCTCCTCTTTGCTGGAGGCCCTCGGGGAAAGGGTGTAACAAATGTGTAGGATAACTGATCTGCCCATGCATAGTAAATTGGCGAGCGTTGTCGGATGGTCAGCTATATTATGCATTTGATCTGTCCATGCAAAATAAATCTGAGCAGCACTGTTCAGTGGTCAACTGCTGCATATTTACCTTCATTCCAGTCACATGGTGCCTTTCCTTGCTGCTGAAATAGCCCGTGAGCTGGGAGGCTGGATGCTGCTAGACTGGAACTTCACTGTTTTGTGACTTTAAGGAACTCAGTTTGTAAATTATTGTTATATATAAATGACAGGTAGAGCAAATGATCTCTGGAGTCCATGTAGTCTTCTGTACACTGAGCTCGGTTCACTTGTGTTTAAAGTGTTTGCTGCCATAACTGTCCTCTTCAGAAATGTCAAAGGAATTGCAACTCAACCCCCCAGTACCTGATAGTTAGTGAAAAGTGGTTTTGGCAAAAAACAGACTAAAAAGTTGTTCTGATTGTAAGTTTTACTTTGTTTAGGAAGCTGCTTTAACTTTTACTAGTAAAAAATACTCCTGCTAGCATAAACTGTTTTGTCAGGCTTAAGAGTTTCTCTGATACAAATGTAACCAAGTCCTCAGTGTTGTTTCTGAGCTGAGACAGATTTAACCACAGTGCCTAAACCAAAGGTCTCTAGATGTCCCCTTGATCTCTCTGGTAGAAATAATTGTCCCTAGAGCTGGGATGGCTGAATGGATGAGTCCCCCCCATAGCAGCAGTAGTTCACAGCTGCCATGTCAGTGTAAACTGGTGTCGGTGACAACTAGAGTTAATAGACTAGACAGTAAATTGTCACTACAGAGGAAAAGGTCTACATCCTGCTTGGTTTTTTGCTCTATTGGTGTTAATGGACAACTGTGATACTTGCTTCAAGGACCATAACCTCATTTGTCTATAATTTTGAATTTGGGCTTGCTTCAGCTTTGTATGTTTCCTTTACTTTTCATCTCCAATAAGCAGATCTCCAAAGCTGGTCTGTGACTCCAGATTCATTCCAGTTCTTTTTTCATTTCTCTTCCACCTTTGTCCTTCAAATTAATGGAGTTACCTTCTTGAGTGGCTTTGCTGTAAGGAAGCAGAATATCAGCAAGTCAGACATAGTTTGTCATCTTCCTAATCATGTAATCCTGCCTGAAGTACATTAAAGTGTTTATATAAGGTTGAATGGTTGGATAATAGTAACAGCTCTGTTCTGTTTGCTCTGTATTAGAGTTAATGATTGTAGTCAGTGACTGGTGGAATTGTAAATGATAAATTTTTTTAAATCTTTGAAATTCTTTGTTGAATAATTACATTTTACCTTCTAATTTTGCAAGTTGGTCTGTGTTGTTAAATCTGTTACTTCAGCTAATCTGTTCACTGATGCTGCCGACTGTTTAAGTGTTAGCAAGCACCTGTCCACACTTGATAATAGAGGACTTTGATTAGGAGCTACAGGGAAAAGAATTCCTGTTTGTTGCATACAGTTTAAACACAGAGTGACATTATCTCCAGTATGTGTTTCAAGGCTGTCATTAGTATAAAGGTGATGCTGTGTGGCTGGTAATGTGCAGCATTCATGTGTACTGGGATCATTTCTCTGCGTGTTTTGCTCTTGCAAACAGCAAACCTTGCATTTCATCAGAAATTTTAAATATGTTTGTGTTTGACAGTGCATTGCACAGTTGATTGAAGTTCTGTGCGTGCAGTTAGACATGGGAATAAAACAAAAACTCTTCTAATTCACCTTTTTGAATCCTGCAGCTTGGCTGAGGAGGAAATAAAGGCAGAGCAGGAGGTGGTGGAGGGGATGGATATCTCCACTAGATCCAAAGGTAAGAAAGAGCATTTCACATCTGTTCTACAACGTACAGATATTTGTAAACCATCACAGTGAAACTGTGTAAACTACCATGAAGCTGCTTTTCCGTGAAGATTTAAGACTTGTATTTTTTTACAATTATTGCTGTATGTTAGAAATAGTTTTCGTTTTTGCTTGATTTTCATTTAATGTCAACTTCTCCCCACACACACTCCATGGTTTCTGGTTTATGAGTAACTTAGGTTAAATTATGATAGAAAGCCATCAGCTGCTTGTATCCTCTCACTTCTGTGGCTTCCTTTGAGGTAATTTTGGATTTGTAATGTAGCAGAAAATAGTAATAATGATAATAATAGGATGGTATTGCCTACAGTTTGTTTGTAGAAGAGACCATGAAATCTCATCTGTGTTTCTCCTTAGAAAGACGTTAGTTCCATTGCTGGTCTGTTCTCAAGTTGTACTGTCTCATGAATTTAGCCCACAGAAATAGTTTTACTTTTCTGTAGGGTTAAGATGAGGTTTCTCAGGACACTGTGGTGACCTAATACCTGGTGGTTATTGGAAGGGTCCATCTTTTGTCTTCCAGCCTTCTCAGCCACGTGAACATTCAGTTCTCCTTGCTTTCTGGATTCTGATCAATTCAGAGAGAGTTACTCTGGCAGAAAGACTCTCACATTTATGCTGAGTGTGTTTGCTGTTGGTACAAGCTGCTGCACCAGCTCACAGACAGCTCTGGTAGTGATTGTGAGGACCGTGGTTTGGAATACAAAGGCAGGATCACCACAGTGCTAATTCAGATTGGCTGAAGCTGTCATTGTGTGGAAGTCACTGGTATGGCCACAGCAAGACTCCTGAGTGTTTTAAACACCAGCGAGAGTGGTCTGAACAGCCTTTGTACAGAGAAACCTCTGAACAAATTAACTGAAGATGAATAATAATGGAATTTATATTTAGTTAACTAGACACTCATATGCTTCAACTGGATTGTTAGCTTTAACGTGTCTGTTTGCCCTGCTTGTTGCAGGAGGTTGGACTGGATGACCTTTGGAGGTCACTTCCAACCCTATAATTCTATGTTGACACAGCCCAAGCCAGCACCATTTTAAGGGCAGGAATAAGAACCACCCACCCCAAGCCATATATATTATCTTCAATGAAGTGATATATTGTTTTCAGGTGTCAGTGAAGAAGTGATGTGAGGTTGTAAAGAAATCTTGGGCCTGTTTGCCATCTTGTTTTGTTCCCAGTCCAGTACATGAGTTAGTGGTGGAACTTTGTAACAGTTGAGTATGTACTTTTGTGTAGAAAGTGAAAGGTTCATAAATGGAATCTGCCAAGAGCTGGCCCTATTCTAGGCCTCATAAAATTAATCTTTCTGAACTTCTGTCCTATGGGTTGAGAGGAGTTTTTCAGGTTAGTGCAGTGTTTCTGTAGCTGAGGTCACAAACCAGGATTAAAAACCTGTTGTTACTCTCCATGCAAGGCAGAAAAAATGCAGCCACGTTCTGAACTGGTGGGATAGTGGTGGGAATGTTTCCTCTTGTACTGTCACAACTGTTCAGAATTTTGTCTTGTGTGTTTTAGAAAGGCTGTAGATGAGGAAGCTGACCCTATATAGACAAACCCTTAAAAGAAGCATACAGCTTTGCTTAGTTTGTTTGAGGTTTTTCTGATGGTCTGAGAAGCCTGTGGGTCAGAAGATCAGTCAGTGGAATTGTGTAACTTCAGGATGGTCCTGGAGAAGCTGATATGCCTCGAGTTTGTGACCTAACTGGTTCTGCTGCAGTCCCTACAACATGTGTGAGGCCATGTCTAAAGAAAGTTGTAGCAAAATAAATTGCTTTAAAACCAATGTGTCTGATGCAGAGCTCTTCATGAACATTCTTGCTTTGGTATAAGCAGTTTAATTTTAATTGCTGTAAATGAATTGCAGTTCAGTTTAAGCTGAGCTGAAATGTGCATTGTTTAATTCTGTACCAGGGCTGTTAATGCAGCCTTTGATTTGGTTTAAGAAAGATGGTTTCAGAGCAGACTGAGCTGGTCAAACTGCTCAAAGCAGCAGTTTTATCCACTTCCTGCCATACCTGAGCTGCTAGGAAACTAACTGAACCATAAAACATGAATGGTTTTCTACTAGCTTAGTGTGCTGCAGTGGTTTGGTAGGCTTCCAGCACTAGTGTGAGGGAGAGGGCAGGAATATACTGGTTGGGTGCAGGAAGTACAGAGCTTTGTTCGCAAGGATTAGGTAGGGTTAAGCTGTATTGAAACTAGAGCTTAAAACTATGGCTGACACTTCTTAGTCCTTATAGTGGGACATATGAGAGTGAGTCTGTAGCTGCGATCAGAGCTACACAGCCCTGCATGCTCATCTTCAGCTGCAGTTTTCTGCCCTTCTCCTTAGACTGGCACTGTGGCACAGGGAGCTGTATCAAGCAGCTGATCTAGCAGAATTTTCCATGTCTAGAGACATTCAGAACTGGCCTGGACATGTTCCTGTGTGATGTGCTCTGGGAGAAGCTGCTCTGGCAAGGGGGTTGGACTAGATGATCTCTAGAAGTCCCTTCCAACCCCCACCATTTGATGATTCTCTTCTGTGATTCAGATTGATAATTTTTCATTGTATTAGTTTTTGCCTGAATCATGAACTGATTAACCCCACTGTTACAAGTGCCTGTCTGCAACATGTTGTGAGCACAGACATCTGGTGAGGTAAGGAAGGTGGGACGAGTAGAGTTACCATTGCAGGTACAATTTAGATCCTACTGATTAGGTGTGCATGTGTGGCTTTGCTAAGGACAAGGTTTTAAAATACACTGCTCTCTTAATCAGAACAAGAAGGCATAAGGCATCTGAGAGCCAGAAGGAGGAACTGACAGCTTAAAGGGGGATGGTGTCCATAACCATGAAATGGAGTCAGCAGTGGATTGCTGTTTAGCAAAAGAGAAAGGCCATGTATTACATTATTATAATATTTTGCATGTGATACACTAACATACCTGACAGAAACATCTTGTTATAGTTTTGTTGCAGCCCCATGACCTACTTTTTAATCTTGCTTATTAAATAGTTCAGGATGGGGCTTGCAAGGCTTTCTGGAGAATTTTCTGAGTATTTCTAGGTTGTGGTTCAAGAGGAGCAGAAGAAACTTGATTGTTTGGTGCAGCTGGGTCTTCACTGGCACTTGTTCTCTTTTCACAGTAGTGAATTTGTGCTGTGCTTTTTCATTCTGTGGACCTGGAAGGTTTTTCTTTTCTTTTTTTAATTATTGGGTTGTTTTTCTCGTAGTTTATCTTCCTTAACCTGCCAGTGACAATTAGTTCTGGTGGCTATTGGACTCCATGCAGGTTTCCTGTGTTACAGCTTGTTCTGCGACTACTGCAATTTGAGAAGGAACTTCTTCACAGTGAGGGTGACAGAGCACTGGAACAGGCTGACCAGGGGGGTTGTGGAGTCTCCTTCTCTGGAGACGTTTAAAACCTGCCTGGATATGTTCCTGTGCGACTTGGTCCAGGTGGTCCTGCTCTGGCAGGGGGATTGGACTAGAATGATCTTTCAACTTCCCTTCCAATCCGTAATGTTCTGTGATTCTGTGACTAGTCAGAAGGAGCACTTTAACTCCCTTCTTCTTATCAGCAGTCATATATCCATTTAGTTCTGTGCTGGCTCTTGACAGACTCTGGAGTCAGTTAAGGACATGGATAGAGCAGTTGTTTTCTATCTGCTTATCTCCCTGAACCAGATTACTAGGGAGCTGGAAAGATGTCATTGCCAGGAGCAGACTTGCCTCTGTCAGTGACAGCTAGACATTAGATGGTCTTGGCACATAAAATCCTATACTGAGATACTTCTGCTTAATGCTGAGAATTCTGACTTCTACCACTGTTGCATTGCTGCAGGTTTCTGTTGAAGGCTTTGGTCTTAGGGTCTTAGGTCTCCTAGTGGTAAAAGGTTCAGATTTTCTGAATATGAATGCAAAATCACTATTAGAGTGGAATCTCCAGAATATCCTGCATCTTCTATAGCAGGTTCATAACAGTACATAATGTATCACCTGGATTTACAAGAATATTAAGTATTGAATCACATTAGATTCTTACTGCAGTGTGAAAGCAAATTTGAGGCTCCTCCAGTCAACAGCAGTACAGTCCAAGGTTTTTATTTCCAGAGCAGAGTCATTGTTACTCATTGTTAGTGATCAACAGGGGGTCTTCAGGAGCATCCTGGGACAGCAAGACTCTTAACTTACATCTCTCACACTGCAAGGTGTTGGGAAGCATTTCCTTGTCTTCCAGAGTCTTACAATGAAGAAACAAGCAACAGTGTCTTTTTGCAGACACTGTTGATGTGTCTGCAAAAAATTGTATAACGGTAGGAGCTTGAAACACAACCTTTGTTGTTTGAATCTGAGGGTGGAGGATTTCTGGAACAGGTTGCTTAGAGAGGTGGTGGAGGCCTCATCCCTGGAGCCACTCAAGGTCAGGCTGGATGGGGCTCTGGGCAATCTGGTCTGGTGAGTGATGGACCTGATTGGTGTAGGGGGGTTGGACTGGATGCTCCTTAGAGGTCCTTTGCAACCCAACGCATCCGCTGATTCTATGATTGGTTGCAGCAGTTGAAATTTCTGGAATGTAAAGAGGCTTATAGAGGTAGACAGCAGCTGTGCCGCATTTAAAAATACTGCCATGTTAAAAACAGCTAAAATGCTTCAGAGTGTGAGTTCTAATAGATCTATCCATGATTTTAAGTGTTTCAAAGACAATTAAGATGGCTATATTATTACAGGTAATAAATCTACCAGAAACAGTTCAGGACAACAAATACAATTGGAGACTTAACAGGTTTGGAATCTGTGTAAATTATTAATTGAAGCCTGTTCTGTCAGCTCTAATTAAAGCTTTATTGGTAGAATGGCAAGTGTCAAAGATGCTTAGAAACACTTATATAGACACTGTTCAATGTTGGGTTTAGTCTGGAATTACATTGGTTGCTGTTAGTTTAACCTAGTTTTTCAATTAAAAACATAAAAGATGTATGGAAAGCACTACATCAGGGGTGTAAGATGTCACTGCCAGTAAGCCTCTGTGCTATTGCAATAAAGCACGTTGGTATTACTGGTTTTCATAAGCAACTGCATTTGGGTATCAAGGAAAAAGCAAAACCAACAACCTTTTACTTTTCACGCATTTTCTGAGTTGGCATCTGCTTCCATTGAGATGTCAGGGATCATTGCTCTTGAATTCGTACTGTACAGCACTTGGTGATGAATAGGACATCAAAGATATGGTTGTGGCCTGTACTCCATGTACTGCAGCTGGATAAAATCCCTGGTACACGATAATAGCACACCTTTGTTCATTTTTATAGCTTTTTCTAAGCAAAACTGTATTAAGTGACTATTACAGTTTATCTGCTTAAAAATTGAATCACCATCATGTCAACTTGGACTTCTAAAATAGTCATAAAGTGTGAAATTCAGTTTCTTTAAGGTGTAAGTATGCTTTGCTCTGTCTCCTGGCAGCAGTAGTTGCTAATCCTTCAGTCATGCAATGGCAACCTGGAAGATTTTAGGCTGTAGGTGAAGCTCAGGTGAGTTTGTTCCCCAATGAGTGGTTTGTGAGAGCACTCAAAGGTGTTTATGTCAACCTTGGCAATGATAAAGAGCAATTAATAATAACCTAGTGATGTAAAAACAGGTAACCTCTCATGAGAGCTCACCAAGTTATTTCAGGTGTCTGGTTTTTTATTTGTGCTTGAAACATGATTCTGAGATTAAGAAAGCAAAATCACATTCAAAAACTTAATGGAGTAAGGTTCCTTGACAAATTAATTCATGTTGGTTTATCAATAAAATGTTCATTTCTTAATTTACCGTAATGCACTTCATGTAGTATAGGGAACATTTCATTTCTTACTACCCTTCTCGCAGTAACTGCAACTGATCTCGACCTTTTTGGTGAGGAAAAGTAATTGCACTGATTGATGCCTCTTTGAAAAGCTTGGTTCAGGCTAATTTTAAGGAGTTTTGTAGAAGCAGCAGGGGGCTTGCAGGGACGTGTTCTAAATGGTGATGAACTGCCACAGTGAGATACCTTCCAAAATAAGACCATTCTTAATCATTACATACAAATTCTTGCTCTTCCTTTTTTGAGCAAAAACATGAATCCACTTCATGAGTAGCTGTTTTGCTTACCAGCTTATGGCATAGTTTCATAGAATCATAGAATCATTAGGGATTGGAAGGGACCTCGAAAGATCATCTAGTCCAATCCCCCTGCCATGGGC
>JAOXOE010000848.1:6623151-6678470 GCA_028565055.1 Phoeniculus purpureus | reverse complement strand
CCAGGGAGGTGGTTGGGGCCCCGTCCCTGGAGGTGTTTAAGGCCAGGCTGGATGAGGCTCTGGCCAGCCTGATCTAGAGTCGGGTGTCCCTGCCCATGGTGGGGGGGTTGGAACTGGATGATCAGATGGTCCCTTCCAGCCCAGAGTGATTCTGATTCTGTAACTTCTCCAGTGAGTGATCCTGCTGTGGCAGGGGGATTGGACTGGATGATCTTTCGGGGTCCCTTCCAACCCCTAATGATTCTGTGATTCTATGAAATGTTTAAAACCCACCTGGACATGTTCCTGTGTGACTTGATCTAGGAGATCCTGCTGTGGCAGAAGGATTGGACTAGATGACCTTTCGGGGTCCCTTCCAATCCCTAACGATTCCATGATTCTATACATGAAGGGGGCTGCAAGAAAGCTGGGGTCAGGCTTTTGACACAGGTGCTTAGTGAGAGGACAGGGGCAAAGCACTGCAGACTTGAAGACGAGAGATTTAGGTTGGATGTTAGGAACAAATTCCTTCCTGTGGGGGTGGTGAGATGCTGGAACAGGTTGCCCAAGGAAGTTGTAGCTGCCCCATCCCTAGAGGTGCTCAAGACCAGGTTGGCCGGGGCCCTGGGTAACCTGCTCTAGTGAAGGTGTCCTCTGCCTCTGCAGGGGAGTTGGAACTGGATGACCTTTAAGGCTCATTCCAACCCTGGCCATTCTATGATTGTAGTCTGATCACATTCCCTGATCTCTGAAAACTTATCACTGCACAGAAAAAGACTGCAGTGAAGGATGCCTTAACTAGTCAAACACACACGTTATTTTCTTTGCACTTTTCAGTCTTAGCTCATCATGCAGCTCCGTAACTACAAAAAAGCAAGGAAGACTAGTCCATTTAATGAAAAATCAATCAAGACTGCACGCTACTAAAAGCTCAGCTACTCGTTTCCCAAAAAGACATCCCCAATTCTGTGCAGAATTAACACTCCAACTCTCACAACCGCTTTGTCTTGAAAATGAAACTAGAAACTGTGTATTACAAAGCAACCCACAGATAATAAACAATTAGATCAGCAAAGCTCTGCTCCGCTCAAATTAACACGTTTCTATAAATCACAGCAAAATTTACCTTGACTTTCATTCCCGTTACGGAGTTAGCACCTCAACAGCCAATAAATAGAAAGAGCTAATGAAATATTTCAGTATCTCTCAATATTTTCAGCTCTGTCTCTTCGCTTGAAAGGAAAAGAGTAATGAACTGCTTTATTATTCACTTACAACAACAAGAGTTACACCAAGTCCTTGTTTTTCCCAGACTTCAAAGTAATTTTTTATCTCTCTGCAACAATGACAAAGGAAACCTTTGACCGAAAGGACAGTTATTTAACAGCGCTGGAGAAGTTCTGCTTTGAGTTCTTCTTCCTTGCTTCTTTCGACTAAGGGGTAATGACAAAGACATACCGGGCAGCTAAGAGCTAGCCGAGAGCTCTGCACTCTCCAGGAAACTGAACCGAGGGGAGACCTTACTGCCCTCCACGACTACCTGAAGGGACATTAGATCAGAAGAGATCTAATGCAGAGAGGTGGGTGCTGCTCTCTTCTCACAGGTCATTAGTGATAGCACAAGAGGGAATGGCCTGAAGCTGCACCAGGGGTGGTTTAGGCTGGACAGTAGGAAAACTTTTTCTACTGAAAGAGTAGTCAGGGCTCGGAGCAGGCTGCCCAGGGATGTGGCTGAGCCACCATCCCTGGATGTGTTTAAAGATCATTTAGATGTGGTGCTTAGAGAGCTAGTCTAGTGGTAGATCTGGTCTATCAGAGTAGGGTTATTGGCTGGAATTGATGATCTCCCGGGTCTTTTCCAGTCAGAATGATTCTATGATCCCTTGGGAGTAAGTTTCCATGAGAGACAAGCATCTAGACTTCTATCAAAACCCAGGTTATTCAACTATATATTGAGTCTCCTGGGCTACTCGTACTTACTAGCAGAAATATTCACTACAGGAAACAAGTTCTCTAACTGAGAGCATCCTCGTATATCAAAAGAGTTGATGGACTTGAGATGGGTTGGAAGACAAACCTGTTGCAGTCCAGCAAGAACAAGCCAGAAACACGAAGAAAAGCTCTCTAACTGAGAGCATCCTCGTATATCAAAAGAGTTGATGGAGTTGAGATGGGTTGGAAGACAAACCTGTTGCAGTCCAGCAAGAACAAACCAGAAACACGAAGAAAGGACTGGGAGATTTTGTTGGTCATTCACCCGCAAAGAGAGTATGCCCTGGATCTAAAATTGTATCAAAAGGGACAGTGAAATCATCATCACCTCTTTAATGATCTATGTGAGAACACTTAGAAGAAAATTAATTAGAAGCACGTTCAAAGGATCAAGAATGCATGTAACAGGCAGGCTAAAGAGATGTAAGGTCTGCAATAGATTCATTAGCACTTTTTTTGTTGTTTCTAGAACTAGAAGACCAGCCTTGAGTAACCACAACCTGCAAAGTTTTGAGGATATCCTCCAAGGTTTCATTCCAAACCAGGTGGCCCTGTGATCTTTGGACACTCAAACACCAAATGGAAGGGGCTTTTCTAAAAGACAAAATGCTGTCTAAGAGAAGAGTCAAGCATCTGAGCGCCCGTGCTGATGTGCAGTCATCAGTGTGACACTGGGGTACCCGAGGCTTCCATGCAAACATTAACCACAGCCTCTGTTGAGTGCTTGTGACCCTGTCTGGACGAGTGAGCCGTTCCTTACTCCCTAACCCACAGAAAGGAGACAGGAAGCCAAGTGTACCATCACACTGTCAGTAGTGACGCTGCTGACAATAAACGTGGTGAATTTATGTTGTAACTTTGTCTTTCCAAGGAACACCCGTGCGAATAGCGGTGCTGACACACTCAGATAAGTATTGGGCAAGAAACGAGCTGTTGTCCACAGACCGACCTCCTCGAGCAGTCAGACCACCTCAGCACCATCAAAACCCTCCACAGAAATGCAAAACCAAGGCAGCCAGACGCCCTGTTTTGAAGACCACGATTCTCACTGTGTATTCATTTTAGGTATTCGGACAGCATCTGCAAAACCCTCTTGCCCTTGAAACAAGAGGCCACTATTAAAGCCCAATGGATTCGAAGACCCAAAAAAGCCCTGCCTGCAGATGTCTTGTGAGAACAAATTCCTGAGACGCAGCAGGTAAACAGGTTTCAGGGATGGCAGAAAGTCAGCTGCTCCTAATGGTGTCACAGCAACAGGCATTTTAAACTGTAATTGCAGACGAGAAGACACACGTGTAACCTGTCACCACAGCTATGGAGTAAAGGGGTGGTTTGGGTTGGAGGGGAAATAGGTCACCCTTTTGCTAAAACCTTTTTGAAAGTAGGGATGGAGATGCCAGCTCTTAAATACAGGTCCATACACGGTGGCTTTACCAACAATTATACCCTGAGGACTCTTATCGGGGTTTACAAGGAAGCTGTGGGTGCAGGAAGCCCTTTAAAGGCTTCTGCAATTTGTTCAGCTGCATGGTTTTGACCTTGTTGCATGGACTCGATCTATGCTTGTAGAAATAGCACCAGCTCCTCGCTGACATTCAAAGGATGAGCTATGTAAGTGACAAAAAGGATCCTGTTGCTAGACTCTAGTATACAGGTAATGTCAAACTCCTGGGAAGCTTCTGCTCGTACTACCACCTCTTCAAGAACAACCACAGGACCACAGAAGCACTGAAGTGGGAAAAGACCCTTGCGACCATCAAGATGTGATCCTTGGAAACAGGTCACCACACAAGTAGAACGTGGGGTGGTGTGTTCTGAGGACACATTCGTATCACGCTATCTAAGGAACACTCATAAACGCCCTTCGGACACCAGCCTTAGGAAAGACGTAAATTTAACCTGTGACCGAGCTCAACCACCACCCACATGAACAAGCTGAACAGCAGAAACGACCACCTCACGCTCTTTGTTTTTCAGTGGCTGCCTCTGAACCTCCGATGAGCTTCCGAGACGTTCACTGCGCAGGGACAGAGACGGAAAGCAAAGCACCTTTTGGAATAAAAACTGTGTAGAAATACTTGCAAATTAAACGCCTCCTTTCACTTTCATCAGAGCTTTCCTTTTAAAAAGAATCAATAAAGCTTCACAAGAGTAAACTGTGTGCAGTTGTTCCTCCTTCATCAACATCGGTGCCAATTAAATCCTGAACCTTAAACCTTCATTGTTCCCTAGTAGCTGCCACCAGAAGAAACACGGATTTTCTGAGATCCAGGCTGAGACTTGCTGCAGCAGCAGCCAGATAAAATACTGTGTTGACTTGTCTGCTTGACACTGAAGCGACGTGGTGGAAAATAAATACATAATACCGAGACAATAATTCTCCATAAACACTTAACTTTTGTGACCACAATTAACACTCGGGGGGAGGAAAAAAAGCCATTGACACGTCTGCCTGGCTCCTGCTTCTGCACTGCTCCTCAGGCTGCTTTCCCAAGCGGCGCCTGGGCTCCTGCAGAAGCTGAGCTGCTCCTGACCCCAGGAGCTACCTCCAAATCAGCCATGGGGAGAAAGAGGGGAGCAGGATGACAGAAGTTAAATACAGCTATAAAACAAGACTGACTCCCAGCTAGGATCCACAACAGAAGTGTAAACGTCTGCTGAGAGCAGCTCATCTACCTCAGCTCCCTCTCTCTCACCCTCAAGCTTTTGGGGCTTCTCTACAAGGAAGACAGGAGGACACCAACGGTTTTGTGGGAGCGATACCCGATTTGCACAAGCAGACAAAAGGGCAGAACTAGTCCTACATTAATGATGCTACAGGGTCTTAATTGCTCATTAAATAACCAGAAAAACACGTTCTCTTAAGGCACATTTTGGGAATGCAGCTGATTTATGTTTTGATGAACACAGCTGCACATCTCTCGCTCCACTTCTTCAGATCGCAGAACAACTGCTGCAACACCAAACTCCTCCAAAACACCATGAACCTCATTATGTGGTATTTTCACATCTACTCAGTGCACTGAGAGTTCTCACTGAACTGAACAAAGAACTGAAAACAGAAATAATCCTCAAGTGGTAAGTTTGTCCTTAATACCTAGAAGAACACACCACTTCTTCTCATCTCCCCATCAATATTAGTATAAAGGTGATGTTTTTGTTACACGAAGTAGAGAGACACCATAAAAGGTCCTCAACTCAGAGTCCTTGAAGTTGCACCACTGTAGAGGGAAGACTTTAAGCTCATTACACTAAAAGCACAGGAGCATGGCCAGAAGCTGTATTACAAGATTTATTGCATGGTCTGCATTGGGCACTAAAGTACCTGGTGTTACCTTATTGTTTACCACCAGCATGGATGCTTTTAGCATAGACTGTAGTTTGCTACTCGCTTGTACGGGACTCAAGGGAAACCAAAGCTCTGCCCTCTACCAGATGCAGATACCAGTGCTCTGTATATACCTGGGAGGTTACTATGACTTACTTACCATGGATGAACTAATAGAGCTTGAAATTAAGTTATTCTCTTCACCTCATCGACGACAACCCTTATTTTGCTTTAAGTTCACATAATTCCACCTCTGTTTATGGTAAAGTAGAACAAGCTGCCCTTACAATAAGTGAGAACACTCACAAACACTTCATGCTGGTTGAGCCAAATCAGATCAGAACCACATCTTTATTTTAAAACTATGTAGTGTTCCTGCACAGGCCACTTCGAAGTTGGAAAACAGTATTAAGCTTTATTCTGTCCATTTTTATCAACACTACAATTCAGAAACACTCATAACGTTGACACAGAAGTTTGAGGATAGTCTGAGATTTTGAAGAACAAAGCAGCAACCTCGAGTAACGCCAGTTAACTACTGAGCAAGCCCAACCTATTTCAAGGATACAGCACCAACCCTTAATAACTTATGAATCCCTTTGAATCAATACGTTTGGAGCACTAATTCAAGATGATTAAAGAAGCAGATAACGCTAAGAATTACAATGCAAAGCACATAATCTGTAAACATCAACCACAAAACATTATTAATTGTTATATACTCCTCGTGTATTTGCACTACGCACGGATTCCAAACGCAAATATTGATCTGAAGAGAAATACCTACTGTATATGCACACACTGAAACAGTTTGCTCAGCTATACGGCATCGGCGGTTATTTGACAAGTTAGAGCATCACAAGCATTTACATAGTCACCTATTCCATCTCAGGGTGCAATGCCATGGAGGTGGGTGCCCTGGAGACAGAGGATACGGAGAAAGCAGAGATACTGCACACCCTCTCTGCCTCTGTCTACACTTCTCGAGGCTGTCCTGATATCAAGCCCCAGACTGCTGAGGCTCCAATGGAAGTTGAGGCAAGAAAGGAGCTTGTCTTGGTTGGTGAGGACTGGGTTATGGATGCAAACTGGATGTACAGAAATCCATGGGCCCTGAGGAGATGCACCCATGCGTGCTAAGGGAGACAGTGGAAGTCATTGCTAAGCCACTCTTCATCATCTTTGCTAAGTCCTGGGGATCAGGACAGGTGCCTAGGGACTGGAGGATAGCAAATGTCACTCCCATCTTCAAAAAGAATAAGAAGGAGGACCCAGCTAACTATAGACCAGTCAGCCTCACCTCCATCCCAGGAAAGGTGATGGAACAGTTTGTCCTAGAGGCTGTCTCCAGGCACATCAAGGACAAGAGGGTAGTTAGGGACAGTCAGCATGGCTTCACCAAGGGACACTCATGCTTGACAAACCCGAGAGCCTTTTATGAAGGCATAACCAGGTGGATAGATGATGGCAGAGCAGTGGATGTGGTCTAGCTTGACTTCAGCAAAGCATTTGACACAGTCGCCCACAGCATCCTCACAGCCAAACTGAGGCAGTGTGGTCTAGATGATCAGGTAGTGAGGTGGATCGTGAACTGGCTGCAGGATAGAAGCCAGAGAGTAGTGGTCAATGGGACAGAGTCTTGTTGGAGGCCTGTATCTAGTGGAGTCCCCAAGGGATCAGTACTGGAACCAGTGCTATTCAGTCTACTCATTAATGACTTGAATGAGGGATTAGGGTGCACTGTCAGCAAGCTTGCTGATGACACAAAGCTGGGGGCAGTGGCCGACACCCTAGCCGGCTGTGCTGCCATTCAGCAGGACCTGGATGGGCTGGAGAGCTGGGCGGGGAGATATTTAATCAGCTATACATGTGGAGTTTTGCACTAATCCCAGGTACCAGTGTAGGCTGGGGACTGAGCCGTTGGAGAGCAGTGTAGGAAAAAAGGACCTGGAAGGTCCTGGTGGCTAGCAGGATGACCATGAGCCAGCAATGTGCCGTTGTGGCCAAGAAGGCCAACAGTGTCCTGGGGTGTATCAGAAGGGAGGTGTTTAGCAGACTAAGAGAGATTCTCTTCTTCCTCTACTCTGCCCTGGTGAGACCACATCTGGACTATTGTGTCCAGTTCTGGGCCCCTCAATTCCAGAAGGACAAGGAACTGCTGGAGGGAGTTCAGTGCAGAGCCACAAAGATTTCGAAGGGACATCTTCCTCATAAGGGAAGTCTGAGGGAACTGGATGTCTTCAGCTTGGAAGAAAGGAGAGGAAGAGATGACTCATTAATGTTTATAATTATGGGTGGGTGTCAGGAGGATCGAGCCAGACTCTTCTCAGTGTCATCTAATAACAGAACAAGGGGCAGTGGGTGTAAGGTGGAACATAGGAGGTTCCACATCAATCTGAGAAGGAACTTCTTCATGGTGAGGCTGACAGAGCACTGGAAGGGGCTGCCCAGATGGGTTGTGGAGTCTCCTTCTCTGGAGACATTTAAAACCTGCCTGGACATGTTCCTGTGAGACTAGATCTAGGGGCTCCTGCTGTGGTGGGGGATTGGACTGGATGATCTTTCGAGGTATCTTCCCATCCCTAATGTTCTGGGATTCTGTGGTTGTGTGATGGTCCTGCACTCGGGGAAGTAATTGTGGAGAAAAGAATTAGATGTGCATAAAATTAATGACTATGATATAAATGAAAAAAGTTTTAAAAATCGGGGGTTTTACCTTGAGGAGTGAGCATGGAATGGAGGAAAGGTTCAGGCCGAACACTGGAACACTCCAGATGTGTTGCAGGAATCCTGCCAGTGGAGCCTTCTGCCTCCGGTGGACAGCAGAAACCAGCAGCTCTAAGGGGGACCCTGGGCTGTCTTGGTCCGTTTTCGAGCTCTTGCTGCCACCTGGCGATTGCGGGAGGAAGAGCAGCGCCTCCGTGAAGGAGCTCGATGGCACTTGGTCCAGGATTGTGCTGGACATTGTGCTGGGCAAGCGCGTTTCCTTTCCGCTCTGCCAGCCCTGGGCATTGCTCTGTCTGCTCTCTCGCTTCTGATAAGGGGCAGCGGCTTCACATTAGAGAGGGGCAGATTGAAATGAGCTGTTAGGAAGAAGTTCTTTAGCGGGAGGAACAGGTTGCCCGGGGAGGGAGTTCAGGCCCCGTCCCTGGAGATTTTCAAGGGGAGACTGGACAAGGCTCTGGGCAACCTGATCTAGTGGAGAATGTCTCTGCTTCCTGCAGGGAGGTTTGGCTGGATGACCTTTGGAGGTCCCTTCCAACCTGGGCTGTACTATGATCTGTGACCCACCTACCCATGCAAAAGTTAGTAAAGCAGCAGCTCAGAGCGTGGCCGCAGCCAAAACCATTTATGATGCAGTTCATTCTAAGTGTCACAGGATGGGCTGGTGATTCACTCCCAAGAACCACACAGAGGACCCACCCCACTGTAACAGGCTGTTTCTCCCTCTCTTACTCCTTTCCCTTCTTTTTCCGTGCAGAATTCAAACCAAGCTATGTTCGGAATCGTTCGATCCGTTCTGTGTCTGTTGAGCTGGATGGAGCCATTTACAGCTTGGCTTTGGAGGATGGCTACCAGCCTGTCTTGCCGAGGAATATGACCAAGCGGCACCAGGCGCAGAGGGCTCTCCTCCGTGAAGAGGAAGACAAAGATGTGGGGGAATACAGTGGCACTGGTGGCATTGCAGAGGATACAGCCCCTAATCTGATAAAAGTGACCCACAGGTGAGGCTCATGATGCTTTTCTGAAACTTTTGCTGCTGAAGTGGCAGCAGCTGCAATTGAAAAGGTGAATGAGCCTGCGATAAGCAGTGTGTGTGTCCCTTTCCTTTGGGATACCTGCTGTCACTCCCCTACAGTTGTTATCGTCATCTATGCAACAGCTTTCGGGTTTGGTTTATTTCTGCCATGTACAGAGGGGCATGAAGTTACTGAGAGCCTTCAGCAAAGCTTCCATGTCCTCTGCACTTTGAAGGCAGCATTGACAAGGGCAGGTTTCCAGGGAGGACAAGCAAAGCTCTTGACAGCAGCTGTGTTGTTTCACACCACTGCAGAACCAGGAAAGGCTCAACCCACAGAAATCTATGTGTGTGGGGGGTAACATGGCCTGGCTGAGGACCAAAGGCTTTAGCTGGAGTGTGCTCTAGTTTCATTAGCTGTTGCTTTGTATTTCAAAGTCCAAGTCAGCCGTGAGGGAAGGAGTAGTCTCTCAGGATTCCTGCTGGCAGCGCTAGGAAAGGAAAATCTATGTTATGGATGGAGGTGCATGGATAAGGAGCATTGGGAAAAGGAATTATTGAGAGAGGTGAGGGATGGTCTGTTCTTCAGAGTTTCAAGTCTGAGGGCTGATGATGTGTCTTCAACTGTCCTTAATTACATTAGGACCATTTCTGCATATGAATTATCAGGAAATCCACTGATCATTATTGATCGTGTGCACTGCGTGGTTAATGACTAAATTCTGCACATGTGCTTGGACCAGTTAGCTGCTGTTGGCAGTGCTGGTTTCCATTTGACTTCTGTTTGCAGGGTTAGAGACTTGCTCAAACGAGGAAACCCAGCTAGGTTGACATTGGAGAATGGTGCTCTCATGGTTCAGGACCCAGAGATCACTGCTTGTGCTTCCCCTCTGGAGCAAGTTAAATGGATTTTTGCTGCCCTGTTGGGCTAATCCCAAATCCCTACAGGGAGTGGTCAGGGAGGTTGTGCACAATTCATGAGTCCCCAGAAACCCTCGCAGAAAAGGCAGCAGGGGGACAACAAGCCTGAGGTGTTTTAAAGAAAATAAAGGAGTTGTGACAGGACTCAGCTTGAATTTAAAAAATGATTCAAAAATTGACCCCTAAGAAACTTCTCAGGTAAGTCTGTCAACAGTTCTTGCTTGGTTGGGTTTGAAAGCCTTTTAAAACCTGGATTGTATTAAAACTTAGGGAAACAAGGACTTTAAATGGTCACAGGATAATTTGCTGTAGAGAGCAGGGAGGTACCTCTGAAAACAATCACCCCTTTTGCAGAAAACAGCAACACTTCTCTGTTCTTTTTTCTTTGTTTATCCATTTTAGAGAGAAGTGCTTCATCCTTGCCCCTACCCCTGTATCACTTAATTATGCACTGGGAAATTGCTTCTGAGTGATGCTTCCAGTGCTTGCTGGCTAGCAGAGATTATTTATGCAGGCAGCCTAATGAATGAGCAAGAACTCTGCAGCACAATTTACATACAGAAATTAAGCAGCAACAGGTTCTGCTTGATAGCAGCAGTCTCCTTGAATTTTTTCTACATCTGAAAGATTTCCATGGCAACTCAGAGCCAACCTTCTGTCCTGGCTCCCAGCACACTCGTGTCTCTGGAATGAACGTTGGGGGGTTTAATTTTGCCTGTTGTTTCCAGTGTGGCTGTTCATCTGCCCTGGAGCTTTGCTACTAAACCCAGCTGTTTGTGTCGCTCTGTCTGTGTTTGACAACAGTCATCGTTGTTTGTTTTCCCATTGCAAGGTGCTACATCCTGGAGAATGACACCATCCAGTGTGATACAGACCTCTACCGGTCACTGCAGGCGTGGAAGGACCATAAACTTCATATTGACCACGAGGTCAGTGATGGTGGTAGTGGTGTGTATTCAGGGTGAGCTTACACCACGGTTCTCTGTGGGCTGATAGGATCTGTTTGTCTGTCTGCCTCTGGGGATCTTTGCCCTGCCTGGTACCTCTTGAACTTACTGGCTGATTGCAGAATAGATGTTTCAGAGATAATGAAGTTATTGTGAAGACAAGATGCTGAGTGGAGAACTGCAGCTGAAGGGACAGATGAGAAATGCTATTAAGCCTTATGAGATAAATGAGCAACTTACAAGTGTTCCCATCCTGGGAAACATTTCATCTGGATTTTTTCACGTCTTACTGGCCCTGCATCTCAATGTTCTTCTCTAAAAGAGGCCTTCAGCTGGCAAACATAAGCCCAAGGACAAATGAACTTTATTAGGTTCTGTGCTTCTAGAATTGTTTATTTTACTTGCTTGTGTTTAACCCCTGCACTTTGGAGCTGAATTAATTTTTCTCTGGCTTGTGTATATGGAGAACCATGGGATAATTTCTTGTATAACTCTGTCTGACACTTGTCAGTAACACTGAGTAGCAGTTCAGACCCTTCATGCATGCGGGATATGAACGAGGCAGCCTTCTAAGGACCAGGTAATGGTGGAGCAAATGATGAAGAGGATCCTAAAGGAAAGACCTGTAGTTTCTTACCAAGTGGCATGAATTTGCAGCACAGTCCCACGTAAGAACCTGCTGGTCCCCTGTGCTGATGCAGGTGGGCACAAAAAGACTCACTAGCTCCGCTGTGTTTCAGAAAGGGCTATTTCAGTATCACCACACTCTGCAAGTTCTCTTGACAGAATACAGGCTGTACGGAGTGCCAAAGAAAATGAGAGCTCAGGTCTGTCCTGCTCTGCTCCTGGCTTAGGGTTTACAGGGCTGGGCTCTGCATTTTTCTTGAATGCTTCGTCCTGTCTGTGCATCAGCAGCCACGAGATTCCCTGCAGTGATGGTCACTGATGTCTAGTTGGAGTTTTGAGACTCTGTTCGCCTTCGGTTACTGTGGGCTGCGCTGTGCGAGAGCTAAACTGAGCTAAAGTAGGAGTTTAATTTAATTACAAAAATGGGCAGTTAAAGTAACTCGTGTGGGTGGCACCGAGCTGCTGATGCTGTGTGGGTAGACACTGATGAAGACTGCCATGAAAATGATGGAGCTTTGTGGCCTCTCTCATCCAAAAGCTCTGAAGAGTTGGCAGCTTCAGAGCACTCGCTGCACAAGTGTTGTAGAGCATGAGGGGAAGAATCAGGGTGGGAGCAGAAGCAGTTGACTGCATGAGGCAGTGGTTGCCCTGCTCTGTGCCCCCCAGTTCAGCAGTCTCCCCCTGCTGTAGTTTCCTTTTACAGTGGTAGATAATCTTGTTAGAGGTGGGAGTCACCGGAGGTGTTGAAAAGGAAGCCTTTGTTGACAGTAGCGTGGCCCTGAGGCTAGACTAAGCTGGACTCCTGCTGTTTGTTTTTTGTTAACCTTTATCTTCACCTTTCTTCTTAGATTGAAACTTTGCAAAATAAAATAAAGAACCTGCGGGAGGTGAGAGGGCACCTGAAGAAGAAGCGACCTGAGGAGTGTGATTGTAACAAGATAAGGTATTTCTTATATACTTGAGAGAAATCACCTGGGGTGTGAAGCTATGGGGGGGTTTGTGTGTTCACCAGAGGGATGGGGTCTGCTGGGGTTGTGAATGCTTGGCGTTGTACACTGTCTGGGGGAGCTGCGCTGCTGCAGCAGAACCTGACCCACTTCCTGTCAGGCAGAAGTTTAATTGCCTCTGTGCCAAGTGGGGATGACGCAACAGGATGTGTAACATGGCTTATAAACCAGTTAGCAGTGTCTGTGCTACAGGAGCTTAGCTGTCAGATCCTGCGGAGTATTTTAAGCCACAGGCTTGTTTCTGAAAGTTTTCTGCACGGGCAGCTTGTCAGTGCAGTGCGGTTACGGAATCCTGCTGTAGAAAGAGTAGTGTGGAGAGTGTGTGGAATGGCAAGTGGGGAGAGGAGGGAAGGTCTTCCCATTCCGTTTTTTCAAGGCTGGATATGTTACCTCCTACCACCACTGCCATCTGTGACAGCTCTGCCAAGTGGGAGAAGCAGGAATTTAGCAGCTGGTGCTGAGTAACTGGTTTTGGAGCTGTGGCTGAGTTAGTGCAATGGATCTTGTTTTCCTTAGTGCAGAGTGAATTAAGTGCAACAGGTGCTGAAACATTAAGTTCTCTGCACAGTAGGTTCTCAGTAGCCAGATGTTTGCCAAACAGCTCCATGATCAGCCCACTGATTGCTTGGGAAGAAGCAATCAAAGCACATCTCACAGTCTTCTGGGGAGGAAGAAAACTCTTGCTCTGCAATAAGCACAGCAGAAAATCATGGAATCCCAGACTGGCTGAGGTTGGAAGGGACCTCAGAGCTCATCTACTCCAACCCCCTGCCACAGGCAGCAGCACCTCTCAACCAGACTTGGTTGCTCAAGGCGTCATCCAACCTGACTTTTAACAGCTCCAGGGAAGGGGCAGCCACAGCCTCTCTGGGCAATTGATTCCAGAATCTCTCCACCCTTGCACTGAAGAACTTCTTCCGAAGAGCTGGTCTGAACCTCCTCTCCTTCAGTTTCAAACTGTTTCGCTTTGTACTATTGCTGGATCCCCTTGGGAAAAGTCCATCTCCAGACTTCCTGTAGGTTCCCTACAGGTATCAGAAGGCAGTGGTAAGGTTCCCCCCTGGAGTCTTCTCTTCCCTGGGCAAACAACTCCAGTTCCCTCAGCTTGTCCTCATAGCAAAGGTTTTCCAGCCCCAGGATCATCTTTGTGGCCTCCTCTGGCCTCACTCCAACAGGTCTGGTGTCCCCAACAGAAGGAGGACATGGAACTGACTGCAGGGTTTGAGATGGGGTCTCACAAGAGCAGAGGAAAGGGGGACAATCTCCTCTCTTGCTCTACTGGCCACACTTCTCTTGATGCACCCTATGATCTGGGTGGCTTTCTGGGCTGCAGGAATTCACTGCCAGCTCACACTGTGCTTCTTGCAAATCAACACCTCCAAGTCTTTCTCTTCAGGACTATTCTCACCCCACTCTGCACCTAGCTTGTAATTGTGCCTGGGCTTGGCCTGACCGAAGTGCAGGACCCTGCACACTTGGACTTGGTGAACGTCATGCAGTTTGTGCTAGCTCAGTTCTAAACCTGTCCAGGTCCTTCCAGATGGCCTCCCTTCCCTCACGTGAGTCCCCTGCACCACACAGTTGGTGTCATCAGCAGACTTGCTGATGGGGCACTCAGTGCCACTGTCCATGTCACTGACACAATGTTAGCCAGCACCGGACCCAGAACAGACCCCTGAGGTACCCCACTTGTCAGTCTCCCCCGGACTTAGAGCCACTGACCACGGCTCTTTGGGTGCCACCTTCTAGCCAGTTCCTTCTCTGCCAAGTGGTCCATCCATCTAGTCAGTGTCTCTCCATCTTAAGAGACAAGGGTGTCCTGGGACAGTGTCAAATGCCCTGCACAAGTCCAGATAGATGGTGTCAGTTGCTCTTCCTTTGTCTAGCAGAGCTGTAACTCTGCTATAGAAGGCCACCAGATTAGGCAAGTACCACCTGCCCTTTGTGAAGCCATGCTGGCTGTCACCATCACCTTATTTTCCATGAGCCTCAGCACAATTTGATTGCTTCTGGGCTTCTGTCCTTGACCTCATTGTTGCCAACCTGCATGAGCACAAGTGGGTAAGAATCAGAGGGCTTTACCAGAACTGTGAATTTGTGGACAACATACTTAACCTGGTCTCCAGAGAGGCAGCAGTCTTCCCTATATGATGAGTCGGGTCAGCATATCGAACCCTCTGTTCCTCTCGGAAGGGAATTGCCTACAGCAGGAACTCTTCTCATTTAACTGGTAGAGGCAGTCATGGCATGTGCTGCTGACTGCCCGCCCTTCGGCAGCTCCTTGGGTGCATTTTCATCCAGGCCCTCTCTTCACTGTCCCTCAGAGCCCTGAACCTGTATCGAAGGGGCAGCTGGAGGCCACGAGCAGAGTCACGTGCTGTGCTGTTCCCATTCCCCTTCATCCTAAGCTCCATCTGACTAGTGAGTGTTTTAGGGAAAGCAGGGAGTGGCTCCAGCAGTCTGTTGCTGGCTCACACTTCCTGATGCTTCTCAGCCTGCTCCCATCCTTTTGGAATTCTGTTACCAAGCAGAGGAGCTCCTCCACCTGGGTGCATCGCCCACAGGTGAGCTCTGAGCTCCCTCCTGCCCTGGTGCCACAGCTGGGCACCCCTTGCAGCCCAGTGCCCGGGTGGCTGCATTTCTGCCTCGAAGCAGAGTCTGGGTAGAAACATAAGTGGTGGTGGGAGCAGCACACAAAGAGGCCAAGGCCTTTTGCCGGGTGGAAGCCCCTGCTCCCAGAGAGAGCAGGTAGAGTGGGCAGAGCTTGTTTCCTCTTCCCTGCAGGCTGTTGTGTCGCTGAGCTGCTCCCGGCTGCGTGGTGGCATTCAGATCCCCCCGGTGGTTACCCTGGGCAACTCTGTAGCTGCTGCAAGCCCTGCTCGAGTCTGTACTGGAGCCTTCTCCGAGTGTGAAAAACCTTTGAAAATCAAACCGTAACCTGAACGGTGTGTTTTACCCCTGAGAGCCAGCTGCTGCTCCTGGTTGCAGTGATCGCAGAGCGATGGCAGAGGCTGCTGCCAGCCTGTGGCCCCAGCAGTGCAGAACCTGCTGTGGCAGTAGCACATCACAGAAACCAGCTGGGCTTGAGCATAGTGGGAACTGCGAGGCGGCCACACTGGTACCAGAGTTAGCTGCTGCGAGAGGACACGGCTGAGACTGCTCTGTGTCACTGGTAGAACAGACTGAGGTTCTGAGCTCAGCATGTCCCATTTTACAGACAGGAGGGGCAGAGCTGTCGTGGCCTCCATGGCTCCTGCAAACAGGTTGCTAAAGTATACGAAAACCTCCATTTCTTCCACATGTAGAACCTCCGGCAAGAAATGTTTAGAGTGAAATCGGTCTCCTGAGTGGCCAGTGCCCAAACGGTTTTGGGTTTGCTTTGCACTCTCTGCTTTGCAGACCGCTGTTAACAGCTGGACCCAGTACAGACTACAGCAGTGATGGGGTTTCTGTAGGGAGCAGTTAGCGGTAAACGTGAAGAACATTGTTCAGGCTGGGTGCGGGAAGCCATCACAGCCGTGCACAGCGTTACTAGTTAATAATCCCGCGACAGTCAGTGAAGGTCATCTGAGTTTTATGTTTAAGTGTTTGCAGAACTGCATTGGGTTGGGATTTAGCGTTTAGGATTAAGTTCATGAGTGAGATAAAAACATTGACTTAAGATAGATAGTTCATCTTATTTTGCCAGAAGGGCTAAACCCAGCAGCATTAGTAATTGTGAAGATTTGTTTTGTTCTGAAGGGGGTTTTAGTCTGACAACTCAGGGAATTGCAGGGTTCTGTCTAGAAAATAAGATTTATTGAACTTTGTTTGCCTTTGCTGATCTGGGCAGACAGGAACTTTACCGGAGATTCAGAAAATGCTGCTGTTGGCTCAGGCTGGGTTTGCTTATTTCAGCTTCACCAAGTACATAAGAGAGGGAACTCCCGCGAAGTGTTTTGAGCGTTTCTAGCGGAGCCTCCCAGCTGGAGTGCAAGTGTCTGCTTACAGCCCCCGTGTCAGTGTGTGTCAGACACTGCTACTGCCGGGGCAGTTCTGTACCTCCTGTGACCGTTCTACTGCAACCCTGTGCTGTAACAACGGAGACAGAAACAGCCCTGCACAGCTCCACAGGAGTTAAATTCAGCAGGAAAAGGTTGAGAAGGTGGCATGAGCTTGCCTGCCTGTTAGCTGAGCAACTAGTGACCACTCAGGTGGGTAAGTGCCATAACTGAGTTATAGATCTATTGATTTTACGGAACTGGTGACAGCTGAAATTGAGAACTGAAGCCGAACTGCAGTGCAGAGCCGCAGCAGCAGATGTCAGTGAGCACAAAGGAGCGAAGAGGCAGAAGTGCTGGATGCAGTCTGGTAGAGCTGCTTTGTATTCATCACAGATCCTGAATAAAAGGAAGGGAGAAGGGACACTGGATTAAATCTGCTTCAAATCCAGTGTGATTATGGGGTATGAAGAGGAGCAAGTGTCTTGTCTCTTGTTCACTAACAATGTTGGGTTTATTTTCCAGTTACCATTCAAAACACAAAAGCAAATTGAGGCACAAGGGATCAAGTCTTCACCCTTTCAAGTAAGTTACAGGCGGTTCCTTTGTGAGGGGAAAATGCAAAGACACTGACGTTTGCTCCACGCGCAGCAGCTGCAGCTGTCCTGAATTGAAAAGAGCAAACACACAGTCAGCCAGGCAAGGAACTAAGCAAATCTTGAAATGCTTGTGAATTTGCAGATGAGGGTCCTGGTTTGGGAACTGTCCCAAACATCACAGACCCAGGCAGCCTCGCAGCCCCTTTGGCCTCATTTTCCTTTTCAGTGACATTAAACTGTAGAGGTCTACCCAGAGGCACTCAGACGAGAAGTCCTTTGGTTAAAAAAGGCCACTTATTTTTTACCCCGAAGCAGCTTGTTTTGTTAGCAGCCTCGTGTCATTTTGGTGTGCTCACGCGTAGCCCTCTGCCTGACCCCCAGTGTTCCCTGTGTACAGGAAGGCCCTACAGGAGAAGGACAGGCTGTGGCTGCTTCGCGAGCAAAGACGGAAGAAGAAACTGCGCAAACTGCTGAAGAGGATAAAGAACAACGACACGTGCAGCATGCCTGGCCTCACCTGCTTCACCCACGACAACCAGCACTGGCAGACTGCTCCCCTGTGGACGTGTAAGGATACTCTAAATAATGGGTGGGTGCTGGCTGGGCTGGGATGCTGGGGTACTGTTAGCCACATAGCCAAAGCCCCGCACTCGTCCTTGTGCTAAGTAACACCAGCACTGACACAGGGGTTCCCTTTGCACAGGAGGCAGGGGGTTGAAGCTAAACCAGTTGCCTAAAGGCAGCAGCGCACAGCTCATGTCTTTGTAACTCTTCAATTTGCAGTGGGCCCCTTTTGCGCCTGCACCAGTGCCAACAACAACACCTACTGGTGTTTGAGGACAATCAACGAGACCCACAACTTCCTGTTTTGTGAATTTGCTACTGGATTTTTGGAGTATTTTGATCTCAACACGGATCCGTATCAGGTACCCAAGCACAGAAATGCTCTAGAGCACAGCTCTAGAAATGCATCCTTGTCCTGACTGATGAGCAGTTGAAACAGCAGAGTGTTGGTGCAGGAAGTAGGTGAGGCCCAAATCATTTTGTAGAGTGATTTGGCTTCTTTACTGTTACAAGAAAACCTCATTATTCCGTCTATGACAATTGCCAAATCACAGAGCAGGAGTTGCTAACGTGACCCCATGTTTGTTGCAGCTCATCAACGCAGTGAACACCCTAGACAGAGACATCCTCAATCAACTGCACATCCAGCTCATGGAACTAAGAAGCTGCAAAGGGTCTAAGCAGTGCAACCCAAGAACAAGGAACATGGAGCTGGGTAAGAGTCTCTCCCATTGCACTCAAACTCCCCAAAGGAAACGGGGCTCAGTCTTATGGTTAGAAAATGTGGAGCAGTCGGAAGGATTTTACTGTTTGACTGGGGCTGCCCTGCTGAGGCTGCTGGCTGTGAGCTCCCTCCTGTGATGGCTCCGTCTGTGTTACATAATGGTTCTTCTATGAAGACTGATACTGAAATAATAGTGAGGTGCAGGAACAGAATTGGTGAGAAGAGGGAAAGAATAACCTCACAGTTGTCTCATAGGACAACTCAAGCTGGGAAGGACTTCATCTGGTCTAGAGTTGTGCTCAGTACTGCAAGGCCAGCTGTGAGGTCAGACTAGGTTACTCAGGGCTCTATCTAGTTAGGTCTTTGAACCTCCAAGGATCGAGATGGCCTAAGCTCTCCAGGCAAGAGCTTTGGCAGCTGAGTTTCATCATTCCAGCTGAGGGCAGTTTACAAACTCGTCTTTAGAAACTGTGCAGTCCCCATAGCTCAGGGGAAACTGCTTAAGAGGAACTTGCATTTGCGAAGGGGCACCAGTGCTGCAGCAGACCAGCCTTCCCTACCTGTGTTAATGCCAGGTCACTGTGAACTACCAGCACAGTGAGGAAGGACTGCACTGTAGCTGCCAGAGACAGCTCCATTTTCTCTGCGTCTACTTAAGATTCTTTATGCTGCTTGTGATTCTTTTTCAGTTGCATTTCCTATTGCTCATCAAAAGTTGACACAAGAAATGCCAACTGAGAAAATAAAAAGAGCTTTTAGACCGTGAAGACCCCCCACACCAAAAGTACTGTTAGCTCCCCAAGTCCACCAAAGGCCAAAACATTCTTTAGTGCAGGCACCACCCAGAGCTGCACCAACAGGTTTGGGCATTTAAATCACCCCTGAAGGACGTTCACGGAAACAAAAAGTAGATCTATCCCAGTTCACCCCTGTTTTATCTAGAAGGGATTAAATACAGAGTGGAACCTGGGAACATGTCTGGGAACACTTGCCCTGGCACCGTGGCAGTAGACGTTAGTCTGTGTGAGATCTGCTTTGCTGCCTTTTCATCTGTGCCTTACCCGAGCCCTGCTCTGTTGCAGGCAATGGTTAGTAATGTTCATTTTCCTTCATCTAGGACTTAAAGATGGAAGCTACGAGCAGTACAGGTATGTTTTGTAAACCTACATTATTCTTCTTAAGCTTTCCTTCATGGCAAGGCATTCATTTGGGATGGGAACCACATGGACAGGCAGCACCTGGAATGGTGTTTGCAAGGGCTTTCTGGTCCAGCTACTCTGAAACCAGAGCTGCTTCTGTTTCAGTGCTGCATCAGGTTCCCATCTTTGTAGTCACAATCCAGGCTCAACTCTTCTCCCTCCCATCTTTCAGACTGTAGTGCTGGTGGTTTTCTTGGTGATGGTTAACTTTTTTCTCCTTTTGCTGCGCAACAATTAGGCAGTTTCAGCGTCAAAAGTGGCCAGATGTGAAGAGACCTTCATCTGCCAAATCACTGTGAGTTGGGAGCAGTGTCTGTCTTTCCTTCACCTCTCCTCCTGCATGCAGCAACTTTGCAACATCGTCACTGTTCGTGTGAAAGGTCTAAGTGGGAGATCCTCTCAATGTGACACTGGACTCAGTACAGCCATGTAGTGCCCTGCACAGCCTCTTGGTACCTCTGTTCTGGGAAGCAGTAAGGTGACATGCAGTTTCACGTGCAAGCAAAGCTGGATGCTCAGCTGAACAAACCAGTTGCATTGAACTGCCATTAAGGATCAGAGACCCTTGCATTGGTTTGGTCTAGATTTAAACTTGTAGCAGCTGTCCAGTGGTCCCTTGCACCAGACAGAACAAACGGTTGCCGTTTCTCAGAGTGCCAGGTGTGTGCTGGCTGTTTATCCAGCCACAGCCTCGTGTTGGGAGCAAAAAACCCAGTTAAACAGAAGGCCTGCACATTTTTTATTCTGACACTGTACTGAAATCCAAGCTTGAGTTAGGGTGCTGCCCCTTCAAACCTGAAGATGACAGACAGTGCTCAGCTTGCCACAACATGAAGGTGAGATACACGGTAGCAGACATGAAAAGCAGTTGCCTTTGCCAGGCCAGTTATGTCCCTGTGTCTCCCCTTCAGCTCATTACAAACCATGAGCTGCTTACACCGTGCAGTGAACAAACGTGCACAGATTCCTTACCAATGCCCAGCCCAGCACCCTCAACCAGCCCAGGAGGGTCTGCTGGTTTAACAGGAACGTTTGTCCAGCCTTAGAACCAGTGAATCCAGCATGAAGGAGCTACAGGGGTTGTACAGGTTAAAGTTTCATAGTTGGATTGTTTGTGATCTGTCTGCTCAGTTTTGGTAGGTGGTTCACGCTGTGTCATTTGGGTCTTTCCCTGCATCGAACCACTAACAATGCTTTTCTAATTTCCTTCATACTGGGTCCTCATCACTAAACTGTGTTTGCTTTGTTTTTTTTTTTAAAGAGGACAGCTGTGGGAAGGCTGGGAGGGCTAAAGCCCCCAAACCCTGCACCTCCATGAGGATCCAAACTGGCTACAACTTGAATCCCTGAACAGACTGTATGAACACGTGTATGACAACTTCAGACAGAGGTGTAATGTTGGCCTGGAGGCCTGGATGAACTCGGAGGCTGAGATAGGTAGTGTGTTTGTACTGGTGAGTGAATTGAACAGAAGCAGTGAAATAATGGGACACACTGTCAGGAGAACAGGTCTCTGAAATGCACTGCTGTACCTGCTTTTTGCTCTGGATTTACCTCATCTGCTTCACCACCACATCGTACTTCAAGATGACACCACTGCCACTGATGCGGGAACCGAGAGCAGAGGACATGCAGCCACATCCCAAAGAGGTTGGTCACGCCAGGGGCGGAGTGCACAGAGGCCACGGAAGCGAACATAAACCATTCCCCAGTTGGGCTCTGTCTTTCAAGGGGCTCTCATAACCTCTGAAGACAGTCAACTGTGCAGCAAGTTTTAGGGCATGTGGACACTTTCCTTCTAACTGGGGAAAAAAGTGATGGTGGAAAAGGACTGTGAAGAGATTCAGGAATTGAAGTGAGCAGCATCAAATATCCTCAGCACCATTCTCCAACTCCCTGTGAGGATCCATTTTAGTTCCATGTCTCCTTGTCCATCCTAGTGACACCTCTAGGAGAAATTAGAGAAAATCTTGACTAACAGGACACCAGGTTCTCGGAGGGGCTGTGTAAATAGTAATCATTCTACTGTTTGAAAATTCTTTCAGGTTGTGAAGAATTTTGTTAATAAAAGGAGCAGAACAGCCACCACATGTTTCTCAAAAAGTTACTCAGTGTTGCATAGTGCATCGGAGATCTCATCCATTTTTAAAAGTCTCAGTAACTGTACTCCTGCAGTTTTAGTGAAATCCGGTTTGTACAAGGTTTTTTTATGTGGTAAATATTCTCTTGTACATTTTGAACCAGAACCATTCGTCTGAAAAAGCAGCATTTGCTCAGCAGTGTAACTTTTAGTTATTTTTTACCAAGGCAGCTCCCAGCAGTTCAGCACCTGTAGCCAATAAAGAAGAATCCTGTTACAGTTCAGCCTACTGGGCAGTAGATGTTCTGAAGGAGTTACCGCGTGAAGGCTGTTAAAGGGAGAACGCCAACGCTCTCCTAAGGAAGCACAGTGTACAGAGGCTATTTGAGTCTTTTCTTACAGCCGTGATTAAATCTGTTGTAGTTCAGGCACCAGCAGTGATTTTGTATTTATGATTTTTCATGCTCATTGGCTACCTGTTCTAAAGGCTCCTGCAGGAGGGGCTCAGTGACAGACTCGACCAGCCATGGCCTTCAATCTTATGACAGGTACCTTTTCTCAAACCGTGAACTCAGCTTCCACTTCTAGGAGCATGGAGGGGAAGCAGATGACAGAGGTTGTTGTGGTACTTGCCCTGGTTCTGCACAGTGGGAAAGTCAAGTGGAATCAGTTCACAAGGGATCTAGATCTCTGCTGTCACACCCCCCACGCTCAAAGAAATGTCCTTGGGTTTAGGAACTGGGGGCAAGGGGGTGGTGGGGAATATCACTCAATATAGCAGTGGGTCTTCTGTTGCATTTGCTGTGTAAAAAAAGGAGAGCTGAGCTTGTGTCACAGGTCAAACCCACTGCCCAACATGTTTCTGCAGGTTTTTTTTTTTTAATTACAGAAGTCTGCGTCTGTCCCCTGAATGTTTGTAGCCTAGGACAGACTTCTTGGACCATTAAACATCTACCAGGTGATGAGACCCTGGGTTGACAGAAATAAATAACAAATACGTCACTTTGAAAAGCGGCAAGAAGGTTTCTCTGGGCAACTTGAAGTGTTAGAGGTCACTGGTGCAGGGAGGAACAAGTGAGATTGACAGTACTCGCCCTTACCTTTGCTGTGCTCAGCCAGCACCTCTGGCAGGATGAGGGTGTGAGGGTCCACATCCTGGTGGCCAGTTACTGCCCCTGTTAGGTGTCAGACACTGGACAAGTTCTGTGTCCCCTTGTACAAAACGCTGAGCTGTTGGGCGTGGAAGTCACACAAGAAGCAGCTGCAGGGTGTTGCCAACCCCTTCTGTCAGCTCTGCTCAGGAGGGGACTTTCAGTTGTCTGTGCAGGTTAGTTCCTAACTGAGTTGTTCCTCCTTTTAGCTTTTACAGCCACCCAGGATGAAACAAACCCTTTGCTAGACCTGACTTTCCTCAGGAATGGCACCAGAATTTCTCTGCCCTTTCTGGGAGACAGTTATCAGCCATAAAACATCAGTCAGCTAACAGACTGTGTCACCACATTCCGATTTTAAATAGAAACCTTTATTTACATCATTATTGACATCCAAACACAAAAATCAGAAGAGCAGTAATGCCTTACAACCCCCTCTTTTATAAATCAGTCCCTATGATTTTTGCTTTGCAAAATAAAGATACAGGTATTTCAAGCAATACTTTATCATGTAAACTAAAGGTAAATGCAGTTCTGAATACTGTAACGCCTTCTCCTGAGAAGTTTTTCAATATTGCTCTCAGAACTCCATGCTTTCAGGTTCACTGTCTCATCCTGCCATCTCGCAGTCTGCATCTCAATTCTAAAATACAACCTGTGCTAATGGGTGCAACATTCAGAGAGGTTTGGCCTTCTGACTGAACACTGGTCCTGATTTTTCTAACTTCTGAACTTTCAAAGCAGTATCTTAGGCCATGATTGGAAAAACCCCTGTATGTAGGAATTTTAGAAAAAACACCATTTCTGTGCCCAGAAGAGTAACAGGCACTCAGTACAGCGATGCTCGTTGTACATCAGTGCTGGGGCACTGGGTATGGACCAGCTAATTGTTCTTTTGCTGTTGACAAGGTTACCTGGGTTGTTTTTTTAAAAAACCTTCAGAAAACTCTGCTGCTGCTCTAGAGCTGAAACAGAACTGGTGGAGATACCAAGTGTCAGCAGATTTCGAGGTTGTTTTGTTTACTGCAGTAGGTCATGTTTGCAAACTCAGTGCTGCCAAGGAAGATGTCACCACTGCCATTTCAAAATGCACCCCCCCTTACCCTCCATCAAGTTTAAACTAAAAATCTTTGGATTCAGCAAAACAGTAGGTACTGGGAAGCTTCCAACATTCTAAACACAGATGAGGATATGATGATCCTTTACAACATCAGCCAGGTCCTTGTTTTAAAAAAAGCAAAGGGCACGATGTATGAAGTAGTCCACAGTCTATGAACTCACCTGCCAGAGTCACCGGGTCTGTAGTTTCCATCAATACAATGAACAACTACAAAAGACAACAATTGTTCTGCTCTGATTCGATATAAAAAGCAAGCGACTGTTGCCTCACAACTCATCAAGTAGGCAGCACTTCCTCCACAGCCAGACATGTTCTAAGACATACAAGTTCCTTAGGCTTTTAAAAGTTTAGCATTAAAAAACAGGTGTGCTGGGCTCACATGAACAGTCACCTCACCTCCTTGCTCAGTGCTGACCACAGAGCAGAGCGACTGAACCTACATTCCCTATAGAACACAACTGGCTAAGGATGGACTTCTGGAGAGGATTTCTAGTTATTTCTGTTACAATGGAAGATCACTGACTATTCTGATCAATAAAACCACCCTCTTGCTTACAGAACCAAGAAGAAGCAATCGAAACACCAGTTGCTATTTCTTTTACTCACTTGGAGACATCAGTTTTCCATTACACAGTGAACAACAGAACAAAAGCACCACACATCTTCAACGATTCTGGGTCATCCCCTGTGGGAACGGAGAGGTCCAACTTGTAACTGCCCAGAGCCAGAAAAACTGCAAAGGGATCTTCACATCCGGGAACCAAAATGGGGGAAGGAACACGATCAGCAACTTGTAACCAGCCTTAAACACCGATGTGAGAGACACCTGCTTAGCAAATACATTCATCACCAACAGAAGAGTCCAGTGAGGTGCAGACATTTGGTTAAAGTGTGGCTTCATATCCTTAGAGATCTCTGGTTGTCATGTAACAATACCTTGCAACAGACAAACACTGTTAAAGAACATTGAGAGTTCATTAAAATTGACCCAAACAAAAAGAGACACAACCCAGATTCGTCAACTGGGAAGGCAACGTGTTCTAGGAAGAGCTGGCCCTCGGCCGAGCCGACAGCACAGGGCCTTGTTGTCCAACTGCCTCTTGTCCAGGGAAACGTAACAAAGTGCTCACAGGCGGGGAAAGCGTCCAACAGCTGCTCTTTTATCAAAAGCTAAACGGTAAAGATGTAAAAAGAAATGAAGTGTCGAAGACCAAAGACGACAGGGGGGTGGGCCAGAGTAACCCAGCTTCAGAGTCATTCTATTTAATTTAAAAACAAACAAACAAAAATTTGGACCTCAACTACACGGAGTTTTACAGAAATCAATTTGTTAAATATTTTAGCTTCACAAACTCTGCAAAAATGAGTTAGTGACCTACAAAAGTCATTTATATAATACATTATTCTTAAAGATTCTATTTACAAGAGATATTCACAAAAAAAGACTGCAAAATTCTGATCAGACTGCAGTGCCTTGCCTTGAGTTTCCCAAAGTTAGTTTTGAAAAAGGATGAAAGATTATTGCTCTGATTTCCACACCCAGACAACATCCCATCTGGCAGTCTTTCGCAGCAATGGGGACGAGATTGCGTTGGAGCAGGAACATGAGTACACCCTACCTTCATTGCAAGTCCTTACCACAGATATTGCATTCATCCATTAGAGAGTCCGTTATAAAGTGCACTCGGCTGCACGTCAACAGGTCGCCACCAGTCACCATCGCACTGAAAGAATCTAAACTGATTACCCTCTTTTTTTACCCCTTGACTTCAACGGAGAGGACGCAGGACTGCTTTGTGCCAATTCATTCTGCACCGCTACTCAGCTTGGCAAATCCTGGCTCTTGAGGGCAAGAGATGAAAAGCAGCACTTAGATCAGGAATTTGTATAAAAGAGTCAAGGCTAGGAACTACATTCTCTATCAGATACTGGATCTAGAGAAATCAGAAACTTCTTGCCACCGTGACTTCTCCAGGCACTTTTGTCTGCCTGTAGTGAAAGGGCTTTGGATAGCTACAGTAAATCAAGAAGGTAACCAGGAGTCACCCGTCGAGTATCTACTACAACGCCAGTGCCAGAGTCACACTTGTAGAGGCAATGCGCCAAAAATACCTACTATGACCTCCTTTGTACACCACCATCTACAGGAATAGAGAGAATGCTTCTACAGGAATGGGAGGGAAGGCGGGGCTTGGTGGAGCTGGGTGGGTTTGTTCTGAATGAAGTGACTTAGGACACGATGGTAATGAACAGGAGAAATCACTTATTCTTGTAAGGCCAGTGAAGAATGCGTAGCTCGCCTTTGTACTACTAGTGCATCGTTAATACAGCGCATTCTTGGTCAGAGACTGGGTTCTGGATGTCAGCAGTATTTCTGTTAAAGAGAAGAAGAAATAACCCGTCAGACAAAAGCAACACTTTTGCTGAGAAACTGGTCATCATCCTGCACTTTGAAGAGCAAAGAACTGACAGCCCAATTCTATGCAGACAAAGGGAATGGTAGTGCTCTGCTTTGAAAAGAAGTTTCTAAGAATCTCCCACACACATTATTTTGGGTGCTGGCTTGGAAAAATGTGACATTTCACTGACATTTCACCTTCATTTCCCCCCACTTCTATCAAAGCCACTTGTTACATCCGAGCCCTCCAGTGCCTTGCTTAGCTCCTGCTCTTCCAAGGTACTGTACTGCAGCTGTTAGTCACCAGCACCTGCTGCCAGGATGATATGGTGCTACCACCATTCTTGGTTTGACTCAAGAGTCAAACTTCTACTTCTGTTGAAGATGCTTTTCACAATCTGTTTTGCTGTCTGGGGCTTTTCAAGGCTCAGAATCATTTGGCATCTTTTGTGCCATTTAAGCCTTGATCCTACCTATGACACTCGAGAGTCAACAGCTGATCACAGCACACAGCTTGGCTTCACAACAGATTTGATTGAAACACCATCAAAACCAAGGTGTCTCTCGGGACAAACGAAAGAGAGGTCCACAGATGGAAATACAAACAGGATAACTGAGAACAGGGTTTTGACAGACAAGGCCTTTTGACAGGCTTTAAGCAACGGGTAATGAGTCAACAGATCTTTTCACTTGTCTAATGCACAGCTCACCTGGTCTGGACCCATGGGCATCCCTGACATAGGCATGGGATTAATATTCATCTGTCCAATGTGGCCACTGCTGCCATTCATGTGCATCATGCTGTACGTTGCTGCATTGCCTTGATGGCTGAACTGCTGCTGGGGGAAAGAGCTGAAGCACAAAAAGACAAATGAAGTTAACTCCCAAGCAGTATCCACACTGATACGTTGCCTTCCCCGCACCAGCCGTTAATGTGTGGAAGATAAAACTAATTTTACATTTAGTTGTTCTGACCTAATCTCTTGGTAAAGTACAAACAGAAACTGCCCTTCCAGAAGGGATTTGGGATTCTAGACACTCTGGAAGTGTGTCTATGCCTTTCTGGGTATTTCTGTTAGGGCTGTGCTGTCCATTTTATCCTATTCTGAGCTTCTGCATTTCCCCTCAAGTTGTTTTTCCAGTGTCTAAAGACTGAATGTTGCTTCCAGTTACAAAGATTGCAGAGAGTAGATCCAGTATGAGTAGATCAGTCTGTGTCCTAAACTAAAGCAGGATCAAGGTGTAATTATAAACAACTAGAGGTGTAATTATAACTGCTTTTCATACTACAAGTTATTTAACAGAGCTGCTGCTATCACCAAAATGAAAGTTGCTGAGGGTCAGGTACTGTGAGGTTCACCTGCTCCGGGACATGCTTCCCGAGGGCCAGCCCTTCATCTCTGGGGACTGGTACATCGCTGCTGTCTGAGGATGCTGCATCATGGGGTTCTGGGAGGGTGCAATTCTTGATGACAACATTGGGTTGGGAGGGCTTGATACCCTGGTAAATGCAGGATCAGGCTGTTGGCTTATTCCTTAGAACAAAGAGAGAATATCCTTCGGTTATCGTCACCCCAAAATGGTAGTTGCTTTTCTTGCAGTGGTAGGAAGGGGAAAAGCCATCCAATAAGTACCAGTATTTTCCAGTGTTCAGAACAATTGGTATTTAGGCAGTTTGGGTTAATAATAAATGACAAAAAGGAAAAGACGACCAGACAGACAAAAATAAAACCACAGTGCTGATACCATAATTAGCTGGATAGGGGAACTGCTGGGGAGGAACTTGAGCCATGGGTGGGCCCGTCAAAGCACTGTCCATGCTTCCTGAGGCAGTTACGTTTGGTGGCGGGCTGAAGGCCTGAGGCTGCTGTTGCTGCTGCATCATCATTGCCATCCTCTGTTGTCTAAAATGATGACTTATTAGCTCTCGGTTACGCTGGGCCACCATCTGAGCATTAAGAAAACCTTGCTGCTGTCCCAAAGAAAAGAAAAAACCATATTAGAAACAAACTTTTACAAATGAAATCATGTCAGAGTCCATCAAACCACCTGCACCCTTTCTAATGCTTCAAACCAACCCAGCAGATTCATTATCAGGAGAGAAAAAAAAAAATCAGAAAACCCACAGCCACCACAAAAATCATCAAAACACCAGAGAAAATTTTTCATTAAGTTGTCATTAGTGCTAACCAAATGATAAGGTAGATTGACTGCCATGTCCCACGGTGCTGGCACACTGCACCAGCAGCATGTCCAGGGAACACATCACTGAAATCTAGCAAATCAGAGAGGAAAAACCCACCTTTTTAATTGGGGGGGGGGGGGGGTGCTGGGGGGGAGTGGGAGATGCAATGCTGTAGCACTATGAAAGAAGGTCCAAATTCTAAACAGAACTGCACAAGTTGGGCTGTCAGAGATGGCTGCTGAGATCACTCCTTACCTGCGACCCCACCTGCGGCTGCATAACTGGTCTCATCACTGAGGCACTGCCACTGACTGGATTCTCCATTTTCATCTCAAGTGCCTGGCGAGTCTGATTCATAAACTTGGGGAAAACACATTTTAGCACCATTAGTTTGCAAATACTAGCATGTAAGCAACTCCTCCCAAAAGCTTTCTCTACAGGCCTAGAACCCATAAAGCACAGGGCTTCATTTTTGCCTTGTTTCACGTACCTGAAGCACCAAAGTATTTGGTTGAGCAGTTGTGTACACACACACACACACTCCCCCAGAAGAAAACCTGTTCAAGCACTGCAGCACTAACTGGCTTTGGAGTTTTTTCCCCTTCAAATAAACAATTTTAAAAAATATATATCAAGCGGATGATCTCTTTGTGGTAAATGGTGTTTAGAGCAGAAGGGTAAAAGCACCAGCTCTGCTGAAGATAATAAAATTCTGTCTCCCCTCTCCATCACAAAAGCCCAAAGCTGCACAGATTGAATTAGCATCACAGAACAGAGTATTCCTTAAGGATTAGCCACTGCTAGTCTATGTCACACTGCAGTATCTGTTTTCCCAGTGTTATTTGTACTCTGTACTTGATACCAGGACTGCCTTTTCACATGGGGTCTCCAACACCAAAATCATGCAGCAGTCCTTTCAACTCAGGGCGAAAATATGGCTGTATCTACCCTCTTGCCTACCTGTATCTACTATCCTAAGAAAATCCCTCAAATGACCTCAAATCAATAAATGCAAAGCCAACCCGTATTTCCACAAGTCCAAATGAGTGAACCAAGTACCATCAGATTTACAGAGGAACTGCCCCTGCCCGTTTAATGAGGTCCATGAGATTCATAAAATTACTGAACCTTCAGATGCTTCAAGAGATCCTCCAGAGCTATGCTGTATAAAAGTAGCTTTAAGAACCAGTATTGCTGCAGGCTGTAGGAGCCAATCCAGTCTGCAGCTAAGGAGGCTGATGAAGGAGAAACACTTGTCCTAATTAAGGTTTTCTCACTCCTACAGCCATTAGCCCGTTAATGTGAAAAGCACTGGGAGAAATTAAAGATCCATCCTTTCAATTACCTGCTGTACTGTCAATTTTTGTACTCGTAAAGCAACACAATTCAGTGTGAATGTTAGCCCCTTCCAACACAAGAAACAAGTGTAAAAGCAGGAGCACAAGATTACCTGCTGCCCCTGAAGCCTCTGCTGGAGCTGCATGCGGAGCTGCTTTGGTGTGTTGGTTCGAGGTCTCATCACGCTTGCTCTAGGATGCATACTCTGAAGTGGAAAATTGCTCTGCTGGCTCATCTGATTCATCACGGAATTAAAGGATTGCTGTTGGCCCTGAATGTTACCAAAACCTGCTGACATTGCTGTCCCTTGTCCTGGGTAGGGCTGACCATATAATGAAGGCTTCTGGTCAATCATAACTGCAGATTCCTGACCTTGGAATGAATCTTGCTTGGGTTCCAAAGCTTGTCCCTTCAACAGACACAAGTGTTTTCACTAGCAGTACATTTTTAAGTAGGAATTCCTAAACAAACATCTAGCACAGCACACAACAACCAGGAGTTCTTTGCGTAGAACACAGCATGGAAAGATCACGATTGGCTTTGTCTCAAGACAAATGTTACTACTAATAAATTACAAAAGCAGTTGTGTTGCTCAGTGCTTACACAAGCAGAATAGTATCATTACTCAAGCCCTTCCACACTTAGAAACTGCTATTTGTACAGGTGACACACTGATTTTGCTTTGTAACAAGAACCAAATTATTCACAGACCGTCTTGTTTGCCAGCCAAGCAAATTCAAGCTGGAACTGGAGGAGATAGACATGTCCTACTTGCTAACACGTCGCTGCCAGTCAGATGCCACTGCCACAACCCAAGCTCAGTTAACAAACAGTTTAACCAAAGAAACCTAGCAAAAGTCTCTGCTTATGATTTCCACCCAAACCCCCCACCCTATCATCAAGGCATATTAAATTATGAAAATACCATTTATATTTTTGTAATGAGCAAGCAATTCAGTCAGTACTGAGCTTCTCCAGTGAAAATCACTGCTCAGTGTAGCTGCTTCCGAAGGCAGATTTAGGGACAATGAAGAGACAGAGTGTGGAGGCCCTCAACATTTTTCACATGACAAATTATAACAATTACAAAAAACCTGTTTGGAAAAGAAATGGCCAAACTCTTGTTTGCTTACTTGGTTTACAAGGTCAGGAATTCCTAATGCTCTGTCTATTTCTTCCAGACTTGTGACATCCGTGTTACTCAGCAACGTGTGCAGTTGGTCCAAAAGTGCCCTTTCATCATTCTGCCCTTCCATATTTGATGCTGGACATAAGAGGTCATCCAAAGCGTTCCGACCTAACTGTCTATAAATAATAAAGGCAAAGATATCATTTTTACATAATACGATGACCTGGGGATGACTAAGTACTACAATCACCCAGAAGACTAAAGACAGGCTTGGGAACCTAAGTCCCAAATATAGGTCCCAAAATGTCCACCAGCTGGCTGCCTTGGATCCTTGAACACAAGGAAATTGTGTTTTCTTCTGGTCTTAGCATGTGCCAGAGCCATGATTTCAGATCTTCCCATGTCTTTTCTCTGTGGCTCCCACGTCAAGGCCTGATTGATTTTCTTAGCACTTCCTCAGCAATAGAAAGAGACTCTAGCACATCTGTTATCCCCACCATATAATGCTACATTAATTATTTTCCAGGTATTAAATTCTTCAGATAGGGACCAGCTGTATTTAAGCTTAAACCCTTTCCTGATTGTACCTGTTCTGTGAGCCCCGCGATGCTTGCTCCATGGACAGCACATTGTCAGACCACGATCCTGGCTGTCCATATGGATTTGCCCCCATGCCAATGTTCATTTCACTTGGCCCTGTGAAGCAAAACATTTCATAGAATCACAGACTGGTTTAGGTTGGAAGGGACCTCAGAGATCATCTACTTCCTACCCTCTGCCATGGGCAGTGACACTTCTCACTAGATCAGAGGAGCTGAGTTTCATCTCCTTCCAATGGTTACCCACCCAGGTGATGCTGCTGCTGTCTCTTTCACCACACAGGGGAGCAAAGGGCTGTCCAGGGCACACACACCACACTCCCCACCAAGCATCACGAGCTCTCTGTGAGTGTATTTTAAAGCGTATACATGCAGCAACTCACACCTGAGAGAAGTTCAGCAATATAACAAACCACAGATTGAAATGTGACAGTGATCTAAAGCTGCTACCCTGCCAGAGCAGAATGGTTATTGCTAATCCTGAAGCCCCTGAAATAAGAATTTAATAGATAGAATCATTGAATCCTTATGGCTGGAAAGGACCTCCAGGATCATGAAGTCCAGTCCTCATACAGCAGCTTTACACCCAAAATGAAAGTTTTCTGGCAAACCTGGGTACTAGCAAATAGCAGTCAATGACTTCAACAATGTTTGGCATTTAAATTCCAAAACTTGGTGAAAATCAAAACAGAAGATAAAATCTTACTCTTTGTGAGGAGAGCACTGCCTTCCTCTGCCTATTCAGAGACATACAGCACTGCACAGAGAGGTTTATGCTATCCCATTATTTCCCATTATTTGTAGGAATTGCCTACAGTAACGATTTTGCAGAAGCTAGGCTCAGGAATAAACACTGGCTGAGTCAGGCCTGCACAAAGTTGTTCTCACTGTAGCCTTAGACCCATCTGCTGCACTGAAGCAGAAAGTCTGCCTGTGAGGACTGGTAACAGCCCTAGAGTCTCCCATGACAAAAGCCAGGCAAAATGTCTGCTTTGGACACGGCGACACTGGCACATTAGGCAGGGCGATTTCAGCTCTGTGCTAAACCTTTGTCAGAGATGAAACAGAAACAACACAAATTCTGGGAGACTCTTTTCATATTTTAGACATGCAGCTTATTTTCTCCCATGCAAACAAGGCAGTACTGGCAATATGGTTTCAGATGAAATTTGGACGCTCCATGTGAGAATTCTGAAATACTTGAGAAAAGCATTTCAAACAGCTCTGTCTTTCAAGAAGTTAACAGCAAAATAAATCTGTATCAAGCACAATGAAATCAGAATCCTGGTGTCTTCAACTATAATCACAGATAGTGTTTAGTTCCTGGAACGTAGCAGAGAAGCACTGTACTAAAGGGATACACAGAAATCCTGCCCGCTACGTATGAGTTACCTGTGCACGAAACACACGGGGATCATAAGAAGAAAACAAAGCCAAGAACATCACCAAATGGCCCAGAACAGTCTCCACCCCAAAGAGCCTTTGGATGAACAGTATTTCTTCCAAAACCAGAAGGGTACTAAGGACCGCTGAGACCATGCTAAGTAGGGCAATAAACGCAGAGAACTTACTCATGTGAATCATCTGCTGTTGAAGCATCGGCCTCGCCCCAGGTATGCTGTTGGAGCGAATGGGCAGCCCCGACATGGAGCCGCTCACTGTGGGCCTGGGAAGGGATGCACTAAACTCGGGTCCTGGCCTCAGCATCGAAGCAGAACTTGTCGGTTCCAACCTGTTCACCTTGGAGTTTGTCAAACCCCAGTCTCCTGACTGATGCTGATTCATGACTACATTTCTGTTGGGAGCACTTGCTGCAGTGAAGAGCAGAAACCACGGTGATTTTTCCCCTAGAACGCTTTACATGGTTTGGGTTCACAATGATTTTTATGGAGTTTGTTTTGTTTTACCAACAAGACCACCTGCCAGTGGCAGAGCAGTTCAAAGAACTCCTAAAAAAGCATCTAAAGCTACCAAGCTGTGTTCTATTCAAACAACTACGTTAATCTAAAGATATTTGAAAACATTAATGACTATTGCCATCATAGCCTGATCTTGGTTCCATATATCAAAACTGCATGATAAATTCAAACCTCAAAGCAGTGACAAATAATTTAACTACTAAACACAAGTACCAGCAATAACACAAAGTAAAGAGTTCTTGTGTTTTAGCTAGGGATAATTGGAAAATATTTATACACCGATTGTAAGATGTACATTCATTAACATTAAGGTTTCTTCCAACCAAAACCCAAAGTATAATCTCACGGTCTTTTTTTACAGAAAAACATTTTTTCCTTTAAAATGGTATTTGTACAGAATCAACAAACCCAGATTTGCTCCAAAATTTTCTTGGTTTTCCATCATTCTTGGACTTCCACCCATCAAGTTTTGCTTCTGTAACATGGAGAAGGCATTGACGTTCCTCACTGGAGCACTTGAGCCCACAGGGCTGTCTAAAGACAGGGCTCTGCTGAAAGGTGGCCGGGTGGCCTGCGCAGACTGGGTACTCCTCATACCTGCTGAAGAATTAAAAGCTGGGTGCAACCGTTCATTTGAAATAACACCATTAATGACTGATTTAAGTTTGAGCCATTCATGGACACATGCATTTGACCTTAAACAAGTTGGGGAGAGTTGTTTTTGCTGTGTTCTGGCTAAACAAATCACATTTTGAGCCAACAACTTTGACAAGAAAAGTCAAATACAGTTCTCTTTGTCCCTAGACACAAACAGGTTCATTTTCATTTCCTTTCTGCAATGAACCATGTTTCTAACACTGTGAAACACACTGTGTTACCGACTGCTTGATCTATGTCAGTGGAGTTCCCAGCCTCTGGGTAACTCTGCCAAGGAGTCAGAAACAAGTCAAACAGTTCTGTTTGGAGCAGGACAAGTGCAGAGGCAGCGTGTTCCTGAGCACCGTGTACTGCCTGGCTAATTAACCCAGAAATCACTGTGCTTCATAGCCCAGCAATGTCACTGGCTTTACATGTTCTTGTTCTGTTCTTACATTTTCAATTACCCATGTTTCACCTCCTTAAGTTACCTCAGCAATCTACTGCTGATTCATAATCAAGAGGACTGATGTTATGAAAGCAGCTGTGGCTGCTGGGGCAGTTTAGTCTGAAGGGGAGGTGCAGAGATCTTATCACTCTGTACAACTACCTGAAGGAGGGTGTAGAGAGATGGAAGTTGGTCTCTTCTCACAAGGAACAAGTGACAAGACAAGATGAAAAGGCCTCAAGTTGCACCAGCAGAACTTTAGGTTGGACATGAGGAAAAACTTCTAACTGAAAGGGTCCTCAGGCCTTGGAACAAGGCTGCCCAGGGAGGGGGCTGAATTGTCATCCCTGGACATGTTTCAAAATCATGGAGATTTGGAGCTTAGGGACAGGGCTTAGCGATGGCCTTGGGACAGTTGGGTTAAGTGTTGGACTCAATGATCCTGAAGGTCTTTTCTCATTTAAATGATTCTGTGATTCTAAAGAAGTGACAAATGCAATGACACTGTTAGCCTTTGCTCCTCAGCTTCCTGCTCAGAGCACCCCTTTCAATGTCTGTGTAATGGCAGTAATGGTCAGAATTTGCACAAGATGTTTTTCATAGAATAAGTAGGAAATCAAAAGCTTGCTACCTGCCTCACATTATTTCTGTAGTCATGTGTAAGGAACACTCTCGATTTTGAGAGCTCAAATTGTTGTTCCTGGTGTCTCTGAGAAATCAACATCAGATAAACCCAGGAGAAACCATAAAATAAGAAACTGAAGGTAATGTTATTCACTGTGCACACAAGTGCTGTCAAGACAGCTAACAGAGTACGTAATAGCCTAGGAAAACATCATTAGCTGTTTTGCATTACATTTGTCCTAGAAGATACAGGTAATCAAGAAAGTATTCCCCTAAGGATTTGATGTGTTTACACCAGAGAAGAAAACCCTGACTTTAAAACCAAATTCCTTACCCGATAGGGCACTGCCTTGAAATAACGCCTGTTTTGTTCCAAGGTTACTTCCATTGGCTGACATTGCGTTACTGTAAAACTCTGAACTAGTCAGATCACCTAGAATTGCATCCAAATTATCCAAGTCTCCACTCATCTGAAAAAGAGGCAGTAAAACACCAAGGTTATTTACTACCATATGGCTACCCTTCAGCTTTTATTTAGCTCTTCACTAACCTTAAAAGATGTGACTGACAAAGGGTTTAGTTCACTGGCAGTACCCTTGGGCTATTTCTCAGTTGCCAAAGAACTTCAGCTACCACTTAGCTACCCTGTTTAAAGTATTTTGCTTGGCTAATTTTTGAGAATTAGGAGAGCCTGGAGGTTCACATAAACAAACTGAAATGAACATTTGAATATAAACATTTCAGTCATTAAAGACAAACAAGCTAATGAGAGCAAACAAAGTCCGGAATGTGTAGCAGTCAGTGATAAATCATGTACTTGTCATACACATAAAGCTTCACTTGATCACTGCTAAACACAACACCACATGAAAATACTCCCAGTTTTTCCAGTTAATTGAATCCTTAACCTTCTTGAAAACTTTGTCTTTAAAGCAGATGCGGTTTGAACAGAGAAATAATTGCCTATGTGGCAGATTCATACCTTCACAAACCAAGCTTCTCAGAGTGTGCTAATTAGATCTCAGGAATAAATACTAGAACTACCCACCGAGTACTGTCTCACAGTTGTTAGAGACTTTTCCATAAGTGGTACTCAACAAAAAACTGCCATGAGGCGTTTCATTTACAGTCAACCATTAGCTAACACAAAAACGGTGCCATAATTTTTCATTTACATAGTTATTACTGACTTGGGAACGTCAAGTTCTAAGATATCAGTGTATTTTCAGGAAACTATGCCACACTGAGCAGCATTATTGACTTTGAAGCAGTTCCAAATGTGACTCAGGAACTGAGTACAAAAGAAATACTAGCTACACTTCAGCATTTCAAGAAGAGCTGTCCTTAGCAAGTGCACTGCTGCCTTCAGGAGACTTTTCCAAGGTGACAGAATTTGCTATATCACGACATTCCTTGGAATTTCAGCTCTAGGAACATTGAAAAGACAAATACACACATTTATTTGGATGTGAATGTCTGGAACAACATTTCCCCTCATTTAAGGGAAAAAAAGAGGCTAAAGCCAAGGAATGAACTAAGAGCAATCAACACCAATTTCCAAGTATCAATGTTTGTAGGTCGTTTGCATTTGCTAAACAAAACAACGTGTTGCTATTGCGTTGCGAACTCATTACAGAGGCGGCTCCAGCTCTGTTTCCTCATACCCCATAAAAATAAAAAAATTCAAGCTGTGTGAAACAGCGGGTGTTAGAGATCTGAGTTTAAGGAATCTGTTGTAAATACAGACTACACCTTCACGGGAGTGTAACTTAACACCATTAGCCCGGGACTTCAGTACAGCCCATTTGGTTATAGATATATCCTGTAGCTTTCTGTGCTGCTCCAGTTACAGCAAAACCAGAGTGTATGGTTTCACACAGAATTGCCTCAGAAATGCACAACCTAGAAAGTGTTTGATAATCAGCCATCCTCTGTAACAGGGAAACACAGGTTTGTTCACTGCTGCCATTTTCCATCATACTGTACCTCCTCTGCTGGTTCTGTTTTTATTTTCATCTCCTTTTCTTGACTGGAAGTAGGAATTGTAGAACTACTGCATTGTCCCAGTTTATTATCCACACTTTCTACTTTAGGCTTCAACTCTTTGGAAAGCGGGTCCTTAATATCATCTTTATCTAACAGGTATCTCAGTAAAGCATTGTTTTCCTTCTTCTTTGGGCTCAGTTGCTCCTGTTTGACAGCACCTTCTCCACAGGGGGCTGCATTACTGGTTTCATGATAGGTGTCTTTTCCAGTAGCTTCAGCTGTGATCTTGGCTACCTCTGCAGGGGAATTGCCGTTCTGCAACAATTTATGCAAAATCCTGTGCTTCTCTTGCAGGAGTGACCCATGCACGTTTGAGGAGGAAGACACCCCTCCAGGTGTTGAGGAGGAAACTCCTGAAGGACTGGTAACATTGGTAGAAGATTCTTTACAATTTGATTCTAAAGGGGAGTTTGATGCTGTGGAATGTCCTCTTTCATCTGAGGAGCAGGTGAGGAGCTGAAGCAGTTTTTTATGCCCTTTGCTTTCAGATGGTCCTCTCTGACCTTCAGATGCCTCCAGATTTCCCTCTTTACTGTCTTTTTCACTGAGAAGATCCCTGCTGTTTGACTGGCATATGGAACTTTCCACTTGGTTTTGTTCACAATACAAACCAGGAGGGCTTTTGGAGTCCTGGATATTCGTTTTACTTTGCTGAGCCACACTCATGTTTGGGGAATTATCCAATTTTGGACCCGGTGAAGAAAGCGTTGATAAAAGTGATGTTCCAACACCCTCACTAATGGCTTGAAGAGCACTAAGAGAACTGCTAGAGAAAGTGCTGTTGCCGGTGTTGCTGGCAGATCCCATTGGAGAGTGCATACCTGTATCACATGTCAGACATCAAACAGATTAGACTGCAGTACTGTCTGAATCCACCTTTCCCTTAGATTATGCATGAAAGCTGCATTCAGTTAATTGTTGTAAAATACCTTCATACCATGAAATTCACATGTATTACACTACGTAACACACACATAGTCATATAGAGCTGTTAAAAAGGATGAAAGGCAGAGTACAGATAAAAGTGAGATAAGACAGCTTACAAAAAAGTGCTTGCAGCAACAATAAAGTACCTGTAACTGGAGAAAACTGGTGTGAACTCATTTTAGGACTCCCTCGATTCCTAGGAGATATCATTAGATTCTGTTGGTTGGAAGTCAACCCAGGACTACCATGTGGTGGGCTACTTATATTTAACCCATAGCTGTTGTTCTGATAAGCAGGAGACTGCATTGTTGGTCCAGAGCTCACTGGCCCCATATTACCAGGGCCTCCATAGCGAGTGCTGCCAAGCTGACCCACTGCACTGGAATCTCCCATCCCGTAGCTCCTGTTCTGCATTGGCATGCCTTGTCCAGGTGACATGTTCATCAGACCACCAACAGAACTTGTGTTTCCAGCCACAGGCATTCTGATGTTTTGCCCGACTGAATTAGGATATCCATTTTGTTCTCTGTGAATTCAACAACATTCCCAGAAAAAACAATTAAAAACTGAACATCTTATTTGGCATCAAGCACTACAGCGACAGAACAGCATTATTAAATAATTTTCTAAATATTGTTTCATTAAGAGCCGTGTGAATTCAAGGTTCTGAAAAAGCAGAACTAAGCCACACCACTCATTTATTCACTAACGAAGTGCTCAGTGCTTTAGGTGATTTGAGCTGTAAGCCCATATAATATCCCCCTTCAAAAGGCTTTTGTTGAGGCATTACTCAGATTTATCAGTTTAAACATCTTCCATCTTTTAATCCTTTCCTGAGTCAATGCATGACACCATTCTACTGTGCACACTAATGATGACCTGAACAAATCTCAGCTACTCATTTTTCAGCATCTGGAAGCACTTTAGTGCCAGAAGTGGAAGATTCCCTCCAGAGTGGCATTTCAATTATTCCTGCAATCAACAAGAACAGGTCATGGGAAGTGCTGTTTAAGGTACATTAAACTTTGAGTCATCAATGATGCATCTGAGAGGTTTATGTTGTCTTTTTAACTGGTCTGGAACTACAAAGAGTAAGATAAAGCACGTAACAGAGCATTTCCATTATCAGGGTTTCGTCATTATTAATGTTCACACAGAAGAATAATGCTCCAGGCAGGTACCAAGGAAGAGCGTCTCTTCCGACTGTGCCGGTCTCCCTGCCACACACAGTGAAGCTGGACCTATCAGTGTTAGGCTGACACATTTCGCTGCATTCTCTGCAACTCTGCTCCACAAGTTATTCCACCTTTGAGTTTTAATCAGATAAAACATTTTATGTGCTTTTTTCCCAGGTATCTTCAAGGTCAGATACATTTTTAAAAGCCATGCAGATACCACTGATTTCACCTTTGAAGAAAGTGGGTCGAGACAAATCCATGGCGGTCGTTAGTTACAGGATTTCGAAACAGTTTACTCTTCGTTTGTGCTGTCACTATGGTACCATCCGCTAAAGAAAACCGATACAGGGGTGTTTCAGCATGACCTTGTGTATAGGCTGTAAAGTAAATAAAGAAGTAGAGTTCAGATTTAAAACTCCACATTGTATTTAATACACATGCGACAGATTTTTAACCCTTCATTTGCTGAGGATTTTAATTGCACTAAAATGTAAAGGTAATTAATATGGAATAAAAAATGAACTTGGAAGACTTTATATTAAGTATTTTTAAGTTTAAAAATTTTATTTCAATCAAAGTTTGTGGAAACCATTGCATTTCATCTGAGCTTCAAATTCTTGTTAATTTAGGATTTAATCAGTTGAGTCAAAGGACTTCCATTGGAATGGAAACTCTCATTTTCTGCTGGTATGAGTCTCTCTTCATTAAATATCCCCTCTACCTGTGTGATCCTTTAGAAAGACTAGCCTTCAGAAAACTTGAAAATATCATCTTTCTTACTTAAGATAGTGGCTGTACTTCACTTTATAATGATTATCCAAATCAGCATTACAAAACACAGAGCACTGGAACACTGGAAATATTTTGAACCCTTGTGTGTTGAATGGAAAAAAGCATTAACGCAACTGTTACTCACTGTTAGCGAGATAGAATGGATGAATTAAAATAAAAAGTCAAACAAAGGTTAAATAAAACAAACTAATGGCAATTAAGGATTACATGTTATTACAGAAATAGAGCTGTCATTGTCATCACTACATCCATCTGTGGAAATGCAGCTAACTTCAAGCTCCCAGATCTCATATTTTCCATGAAAATAATCAAAAGAGACATTAGAAAAACAAAGTAACTTCAATTGGAATAGTTATTTCTCAAGAGATCATTCCCCTTCAGCTTGTAAATGAGTCTCGGCAATTAACAGTAGCAAAAACTATGAAGAAAAAAAAAGAACAGAAGCAGAAATTAGCATTTTTGTTTTTCAGAAAAAAGATGCAGTCACAAGGAGATAAGATCCAACACTGCAAACAGATTTTTACCTTCATGATAGTGGCGTTTGTTTGACCATGACTGACCATCATTATGGCATAAGAACCTCTGAATACAGCGACGAATTATATCTTCAAAGCCAGGTCTCATGGAAGACCGTAATGAGTTTGTATCGATGTTGACAAGTTTGCCTGTAACAGGAAAGGAAAAACCCAAATGAAACTCTTTATGACTGTACCAAGTATTCTGTATAATAGAGTTTGCAGAAGCCTCAGAAGGCTGCAGTTCTGGGCCACTCATGTCAAGAAAGATCCTGAGGTGCTGGAATGGGTCCAGAGGAGCAACTGGAGGGAGTCTGATGAGGAGAGACTGAGGGAGCTGGGGGTGCTTAGCCTGGAGAAGAGGACACTCAGAGGCAACCTTATCCCTCTCTACACTCAAACACATGAGGAGATGTTATAGCAGGTGGGGGTTAGGCTCTTCTCCCAGGCAACTAGTGACAGAGCTTAAAGCTGCACTAGGGGAGGATTAGGTTGGATGTGAAGAAGCCCCTCCTCACACAAGGGTGATCAGACACTGGAATGCACTGCCCAGGGCAGTGGTGGAGTTCCCATCGCGGAAGGTGTTAAAGGACAGACTGAATGTGGCCCTTAGTGCCCTGGTCTAGCCAATGTAGTGATATTAGGTCATGGGCTGGGCCGGGCCAGATGAGCTTTTCCAGCCTCCATGATTCTGTGATTTTAACTGCTCCTCAGCCTAATACCAAATTTCAGTATGATGCTTGTTAAAACATTACTATTCAATAGGATTTCTAAGGAAAGCAAAGCATCCACAGGTTAATGCCAGAGTTTTAAAAAACAGTAACTGCAGTCTCTGTTGACAGCACTCAAAGGATGCAGACACAGCGTGACCAACTGCACCCCACAAAGGACCACCACAAACACTAACAGAAATCTGGAAAAGCCCCATATAGATTATATATGTGTTTCAGTTTAAACAGCATAAACCACTTTAAACGTTAGCTTATGTACTGAATAAAATACAAACAGACTAAAGAACTTTCATTGGCTTCAGGTAGGATTTGAACTATTTTTTATGTGTAAAGGAAAGCATAATGACAACCACCTGACATGCTGCCAAGTTCAAACAAGCAGTGCTTTATTCCAAGCTGCCATTCCAGCACAGAGACAGAATGTACATCCCAAAGTTATTGTTGTACCCCACTGCCTGGAACTGTGTACTGCACAAGTTAGTTGGGAATTCTCCTTACAAACACTGCCAGTCACTATGGATCACCATCTATTTACATACTTGATAAAAAAAGAGCAAAAAAAGGATACTTTCTTGGGTACAATTCTCACCTGAAAGATCATGTCTTGTAATAAAGCTTTCTGGATTTGCTGGAAATACCCTTTCTGCAGTTGTGATTCGACGTGCCACACAAATCATACAGGACTGCAAATCTGTATTTAAAAAAGAATGTGTCTTCTTTAATGTCTCTCATTTTTTATTTTATTAAAGCATGACATCATATATATGAGGTGTCTTTCATTGTTAACACAGAATTATAGACAGCAAGAATTGAAGCACCTGCATTCTGCTCCTCACTTAAAAACAGAGTGCGGAAGCTACAGAATTTGTAACTTCTCTCAAATACCAAAAAGCTTTACTCTGAGATTTCTTCTGCACCCAGTACATTCCACAGAATTTCCTACCTTCCCCCTCTTCCATCATAGCTCTTGGCTGAGATAAAGCAAAGCACTGCATTGTTTCATATCTCTGACGCACATCCTGGTGGCTGCCGACATCTTCTAAAATATCATGAGAGGTTTTCACCATCATCCGACAATTGAACGTATGGCTTTTCTGTCTAGGCATTTCATTGCTCCAAGCAACTCCATTCACTTCAAAGAAAACATTAAGAATTTAAAGATTTTCATTTAAAAAAAAAAAAAAAAAAATCCATTCACAACTGATTTTTCTTAATTTCTTCATTTCCTGAATTTAGACACCTTGTTCCTATACTAGAGAGATTAAAGATTATTTTAAGATGCTTCCTCAATAATCCATCAGCTTTACATCTTGAAAAAAAAGAGAGGTATTAAGAACCAAGTGAAATAACCTTTTTCTACTACAGAACACTTGGAAGATGAAAGTAATTCACCTTTCAAACACAAGCCATTCCATCAACTAGACTGGTGACATTAGGAAATGTTTTCTTTAGTATCCTGGTTTTAAGTTACAGGTAAGCAAATTACAAAGGCTCAAGTACAGTATGAATTTCCAGCACGTTTATTTCTGGCGCTGTCCTAGGAACAGCACAATAATATTTTACATGATTTTCAGTATTTTTGAAGTATTTTTGCAGTCAAAGGTTCTTTGTATATGCAGACATCTTGAAAATCACCCATTATTGTTGTTACTAATTTAGTTAGTTGTTTTCAAACAGCTGAGTAACAGTGTAGTAAGTAAATTTTTATTACCTGAAGATTTAGGCAAGTTTTTCAGAAAGTCCTTGCGGTCCTCCTCATGCAAGATACCATAGACACTTGTATTGACCAGATCCTCCTGTTTATACTGCAGATACTGGGTCACATTTTCTGATACAAACACTACGTTCCCATCTCGATTTACAACAAACAGGAAACCATCCAATGCCTAAATATTAACATGACAACACATTACACAAGATACACAGACTACCTCTGAACATAAATCAGAATAAAACTGTGTGGGTGATAAATGTCAAGTAATACCACATGCATTTCTTTTCATAAAGTTTTAATTTCTTCTCTGATGAGAAGTGTCTGGTAAGGGCTGATTTCAACATTAAAAATTAATCTGTTTGTTTGTTATTCCATTGAGCTCTTTCATAGTGATAACCAATCTTGTTTCATTCTTGCTTTCTTTGAACATAAGACAATGCATTTGTAACATCATTACAATAGCTGGCAAATTGAAATGGGAAGAAATTCAGTAGAAACAAATAGTAGGACGTGAACATGAAGACATTTCCACTATTGAGTGATGAGATAAAAGGGTTTATCCATGTCTCAAAATACTGTATTTTCTTTACTGAAAGAAAAATTCTATCTATGTAAAGCAATTAAGTTCAAAAAGTGCTTTTTAATGAACTTGTAAACATGGCATTGGTTTTCTAAGCATAGAAAAAAACAGTCTCTGCTAGCTACCTTCTGTATAGTTATTCTTAGCTTATTTTACTTGATGGCAATATTTGTTTAAAATGCTTCACAATTTGCAAACGCAAACCACAATCCACATCACAAACCTCTAAGCTTTGCAGAATCCTCACCCATTTATTTTAATGCCTACTCCCTTAAAATGCAAAATAATCCTCACATCACTAAGTACCGCTCTAGCCGCAGGTTTGCTGATGGACAAAAAGCACAGAAACATAGGAAAAGCCAAAAGCAGTCTTGTCTTTCCTTGTACAGAGAAGTCAGCAAAATTAAGAAAACTTGATAGATGCTCTTCATGACCCTTCCAAACGTAGTCCCATGTAGCTCTTTCATATTATTTATTACTATAGCATTGCAGGATTGTTATTTTTTTCACCTCACTTAAGTATTTGCTTTCATAAGGATTTACTAGGGTGCAATTTGTACTTGCCTGTAATAAAAGGGGTCCCAAAGAATCCTTATCAATAACTCCTTGACCCGTAGAAGACACATCAGCTTTCTGAACATCATCATCATTAGAAACTGCTTTTCCTGAAACCCAAAAGGCATTGTGAGTAGAGCATCATTTCACATGAAGATGCCACTGTAATGTTACAAGCCAGATTCTAGGAAACATTTGAATAAAGGCAAAAAACACCTGATTGAGAAAGGAGGTCTCATACTGTTAGTTGCTTGAGACTAAAATAAAGGTCATGGCTACATAAACTGACTGGACAGTTAAAGTTAACTATCAACTTATGAATATTTCTTCTGCTGCTTTTGGGATCACTTTTGAGACGAATGCCTGCTGAACCTGCATACAGTCGTTAGGTACGCTCCTATCTCTCTCTTGTTTTACTTTCATTATCTCCTCATCATTGGTCGCAGCCTTCAGATGCCATCACCACTGTTCTACAAAAAGGCTTTGGCTCATGTTAATACATGCGTGTGAGTGCATACATACATAATAAAATTGTATGTTCGGAGTCAAAATATCCTAAATAAATTGATGGCAGGGGAAAGTGGAATGGAAATCCATGATATGCATCAGAATTACAGAAAACAAACAGTAAATTTTGTTGTGTGGTTCTTGCTGGCTGGCCAGCAGAACACAACAGGAGCACAGTATCCAAGGGGAAGATTATCACTCAACTCGATACAAAACTAAAATTATTACATTGCACTAGATTACACTAGAAAAGCCTTAAATCCAGAAGTCTAATATTTAGGATTGCTTTAACATGTCTTCAGAAAGATGTGGCAAATGTGACACATGACAAGTAAAATACAACTCAAAGGAAATGTATAATCTAGCAGGCTATACAGTCATTGGATGTGCAAAAGCAATACATTCAGTATATTCTTCACTACACACTTCAAAAACCAGGTTCTGTGCACTAAAAAAAATGCTATTACACCACTTAGATCTACCATTGCTGAAAGCAATTGCCAAGACCTGGTGCATTGCTATCTTCTCCTTAGTTGACTTGACTACATCCCAAGTACAGGCAACTGCACTATTGTATTATTTGTATTGTATATCTGAAGCTACATTTAGCTTCAGATCATATTTTAAACATACTGGAGTCCAGTACTTAACCCCTTTGGAAGCATGTCTTTAACGGCACAAAAAAATCCCATTAAGCAAAACCCATAAAAACGTATCAGGAAAAGAGACTTCCATGTAGCTGATGGGAAGTGTGCCTTGTAAGAAACCAGGTATTTAAGAAATTCATTTCAAAGCATTAAGCTCACTTCAGGCATGAAGTCACTTGAAGTGAAAGACAACAGTATGGATTCATCACACCAGTGGGTATTTGGCATATTGTACCAGCAGATGGTACAGCACCATCTGCTTTTCGCTTGCCTGTAGACTAACTTAAACTTTCCTAGTATTTTCACAAAAACTGATAAGAAAGGCCATACAAAACTTTAAAAGCCCTGATCTGATTCCCAGTAAGAAGTGATAGTTACATTCAAACAGAAAATAGTTATGGCACATCTTCTGATGTTTGGCTCACGTCAAAGTCTGAAGGCTTTCTCAGTTACATGAAGGTAAACGCTACTCGCTCCATTTCCTAAGCTACTACTGCTTTGGAAAAGGAATTGCCAGAAGATTAAATTATTTTGGCTCAGCAGGCGACTGTACCTTGCTCTTTTATCTGTCGAATCTGTCTCACGGTTTCTTTTAAAATAGCACATTTGTCTGGTTTGACATTGAAACTGTCAATGTCACTCAGATTAGCAGATATCAGTTCAGCCAGTTCTTCGATGTATTTGCTCTCCTGCTCACGACGACGCTTCTCACCACTGCAGGTCAGGCTAGGAACCAAAAACATAACTTCATACATTTACATGTCATCGGATAAAAAAAGCTGTGCTCACTCTGTGAATGTACTTCATACAGCACTAAACCGAGGGACTAGGAAACATAAATCTGAAGGGTGTGGGGGTGTGTTTGTTACATGGTTGTTTGGGGGTTTTTGTGGGCTTTTAAAAATAATTGTAAGTACAAGTTTATCTTGAGGACATGGGAAAGCCTCCTGGGATCAACCCATGTTCACATTTAACAAAAACAGCAATTACCTGTGAACAGAATGGTAACATTCACAGTGGAAGTGTATCTTAACCCTAAATATGACCTAAGGTTTTACATGCTGTTTCATTTCTGTAATAAATGACAACATTCTGTGAAATGCCTTTGGACTGTTTGGAATGAGATGACTACTGAAACTGACACCTCAGACACCTCCAGGACAAAAGTTCCATCTTAACATCCAACAAAAGCTAAATTCCAGACAAACTAATATTGCTGGATAAAGTGTCTTCCTGAAATTCCTTTTCCTACATAGATTAATGTGCTGAATCAAGACACTACCTAGAGCCCAAAACACCACGGAGAAGAGTATCACAGAATCACAGAATCATTAGGGATTTGAAGGGACCCCGAAAGATCATTTAGTCCAATCCCCCTGCCACAGCAGGATGTCTTCACTGGAGAAGTGAATCACTCTGGGTTGGAAGGGAACACCTGATAATCCAGTTCCAACCCCCCCACAATCACCCACAGAGTACGTGAAGATTAGGAAAAGGAGAACTCAGGAAAAAGGGAAGGGGCAAGAATGGGCACAGTGAAGGAATCAAAAAAAACCCTAACATTCTTTGAGAAGAAACCAAGTTAAGGCATTAGAAAAGTACACATGGACCAGCCCTGGAGAACAGCAGTATACATGAAGAACACAAATATGCAATAAAACAGGGTCTTGAATTGTAAAGAAAGTGAACAGAGGGTGACAAACTGAAGAACAAAATTCCTGAATGGTCAGACAGGAGAAAAACAGACTGGAATGAATGATACTCATGAAGAGGGGATGGGGATTCAGTGGGAAAACCTGATGATCTCACATGCAGTCTGTTGCATGATGGAGGTGCTGAGCATGGGACAGTGGTGACATAAAAGGGAGAAACATGAGGCCTCGTATCTTGGTAAAACTGAAGACAAATTTAATAAAGATTAATACTGTGTAGGAACAAGAACATGAAAGGATAACAACTCTTAACATGTGCTGACAATCCATGAGGTTGGAGTGGCACAGAAATCTGAGTCTCTCAGATAACCATATCTGAGGTTGGACTTGATGATCTATGAGGTCTCTTCCAACCTTGGTAATTCTGTGATTCTGTGATTCATATGGCTCTGACAGAGGTGAGTGCGGGGCAGTAAAGCAGCACACAATGTAAAAGTTTTAGACAGAATAGTGAAGTAGTAGTCTGGAGAAATTAAGTTTAAAGAAGAAAGCTCAACCTATTGGCATGTTGTGTGCTGAACAGGCACCTGAAACAAGACCTGTCCCATCTGGTCCCAGATACCAGATTGCGACATTTCTGTGAAGCAAAGAGGTTTTCCTTCTTTTGCCTCGCAATCACAGCTCCAAACACTGATTCCTTCTATGTTCACTCTATTTAGATTTCCACAAGTCTACAGGGCATCTATGGTATAGCTACACAGAACAGTATAACTGTGCACCTTCACAACAGAATCTGGCCCACAGGATTTTCAACTGGAAAAAATCATTAGTTCAAATTGAAACTGAAATGAAAATGCATCAAATATTTTTAAAAGTCTTTAAAAAAAAAAAAAGAGAAAGGTCTGTATAAACCTACCTAGCACCTGGTGTATCACAGGGCAATGGCTTACGCTTCCTGGACTCATTGGTCAAGGGGTCCAAGGAGTTTTCTCCTATTCCGCTCATCTTGACCATACATCAGCAACTAGAATCAGAAGTAAAATATGAATTATGAATGAACCTCTGAAAACAATTATTCAAAGTGTACAGCATGTATCCAGACATTTGATTTTATCAGATTTATGAGTAATTCCACTGGAAACCCATATATCCTTTTACCGTTACAAAATAGCATCTGGTTACCATTTTTAAAAGTCTACTTAGTATTTAGTCAAAACACAGATGTTGAATCGTTGAATGAAGCTCCCTTTTCTGTATGCTCCTCTCTTCTTCATGCAGTCTAACCAGCGCAGACACAAATTACTGTCAGGAGTAATCACTGTGCTTACATGAGAGTTCCTCACCTGGCTCGGCACAAAGCCAATAGTTTACTATTACCATCTGTAACTCAACAGGTTATTGTAGACTTAACTTCCTATCTCTTGCTAAACCTTCTAAAGTGAATATTGTGTTTTTTAAAACTCCGAGGGCAAGGCAAGCAAAGCCTTGAGAACTTTTTGAACTCTCCTGCTTCTGCAGCAAAGCCTGAGACATCACCCAATACAATGACATGGGTGCTTTTGCTGAAGTGCAGCTACATTAAACCAGCTTGGCTGATGCGATATACCCATGCCACTGCTTCCCCTCAAACCCAAGAGCATAGAGGAACAGTCAAAGAGCACAGGAGACACTTTATCCCACTCCTGCTGTTCTAAAATCCAGGACATGGTGAAGGAGGAAATAAAATTGTTTTATGAACCTATTCAATTTATGTAGCCAGCGCATTTTAGAAGAGATTTAGAGCTGTAACAAAATAATCACTTGTATTTGGGGTTTTATACCACAATGACCAGACAACACATGTGGGCAGTTGGAAAGTTTAATTTACTGCAGTCCAGTTCAGACTGCACTTCTTTACCCCATACAGTGACAGCAGGAACTGGTGCTAAACACTGAGGTAAAACAGTCAGTTGTCAGTTGGAGCGAAACTTCTCCCTACTGTATAACCCATCACTAATAAATCCTTCAGGAGAAAAAATTGGCTTAGAATAACCAAGTCCCTCAGAGCCAGTATCACCAGAATATAGAGCTGGCAGGCACACTTTCAGCAAAATGAGGTTTATGTTACGTTATTAGAGGCTGGGAGGCTGCTGACTTGAAGCAGTTCTACAGAACAGGATCTGGGCACCTGAATGAAGGAGAAGTTACACACAAGTGCAGTGCAGTGCACCCCTGAAGCAAAGAAACCCAACCACTTAGTAATACATCTCAACAACTAACTGCTTCCAAGACAAGGCACCTAAACAAAGAAAAGAACAAACCCACAGGCGGGGTGTTAATTCTGATTCTTGACTGGTTGGGGTTTTTGCTTGCTGGCTTTTGTGGCCAAAAAAAAAAAAGGCTAAAGTTCTTTCTGAAGTCTAAACTGAAAGGGCAAAGCCACAGAGGAGCATGTTTGCAGGAAGCAGCATGGGGGCTGTTTGCAACAGCTGGCTGTTAGCTACAAGTGGAGCATTGAAAAGGATGTTCTTAGAGCAGTTCAAACCTTGGAAAGCCAGTCAGGAGGTAGGGGTGCTGGCTGCCCTGTACATGCTCTGGACCATGTACAAAGCTCCCAAGTACAACAGCATCTGCTAAAGCACAAGTTCTCTTTGCAACTAAGCAAACGTTACAGTGCTTAACACATAATTGCACTCAATTGGCAGGCACAACAATAAAATTGCAAAGCTACAGCAAAATACAACCTTGTAATTGAAATCAACAATTACAAAAGATGCCTGACTTTGTAACTGCGGTCAGGAGCTGTATAGGTATATAGGTCTAAAACCAACTTCTTAAGTGATGCAACACAGTATGGGCAAGGCAAAACACAGAGAGACCGAAGGACAAGCCTGATGACTTACTCAACCATACACTCCTCCAGGGCAAAAACCTCCCCGAAACACTTACAGCAACCCACCTTCTGTGAAGTTCCGGGAAAATACACCCTTACACCACTAGATGACAGCGTTATCCCAGCCCTTGCTCAGTGCTAACTCTGGCATCAATTAGCCTGCAGAATGAGGAACTATTCATCTGCACAAGCAGTTTCGAAAACAGAACCCAGAACCAGGCTGTGAGCACGCAGCAAGCCGTCGAGACTGACACCCAGCACAACTCAGAGATGACTCAGAGATCTTATGCCTGCAGACCTCACAGCTGAGGCTGAATCCGAGAGCCACTCTGGAGTGACACACGCATAACACCCCCTCTTCCCAGGACTGCCCCTTCCCTTCCCGTATCTGTAAAAGCCGCAGGGTTAAGAGCTACTGCGGAAAGAGAGGAAAGACTTAAAATATAAGAGCTCAGGACAGCTCAGGAAGGGTGTGGGCACATCAAGTATGTCAGAAGCCTGGAGTAAGTTCTGTTTCAGAGGAGGAAAGATTTTAAGTACAGAATACAGTTTTGCAGGTTATAAGGATGTATTTAAATGACTTAGAAAAGTAATTTCTGGTTTAACATCTGCCTGTACTGCCAGATAACTCAATATAAACAGAAACACAAAACTTAGTACCTTTTCTATCAGACCTTTTTCCATTTAAGAAAAACCTCTCCATGCCTAAGTATAGAAGCTTGGAGGAAGGAAGGAAAAATTTGGTAACTCATGTAGGCTATTCCCCTACTATCACACCTGAGTTGCTCTATTCAGGTCTGAAGCTGCAGAGCTCCTGCACATCTTTTTTCCTTTCCTTGAGTAGCGTTACAAGCTGGGAAGGCATCTAATTCCTGCAACAACTCTGTTTAGCTAAGGAAATTACAGAAGCTGCTTCCCAATGCAATGGATTTAATGTACAAAAGGTTAACAAACTAAATTCCCTGCTACAGGAACACGGGCAAAATATTCAGAGTTCATGATGAAAGAAATCACCAGTTTGAAAGCACAGAGTGTTAGATTTATTCCTTAAAAAACTAGAACTGGGTTAAAAAGTTGTTCTAAAAATACATCTATTTTGAGGGGTTTGGGAAGTTTTCCTCAAGTTTTCTCAAGCTTCAAAACACAGCTTTCAAAAGTGAAATTTTCATGCATTTTTTAATGCTAAAAGCAAAAAAGTTTAACACAGCCATCTCTGTGAACTGACTGAGCCACCAGGCAATAGCACTGAGCCTGTAACTGTCTAGTAACTCTGCTCTGAGAGTTACACCACAAAATACTATCTATCTGAGCAAAGCACTTTTTAAAGAAATTAATGACCCAACACAATTCTTTGTTGTTTTGGAGTCATTAAAACAAATCTAAAATCTAGCTAGCTGAAGTTGACTCAATGAACAGCTGTGATACTACATTAAACCAGGCAGATATTAGAAGTTATGGTAAATTTTAGATAAGTTTAAAATACCCAAACCACAGGAATTATCACCTTCTGTCATAGAATACTATTCTTGCTCAAGATAACCAAAACACAGGTATAACAGCAAGCCCTTCCATTAAAAATCTGGCAATCTTTCTGCTGTTTTTCTTCAAAGTTCTAGCCTCAAAAAGCTGATGACAAACCTACTGCCTGAAAGCATAAGTGACAGCAGGACCATGTTATGGGAGCTATCAGCAGGTACTGTGCGTGTTTTTAATGACATTTGTATGCCAGTATTTCCTTGAAATGCAAGAAGCTACAGCAGATTGACTACCTAGAAGGATGAAGAAACGCTGAATATAAACTCTGCTTAGTGGTAACTACATTCTTCTAAAATTTACCATATCTCCTATGTACACTTGTATTTAAATGTTTGCCACCCTGATGTCATCAGCCCCAGCAACTCATACTAATTTCTACATCAGATTGCCCATGTTACTCCACTCTACTTGAATCATCTGTCCTTTTCATCCAGTATTTTGTGAAATAAAAGACATTTATGCTACTCTCCATTTAGCTACTGAAAACAGCCGACATAGAGCCACATTCAGTTCTGCCCAAACCAATTTTCCAAATGTTATTTGGAAAAACAGGGCCTCGTGCATTTGTCTGAAATAATGTTCAAATTGTACATGAGCAACTATACCCAGAGCTCTGCAGCATTTACAGTTAAAGCAAATTTGATAAAAAACAAAATTATGAAAGGGGTGGCTCAAAGCTTTCAAAGCAAGACAGTCCCATCAGCTGTAGCAGTAACGAACCTGATGCTCCCAATCCCACCAGGAGAAGGAACCCAAGGCAGCAACATCTGCAGGAAAAATTCAGGGCTTCCAGAATTACATGCAAACACCAAGGACTCGTTTGTGCCTTAGTATTTGTTTCTTCAGGCAAAACCCTGGGTTTTTTTTCAAAAATTTTCAAACTTGTCAAAAAAGAGGAGATCAAGAAAACAAAAGATAACAAAGACCTTTTCACTCATCAGTAAGTGCACTGTAAAATCATCTGTCTGTATTAGTAAGGTGCGTATGTATGGATCCTTCGCAATGTACTACGTACTTTTCGCATATCATTCGTTTCACAGTGAAAAAATACAGACTCTGAAGAAGGGTTTTGCAGGTGACAGGTAAAACAAATTTTAGTAATTAATCCATCCATTGTAACAATGTATTTACAGCCTTCCCAAAACAAATACAGCATTTCGAAGAAATCATAAGCATTTCTGACAAGAATTTCCCAACCTGACAGGGTTTCGGTATTTGAAAAGGCTTTTTAAAAAGTAAAAGTTTAACAAAAAAATTCTTCTGAAATTCTATCCTGGACTACCCAAGAAAAGGATGCTCGTTTACCTGGACCTGAGCAAAGCCTTTGACACTGTCCCACTCCACATTCTTGTCTCCAAGCTGGTGGAGCATGGGTTTGACAGGCGGACCACTAGATGGGTAAAGAACTGGCTTGATGGCTGCACCCAGAGAGTGGATGTCGATGGTCCCTTCCAACCCAGAGTGATTCTGATTGTATAACCTCTCCTGTGAAGTGGTCCTCCTGTGGCAGGGGGATTGGACTAGATGACCTTTTGGAGTGCCTTCCAATTCCTAATGATTCTATGATTCTATGTCAGCAATACAGTATGCTTCAAATTGGAGACATTCCTAAAGTCTTAGAAAGCACTCAAGTTAAATGGACAGGCTCTTCTCAGTGGTGCCCAATGATGGGACAAGGGGTAATGGGTATAAACTGGAACACAGGAGGTTCCAGCTAAACATAAGGAAGAACAACTTCACAGTGAGTGTCACACAGCACTCAGAGCTGTTGTGGAGTCTCCTGCTCTAGATATTCAAAACCCACCTGGATGTGTTCCTGTGGGATCTGCTCTGGCAGGATCTAGTTAGGCTAGATGATCTCCAGAGGTCCCTTCCAATTCCTACTGTTTTATGATTCTATGACATCAAGAAGCACTAGGCACAGTCAGAAGAAAGCTTTCAGCTTGGTGCAACAGTTTCTTCCCTTATTCACTTCACCCCTCACACAAACTGGAAAGCTGCTACCAACACCTAGTAGATCACTTGCTGCTAGTTTGCTTTTCAATGCACTGCTTTCCTTCTCCAACCAAAGCACTATTTTCTTGTGCCCATCTTCTCAGGAGGTGTAGATGAAAGACTTACTCAGCAAACAGGACTTGCCAACTAGGGAAGGCTTTGCCCTAAGAGGGGCCCAAACCCATAACTGGTTAGGTGTTTCAGATTTAGTTTGTATTTGTTTAGCTGAAGTAGTTGGCCACAGAGAGGCAAAAAACCCACACCCACAGAGCACAACTATTCCAAAGTAATGTAGACCATATCCAAACTAGCTTAAAAAATCATATTATTTGCATAAAAACACTTTTAACGCTTTTTCTTTTTGTCCTGTGAAACCATCAACTTTTTCCTACACTAAATATATGTACTGATGGTATCTTGCCTGCTCAGAAGCACTCTCACCTCTCCTTTAGCTATTTTCTTGTTTGAATAGTTCACTAGGGAAACTAGCACAAACTGGCTCTGAGTATTTCCCAGAATAAGCCAATTCTGAAGAATTAAATCACAAACCAGTCCTTAATGAATCATTAAGACTATTTTGAATTCTTATATCACTTACAATGTTAAAATATTACACATAATCCTGCTTTTTAAAAACAAAACTTAAGTTACCATTTTTTAACATGCAAATTCTAACAAACTAACTGGTTTATGTTAAATAAAGTTTAATTATTTGGGGCTGCTCTTAATATAATTAAAGCTAGAGAACATCCCATTTGGCAACTCTCAGTGAAATTAGTGCAATTGCTATTTCAAACTTGCATTTCTCTCAGATGCACACACATAAAAAGTGAAGGTTCTGACTCAAAAAAATGCAAAGATTTTTTGTTGTAAGATTGACCACAGAAACAACTGATGTTTCCAATTACACACAAAAAACAAACTCAAAAGCTCACTTTCTGACAGCAATGAATTAAGATTGGTTTCTTTCTCTTCTTTTTTCCCTCCTCCCCTTTTTTTCCTTTTAAGAACATTTACAGTTACACAATTACACAGTTTATTAGGGTTGGAAGGGGCCTTCAAAGGCCATTGGGTCCAACCCTCCTGCTCAAGCAGGATGAAATTACTGAAAAGCATAACCGCCTGAAAAGCTTCAATCAACTACACAAAATTCCATCCAGTCAGGCCTGAAATATCTCCAGAGAAGGGGACTCCACAAGATCTCTTGGCAACACCTTCCAATATTTAATAACCCAGACTGTAAGGAAGTTTTTCCTCATATTGAAGTGAAACTTCCTGTGTTCAAGCTTGCATTCCATCACCTCTTGTCCTGTCCGACACCACTGAAAAGAAAGGATTTCTTTCTCTTGATACCCAGTCCTCAGGTATTTATTACAGACAGTGATTAAACCCCATCACAGCCTTCTTTTGTCCAAACTAAAAAGTCCCAATGTTCTCCATCTCTCTTCATAAGGCAGTTCTTCTCAGAGAATTACACATACAGTTTGAAAACTGTAGTTTTAAATATGGCAAGGGGAGAACTGTTCAGGTACACAGAGGCCAAATACAAAATTAGTCACTTACTTGTCCTTAGCAAACATTCAAGCACAGCATATCTTTCAAGGGACCTTCAGAACCAGAAGTCATTTTAAGTCACATCCTGAAAAACAAGAGAGACCTGTATTTTAAACAAAAAATGCTTACTTTTCAATTTTTTCATCTAATACTAATCATCTTACCCTAAAGTAAATATTTAAGATTAAGGTATTTCCATGTTAAATGAGTTTAAAATTCACTTACAACAATTGTAGTTTATAATTAACTGTAATCTCTGCTGTCTGCTAAACAGCTCCAAAGTCT
>JAOXOE010000848.1:6578547-6623051 GCA_028565055.1 Phoeniculus purpureus | reverse complement strand
TCATTCTGATCTGGTGGCCTGTAATAGACACCCACAACAGTGTCACCCATGCCAGCCTGCCCCTTGATCTGCACCCAAACACTCTCAACTTTCTCTTCATCCGCCCCTGGACAGAACTTAATACATTCCAGTTGTTCTCTTATGTAAAGAGCAACTTCACCACCCCACCTTGCTGACTTGTCCGTCCTGAAAAGGACACAGCTGTCCATGACCATATTGCAGTCATGCAAGCTGTCCCACCAGATCATAATCACCTGACTGGACAGAGATTTCTAACTCCTCCTGCTTATTCCCCATGCTTCATGTGCTGGTGTACAGGCATTTCAGGAAGCAAGCTGAGCACTTGAATTTCACCCTAGAACAGTGGGAGATTGCCTGGTCTTCATCAAGACCAGAGCGCTGCCTGACTGGTTCCCACCCAGCAACACTGAGTTCTGTGTCTTGTTACCTAAGAATCCTCAAACTGCTCTCCCAGTTACTTTCCTGTTCGTATTTAAGTATTTGAAATTCAAACATATAAAATTATGTTATTCTAAGCTGCCAAAAAAAAAATTTGACTGTGAGAGTTTGGGCTCCTGTTTCATGTTTTTATGTTGCATTGTCTTCTCTTGAATGAATTCCAAAGGCAAAAACAAGTGCCCTGACCTTTTTCAATCTATTCCCACTTGCTCAGTCACAAACAAGTCGAACATAACACCCTTGCAAACAGGTTTTTTTAGTTCTTGACTTCAGATGTTTCCTCTGATGTAGTTGATTCCTGTTCTTCTGAGCTTAAGAAATGAACAGGCCTGGCGGTCAGCACCACCAGTCCTGTTCAGCCTATGATTATAAGGACAAAACCTTTGGCCGAAACTTAGCTGGCAGGGCACTAGAGGGGATGATCAGTGGGCTGGAACACCTCTCCTATGAGGACAGACTGAGGGATTTGGGGCTGTTCAGTCTGGAGAAGAGGAGGCTTATGGTGGCCTTCCAGTATCTGAAGGGGGCCTACAGAAGAGCTGGGGAGGAACTTTTTTAGGATATCAGGTAGTGACAGGATTAGGGAGAATGGAGCAAAGCTGGAGCTGGGTAGATTTGACTGGATGTGAGGAGCAAGTTCTTGACCGTGAGAGTGGTGAGAGCCTGGAATGGGTTGCCCAGGGAGTTGGTTGACACCCCGTCCCTGGAGGTGTTTAAGGCCAGGCTGGATGAGGCTCTGGCCAGCCTTATCTAGGGTGGGATGTCCCTGCCCATGGCAGGGGTATTGGATTAGATGATCTTTCGAGGTCCCTTCCAATCCTTAATGATTCTATGAATTGTTCAAAGCTGGGTTGGATGGGGCTCTGGGCAACCTAGTCTAGTGAGAGGTGGCCCTACTCATGGCAGAGGTTCTGGAACTAGATGATCTCTGAGGTCCCTTCCAAACTAAGCCATTCAATGATCCTTTGACTGTTTTTGTCTGTCAAATAAGTGACCAGTCTGTCTGTGGATAAAAGATATTTATTATCTAATATCTGGTACCATTCTGATGGACCCATAGTATGGCCCAAATGAGTGAGGTCCAGGCTGCCTTATTTTCTCCAGATCTAAAAGGTATTACAAGAACAAACTTGTTTTCGTAGGAAGATAGACCAGATAACCTAATCCATCTTAACCTGGTTTAGCTCAGTGATACTTCCATCAGAACAGACTGGGTCAGTGCTGCAGCTTAATGAGCGTTTCCTCACCACTAGACACCAACTGAGGGGGCACATTTAGTAAGAAGATGCCAAGTCCAAGCTTTTAAATGATTGTGTGCTTGAAAATGTTAATGTTAAATTTAGCTTCATAACTCACAACCTTACTAATGATGGTGTTAGGGACAGAATTTCCAGAGAGGAAGTGTTATTTAGATATTCAAGCCCAGCTATCCTGTCAACAAATTACTATTGTATTGCCTGTGAGTTAGCTTCCAGGAGAGTTCACACAACTGAATCAGGGTTATTATTTCTAAAAAATAAAAAAATAATGTCATCTTTTAAGTCTAAATTATTCTAAAATATCTCCTGACTAGTGTGATAAATTGAATTAGAGAGAGGGAGTAAGAAGGGAGAAGGTAAGTAAGAGACAGCTAAGGAAATCCAAGACAGAAATGTACCCTGACCAGTTGGATGCAGTGCAGTGCAGACTCTGGAGATCTCAGAGGCATTTTAGGACAGCATCTTTCTGCAACTAAAATTAATGCATAGGAATGATGTATTGCACCATCACCAGGATACTTCTTGAAAGAAGTCTGGTCCTTGGAATTTCACACAAGGAATACCAGTTGAGATGTCTGCCTGCCTGCTGCACTGAGTTGCAGATTGCATTTTTTAATGAAACACCCTCAAATAGTAGTTTCCTGGTTTGACCTCCAAAAGCAAAGGAATCTGTGTAAGGCAGGTTCTCTTTCCATACAGAGTTTAACTTAAGCTGTGAAAAAAGGGATTTATTCTTCAGACTTAAAAAAAAAAAAAGAGCTGATCTAATCCTTTCATTTAGATTAACAACCTGAGGTTTTAACAATTTCAGTCTTTGCCTTCTGGTGCTGGGCAGTAATGAAGATTGAGCACTAGTTAATAATCCGCCATACACTTATTTTGAAAAATTAATGGGCTATCTAGGACTTACAGCATCTCAAGTAATGTGATGCTGTTACTGCATTTCCCTTACTGGCTTTTCAGTTAAGCAAATAGATACTCATTTGAGTTGCTTAGGGCTACTTGAGGCTTTTGAAAATCACTTATACTTCTCTTCAGCAATAAACCCTTATTGTTATTTCCATTTAGTGTAAATCTGTACATTTGGGATGTTCTTCTGAAGTTACCTGCTCTTGTGGTATGTGCTCAGGAAAGAGTTGTGACTGTAATGCAGACAGTAAATTTAGACTGCTCATTTACAGAGCTGGTTATGCACCTGATGGTTGCAGCATCGGTACCTTCATGAGCCACATGAATGTTAACAATTACTAAGGTTCAAATGATAGTTTAATGACAAAGAATGAGCCTAAGCTTCTATTCAAAACCCTTGTCTCTGTGAATTTTGGTTTGGCTCGTTGACCCCGCTCTATAATAGTGTGTCACAATCAGGAGACGGAAAGACTGTATTTGGACTCCTTTGCGTGAAGGATTGTAAGTGTGTATAACCATGTTATTTTTTACTGTCTTTATCCCATCCCCTTTTTCCTAGGCTAAACTTTTGGTTTGTGTCTTCCTGGCAGCAGTAAATTTGCAAAGCTCCCACTGACAGGCAGAACAACAGCATTTTACATGGCACTTCCCACATGAGGCATTCCCAGGAAATAATTAATATGGGAATAGGTACCTTTGTGGACTGTAGCCATACAGGGCAGTGAAAAATTGGGCTAGCCCGTATCTGTCATACTGACTCACTCTTCTCATTGTTTCCTTGTACTTTCTCTGTACTTTTTTCACTCTTAAAGCACATTCTTGGGGAAAGATCTGCCATTCTGTTCTGCATGTATGTTGTAACTTATTTTTAAGGTAGGCAATAGTATTTCTTTGCCATTTTCTACTAGGGCTGGGGGAACTGAGGATGAGTTGGAAAATGGGTTTGCCCACTTCAACAGGAAGTAATACACACCACGTTTCAAATTTGCTTTTTTGCCATCATTCACTTCTGTCTGGAACAGATTTCTAATTATACCCTCTGTCCTTAAGGCAGCTGTGGGCTGTGCTTATGTAGTCTTCCAGTATAGTGTTACTCTTGTTCACAGCTTGGTCCCATCTAGCCTGAAGGACAGAGGGCTCCTCTAACATTCCTGAAGAGAATTTGTACAGATCTGGGTAAAGCCAGAGGACTCAAAATGAGCCCAAATCATTGGTGCTCAGTGAGGGGAAAATTAATTTTGTTTCACTTCCATTCATGAAGCACATGGAAAACAAAACTTACATGACATTTGTATTTTCTTTTAATAAAGCAATATGTAACACTTACGTAATAGAAGTGTTAGAACCTAACGCTAAAATAATTGTTGGGAAGGCCAGTGTGCACCTGGTTATGCCGAAGAGCTAACCATGTGAAAATGCACTGTGAAGACACCCAAAGCTTCTTGAGCTTGTCCTACCCTAAAGGGGGAGTTTTCAGTTAGTCCACACATGAGAACCTGATGAAGAGAATACCGCAGTGGTTTACTCTGAATTGTGTAATGGCACTCCAATCTTTTGCATTTCACATCTGCACCCTCTCCAATGAGAAGGGAAAATAAAAGCTGACATAGAGGCTCTAGACAACTCCTCTGCAGTCTGCAAGAAGAACAGAGGAGTGGTGGCATTTCTGCTGTCATTGCTGCATCCATTTACAAACAGTCCTTCCTCATAAGGACACTACGAAACCAGAACTCTTCTCCGGGGACAACAGGCAGAGCAGATGTACAATGCAGTCACTATATTCTCATTGTGTTCAAAGAAGCTCCTGGAGGCACTGTGTCTGCTTGCTGCTCCTGGTCCTTCTTGAGCTTTGCTTACCCTCACACAAGGCACTGCACTGGATCACAACCAAGTATATACAGTCCTGAAACCATCAGAAAACCCTGCTACATTTCAGATCAACAGAGTCTGAAAACCTGTTGCAATTTGTTCTGTAATCTTCACATCAAACCTCACTCCCAGAAAAGTGTTACTTATATTGACAAACCAATGCTTGAAAAGTCATAAATACTAGACCAGCATTATCCATCCTATGCAATCTATCAATTAGCTCTTTGGCCTCATGAAATGTGCGAGCAAGTGACCAAAACAGCTTCACAGTTTTGCACAAAAGTCACCAGGATTGCAGTCCACAGCTTAAAGGCTATGATTACATATCCCATCTTAAATTATGGGTTATGAAACTTCATCATGAGATTTCAGGTAAATTGGTTTAGAAATCTTCCTTAACTTTTCCTGGTGTCGTAATGTACGACCTTGTTTATGGGCAAGACCCATGGGAGGCAGATGGATCTGGAAGAGAAAATCCCACCCGTTAGGAATATATTGAGAAGACACAAGAGAAAGCAGGTGTACATTCAGAGTAGGTTTCACTGATTTTTAAACAATTTATTCACACTTTGGACTGGTGTAATGTTGTGTTTGTTAGAATCCTGTGTATTTTAGGCTTCAGTAACCTTGTTCTGTAGTTTGATATCTGACTGCACTGATAAAATACTTGTTGAAACAGGACTGCTGACAATGTTCCAGAACACTAAGACCAAGAAAACCCTAAAAAATTCCAAGCAGATTCTGTGAAGCACAGTGTGCTTTTTGTACCTATCTAACTAGTCACAAGAAACCCAAACAAAAGACTGCCTTCTTACTATCATGATTTTATATATATATATATATATATATATATATATATATATACACACCATGTTAAAATGCATAGTCAAGGTGATTGACTTTACAAGCAAAAGGAGCAACAGGTGACAGACTCTTCCTTTGAGTGACAAAGTGTTTGTATTTCATGAGACTCTTAGTGGGAGTCCTAAGCTATATCCTCCCTAAGTGACTGAAAAATGTAGGTGTTAACAGTCAGATGTTACTGTTGCTTAGGCTGTCACCCTGTAAGACAGCTGTTTAGTGCTAATAGTAGTAAAAGCACTGACTAAAGCAGCAACAGAGGTTTCTAGAATCTGAAAAATAATGATTATCCAGTTTATCTGACAGAACTGATCTAGGACTGATCTTTGGGGACTCTGAAGCCACTGCAGAGCGCACATTTTAAGCCCATTTCTAGGTCTAGGAGCACTGTTTTCCAGATGTGCACTGTTTTTCTCTATACAGGGAAGAAAGAATATTTGTAAAACAGATGCAGTAACTGTATTCTAAGCAAGCATCTGATGAAGATACAATTTAGTTTTGACTACGACTGCCTTGGTAGGGAAACTATAGATGTGAAAATATAATCAACAGGAGTAAGTGCCTATAGGAAGCAGCATAAAGTTCTACAGACACAAGTCACTGTGCAATAAGTAAACTATATTGAATGGTGTGATAGAAGACTACTGCAGCTTCCAGCATTTTGGTAATCTTGGAAGTGTTTTTTTCTGTAGGAACAGAGGAAAAGAAGCAGTGACATAGGTAGGTGTTTTGTGAGACGTGATTTTTGACAGGGAAAACAGCAGTAATGTAGGCTAGGAAAGTTACTCTGTCTATGGCAGATGTAATTAAGTATTTTTATTCTCTCATTCTCTTTTAGTACATGGAAAGATTAACAGATTTGTTTCCATTACCTTCTTTTTCTACATTCTCTGGTCTGGCACAACTGCCTCAATAGTCACAGACCTTGGGAGTTTCATTCCTGCAACTCCTGGCTTTTTTGTTTCTCCTTTGACTCCTTGAGAAGCAATCAGCCAATGTACAAGGAAATAATGTAGATGGAGAACACTCCAATACACACTCAGCTTATTTAGCTGTGATTCAGGTAACATTTAAATACCAACTAATCTAAAACTGCAGTATGGTGACAGTGAAGTGAAGTTGTGGTTTTACTGTCCAGTGAGAACTAAGTGGGGATAGCTGAAGACTTTGTGATTAGACTTATACTCACAGGTCTTGGGTAGGGGATGTTGTAGTGAAGTCCAATTTCTATTCTTGCCTCGCATTCTTCTATACACTGCTTGATCAACTTTGGATCTGTTACCTAAGATCATACAAACAAGTGTTTTGTACAAGCACAGCAGTTAGCAACTGGAAGCTCAGGTGTAAATGATGCACAGCCACATGACTGACTTTAGCTTTTTTTGGCAATGTATTTTTCACTTCCATTAAAGCTTATGTTAGCATTTGCCTTGACTCTACAGTTCTGGATATTAAGGCCCAGAGGCTGCCATGACTGAGGCTGCAGAAGGAGGTTTTTACCCAAACATGCTATTTTCTCTGTACAGACAATAGGCATGTAAGCTACTAATACATTCATGAAAAAACATCCTCCCCTGTTTATCACTCTGCAAGGTAGATTGAGTAGAAAGCAAAGAAACTACTTGGTTTAAATTCTGTTATCATCATATCCAGAAATTCCCTTTGAAGTCAGAAACATGGTGTAAATTGTAACATTAATTTTGTGATTTTTGCAGTACTTCAGTTTAGTCCCAGACCAAAATGGGATAAAAATAAGTACTGTCATCTTGAATTACAAGAAGGACCTTTGATTACCACAGGGTCTGTATCACCCTTTTCAAAAGGGGTTTGAAATTTCTTCCCTGAGAAAAAAAATTGAAGTGCTTCTTTTAAAAGAAGTGCCAATAACTGCTGATATGAAAAGAAGTGTGAATCTACTGAGCTCTGCTTGCCATTGCTTGGGTAATGATACACTTAATTAGCTTTCTAAAAGATCAAACACCACTTCAATTACATAGGCAGCATCTTTGGATTTTTTTTCTTGGCTTTTTTTTTTAGCAAAAGCTCTAAGGCTTTTAGACTTCTACGGTAGTTAATGAAGAGCTGAAATGGTTTGAGGTTTTTTTACTACTATTTCAAGGGTGAAACCTAAACTGCAACCCAAATGTACCAGCATTTAAGGTGAATGAAATTTTGGGAAATTAACTTTTATATTCGTATCTTAGCATTTAATCACAGAGACAGCGCAAGGAGCAAGAGGAAGACAATTCAGAAATTCAGAACTGTAAGGGCACTCACATGTTTGTTTTTTCGGAATAATGTTTTTGCTTCATTTTTAATGTACTCTTTCTCTTTAATAGTTTCTTCTGCCTGTCCCGATGCTGACTGCCACTTTTTGGCAATTCGGAATATCCTGCGGTAAAGGCCAAGAACTTCTTGTCGAGTAACTGGTGTCATCTAAAAAAGCAACACAAAACTCCAGATGTATGCATTAATATTTTGAGTTGTTAACAGGCCAGCAATCAGGAAAGCTTTTTCACACAACTGAATTAGTTTAAAAGAATTTCCAATATCTAAAGATAATGCTGAGCTATGTGGAAAAAAACTGAAATAGCTGTGAACAATAATTAGTTGTTGAAAGCTGAAGACTCAGTACAGCAAAGTATTTAACCCGAAGCTTAATTAAATTGCCTCCATTCAAACAGCTTGAGCTTTTGCTCAGAAGTTAAGCACTTGCTTTAGTGCTCTGCTGAATCACAGGCCTGGTACAAGATTGCCCAGTGTGTGTTTAAATGCTGTTTTGCAACAGACATTGGGCAAGTCACCAAAACTCTGAGCATCCCCCTTCCTGTGAAATTGTCGTGCCAGTGCTGGCCCTATCTTTGCAACACACCTTGATATATGTGAAATGATAAAACCACTATAAAATTGCTGAAAACTGGGATAAGCTTCTCAATCTCTGAAACCTATCTGTGATACCATTACAGTAAGCAGCAATGATTCAGCTGCAGTTTGATGTGATGAAAAGGTGATGAAAGCTATTTTATCTAAGCACTGCAGGAGAGGCAGACTAACTGTGGATGCAGAAAGGTCCTGAACGTCTTGATTTTCAGAGAGCTGTGTACCTGCTGAACTCACTCTATCAGCTTCCAGGTGCAATACAAATCTTTGTCAGAAATGAAGAATGAAATCTTATTCTGTGTAAATGAGTATTTTAGCATGTAAGCAGTGACATTATTTCATGCTAGACCTCAAATATTCCTGAGACAAATGCACTGCTGGAATAACACACTTCTGCCATGGATTAGAGTCTCAGAAACCATGACTTGTGCTTTAGGGACACTGAAGGTCTTCTAGCTCCCTTCTTTGACTTCCTACCTGTTGGGAAGCTCTGATCTTGGGCTTCAAAGAAGTAGTCTTTGAATGTTAACCAGCTACCCTGAGGCCTTTTACCTGCCAGTACCCTGTCCCGTGGGATTTCCCCCAGCAATTGGTTGAAAAGGCCAAAGTTGGCCCTACTCAAGTCCAGGGTTTGTGACTCTGCTAGGTATTCTGTTCGTGCCACATGAGATCCTGAACTCCACCATCTTGTGGTCACTGCAGCCAGGGCTGCCCTCAATCTTCACTGCTTCAACCAGACCCTCCTTGTTGGTAAGTACAAGATCCAGCAGCGCCCCTCTCCTAGTGGGCTCCTCCACCATTTGCATCAGGAAATTGTCACCAACGCACTGGAGGAACCTCCTGGACGGTGGGTGGCTGGCTGAGTAGGATTTCCAGCAAATTTCACGATAGTTAAAATCCCCCATGAGAACCAGGGCCTGTAGCTGTGAGGCTGCTGTCAGCTGCCTGTAGAAGACCTCATCAACTTCCTCGTCCTGATCTGGTGGCCTGTAATATACACCCATGACAGTGTCACCCATGCCAGCCTGCCCCTTCATCCACACCCACAAACTCTTAACTCTCTCTTCATCCGCCCCTGGACAGAACTCAATACATTCCAGTTGTTTCTCACTTAAAGAGCAACTTCACCACCCCGCCTCACTGACCTGTCCCTCCTGAAAAGGACATAGCTGTCCATGACCACATTCCAGTCATGTGAGCTGTCCCACCATGTCTCTGTAATGCCACCAGATTGTAATCACCTGACTGAACACAGATTTCAGTCTCCTCCTGCCTGTTCCCCATGCTGCGTGCATTGGTGTACAGGCATTGCAGGGAGCGAGCTGAGTAATTAGGAGAGTATAATTTGTGCCCCAAACTCTTTCACCAAACGTCTTAAGGTCTTGAAGTCTTTTTTAATTCCCCTCAGGTACGCAATACAGCTTCCTCCTCACAAGTCTGGAAGATCAGCAGTGGGTAGTACTTGATGTCACTGGGTCAGGGATCATCCTAGTGATGTCCCTGATTTGGGCTCCAGGTAGACAGCAAAACTCCCTGTGATGAGGGTCAACTCTGCGTATTGGGTCCTCAGTTCCCTTCAGGAGCAAGTCTCCAATAACTAGTACCCTTCTCTTCTTCCTTGTTGAGAAGGTTGTCATATTACTGGAAGACTCATCTGATTTATGCGACTGTGCTAAGACCTCTGGAATAGGTTGCCTGTTATCTATATCCCTGTCAGCCTGGCTGTCTTCCAGGAGGGGCTTATATCTATTTCTCAGTGGCACCCGGGGAGGTGAGGCAGGCAAGAGGGCTGCTCACCTTCTGCTATGGTCTTGCACTTGCCTCCACTTACCCTTTCTACTTAGGCTCCTGTCTTCCATCTGAGAGGCACAGAATCCCCTTGATTCTGGCTGTTATTTGTCCGTTGTCCACACTGCAGAGCCTGGCTCCACCAGTCTATTTCAGCCTCCCTAATGCTTCTGAGCCTTTCTACTTCAGGTTGTAGCCTTTCAACCTTGTCTTGCAGCTGTGCTGCTCAATGAAGCAGATAATCTACCTGTTCACACTGTACACATCCGTTCTCACAGCTGCCCCTGAGACTGACAGGCTGCTGCATTCTCTGTAGCCTGTAACCTGCACAGCCTCATCTTGCTGGGTGACCTCTGTTTGGGTTCCCACATGCGTGTGCAGTGGTGACCATAGCCTGATCATCTTCTGCTGCTGTGTTTTTTGGTTGGTTGGGATTTTTTGCCCCCCTGCATGCAGATGGCTGGAGATGGCTAGAGAATGCTAGCTCTGCGCAATCTGAGCGCATCTTCCAGTTTAGCCACATTTAAACCTCTCGCGGTTTACACCAGACATGTCCCTTCACAGCTTCACTTGCGTGAGATCCCAACTTTTATCGGATCCCTCTTTCCTCCCTCAAGGAGGAAACTTGAGCCTGGAGGAAACTTAGGGGGAGACCTTCTCCCTCTCTACAACTACCCTTCCTCATGGAAAAGGTGATCAGACTCTGCACTGGACTACCCAGGGCAGTTCTGGAGTCCCCATCCCTGGAGGTGTTGAAGGACAGACTGGATGTGGCATTTGGATACATGATGGAAGTAGCTTGAACAATGCTAGTGGTAGTAAATCACAGAATTATTAAGGCTGGAAAAGACCTCTAAGATAATCAAGTCCAGCCTATGACCTAACATCACCACAGATGATGCTTTGATGGCTGTTGTTTGGTTGTACCTTTACATGCTGTTTGACAATGTGCTAGCGCTGCTTTTGAAGCCATGAGCTGTGGCCTTGATTTATCTGCAGTTGTGTCAGAGCAGACCTTTGTATTAATTGTGAGTACAGGAAGAATCTTTTTATGTGCAATTTTTTTTCCTTCCAGGAAGATGTTTAAAAATAAAACCTCTTGTAAAAATTCCACTCTATACCAAAGAATTTTGCAGGTGCTTATCATTGAAGGGCAAGGCTCCAAGCAAAGAATCATAGAGGGTTATGAACCCCTGTGGAAGTGGTAACAGTGTACAAAGGGCTCAGTTCTTCCATATCCTGTGTTATGCAGTCTTAGGAGAAAGTACATTGCAGACTACTTAAAGGAAAGGAAAATCACATTCTTACTGCTTTTATGAAAAACAGCCACTTGGATGTTTTTTAATGATCACTTTGGAGAGCGGATATAGGGACGTGGCTGAGCATATCAAACAGCATCCTCTGTGGATGTTACTAATGAAATCTTGGAGTGGTTTGAAATTGGATGTACCAAAAGCGAGGGCAATTTGGTAAGCAGGGGTCTCTGGCAGTGAACTAATCTCATGAGGGGGAAAAATAGTGTTAAAAAGAATCTTTGCAATCTAAAATCAAAATCTTTTGTTAGTGTCAGTAGAGCTCTACTGTAACTCAGTATCTTGTACTGCTGAGGAGGAATGTTGACCAATTTTGTAATAACAGCCTTTAAAGGGTTGAGAAGGAGGAGGAAAAGGAAGATGTGGAATGAAAACAGCAGTGAAAATTATTTAAAGTGCTTTGTCATCCATGAGAAATTATAAAGACATCCTGAATGTGCAACAGAAGAGTGCAGAAGGTGCGGGAAGGAACTTCCACCAGACTTCCCTTGGATGCCTCTGCAGAATAACGACGAGGCAGTTCTTTACAGAATGTCTCTTTCCTGAGTTCTTCGGCCAGACGTTCTAAGAATGGGTTGGTTCCCCTGAGCAGAAATGCCAGATGTATACCTCTGGATAGATAAAATATGTTGGGTAGGGGCAAAAGGCTTTGGGCAGCTGTGTGCACACATGCTGCCACGGGCAGTGGTGTTTCAGTCCTGTATTCTTTGTTACTAGGACAAGGAAAGATACGCATCTGTCTTGCTCTGTTACCCATCAGAGTTGCCTTTCCTTTGTTAGAAGTTGCTCCTAAAGCAAAATAATCTGAAGAAGTATTTGTACTGTATAAACGCAGTCCCTGAGTAATGTGGTAGATTTAATCTTTGATGCAGGAGATTTTGCTTTGTTCATGTCTGCTGATTTACTTCTCTCGTTAAAGACAAGGTTTGTATACTTGCAGCTTACAGAGCGAGGCCGACATATACTGAGCGTTCTGTCCTGTAAGAGTCCTTGTGCTCCTTGTGTGCTGCCAAACAGGCTGCTGCTTCATGTCTTCTATGCAGCCAGCTTAAAACCTTGTTGTATTTACGGTCCTCATTTGTCATAGTTTCTCCCAAACCACCCTTCCGTTAGTGACTTCACTGCTGCTGCCAGTTCCTTACGTGGAGGTTGCTTAAGTGGGTGTAGCCAAAATGAGAATTGTAGCTACACGTTGTGATTCAGAGCAAGATGAGATAGTGTGGCAACCAGCACTATTTTAAGCATTCCTCTGTTTAGTTCATCTGACTCAACGCATCGGGCACTAACAAAGATATAATGGTGTTTGTGGTCCATTTTCTCTCATAGGTAGTCAGGTTGTAATTCAAAAACTCTGCACAGTAGAGCTCTGAAATAAAGAATCAGGAAAATTTTAACTCGGAACTTTAAATGTATTGGGGTGAAGAGAACAAAGCTCCTCTCAGAAGAGACAGGAAAGAATGTGGTTGAATATGAAATGTGTCTGTTACACCTTCTTACTGTGCTTCTGCTTTGTCTACCCCAGCTTTCTTTGGAAAGTACCTTAATGAATACAATGGCTCCTATGTGCCTCCTGGTTGGAAGGAATGGGTTGGTTTACTCAAAAACTCTCGATTTTACAACTACACACTGTGTAGAAATGGAGTGAAGGAGAAGCATGGATATGACTACTCCAGGGTAGGTCCAACTAATTTATTTCTATTAACGTTTGGACGTGACTGCAAGAATTCTGTGCTTTATGGTTTCGGTCTGACCAAGGAATTTTTTTTGTACTTGAAAGCTGCTGTGTGCAACATTAGCTGCAACCCAACAGGCATTGGGTTGGGTGTTTCGTTATCTCTCGTTCCAAGAAGGTCACGTATGTACAGTTTGTATCTCCGTGCACTGTTACATGTGCGTGTTTCCTGATGTCTTTGCAAGGATGTTATACCCTGGCCGGACTTCCTGAAGTGCTTGATAATCACTGGCAGATGCAGAATAATTTCTTTCCTCATCTAGCACACGTTGCACCTCCAAACAGTTACTGGTTTGTGGTCAGGAGTCTTATTCCAGCCAAAAGTGTGGCCTTTCCAGAGGACCCAGCTTTTGTGAGTTCCTGAAGTGGCCTGAATTGTGTCTGAAAATAATGATCAATAAATTTATCCAGACACTGCTGTAGCAGAGGCAGTATATAACTGTGAAGAGCTGACTCCCTCTGGAGTGATGCTAGTTTGTAAGGTGCATTTGTTTAACAGGGGCTTGGTTTGCTTGCCTTTATTGAGCACAAATCCTGCCTCCATGTTTGTGTTCACAGTCAGTTTTTCCTTTAAAAGGTTGATGTCTGTGGGATTTCCCCCTCCCATTTGCCATTTTTAGATTGAATGTACATTGAATTGGCGTATAAAACTTAACGGGCTTCTAGGGTTGCCTTTCTATGACCAGCTGCTAGGGGGAAGGGGCAACTCATGTAAGTAATCACGTCTTTTGTTTCCCTTCTGATCTATAAACAACAAGGCACCTAATCTTTAAAACCATGTGCTGAAAGTCTTATGATGAAAATATATCTTACATTGAACAGTGTCAGACAAGTGATTTCCTAGGGCACTGTTTGCTGTTGAACCAAGTAGCCAACGGGGAACCTAATGTTCCAGTTTCCTCAGCTCTGTTTTGTCTATGCCATGTATGAAACTGTTTTCGTGTGATATTCTCTTTTCTCACTAAGTATGGCAAGAAATAAAAAGAGTCTTAGGAAAATAATGTTTTAGTAATCATATTATTGTATCATATACATGGAGGATGATAAACAGCTGATAGTGTGCAGAGCAACGGCACTCCATGTTAAAAGTGGAGTTCAAATGAACTAACTGAAGCCAAAATACAAGACTGGTGGTTCTTTGTTTTTTCCTGTCACTTTTGTTGCTGGAAAACTCTATTTCTAGCAACAAAAGTGACAGGAAAAAACCAAACCAATCTCATCAGATTATTTTTTTTAGCCCTTGTCATAGTTAATGGAAAACTATAAAAAACCCTGTTAGTGGCTGGTTCTGTGCCTCGGAGTGGCTGCTAAGCGCTTACCCTCTGAAAATCAAATCCTTGCAGACTCTTTCAGATGTTCTAACAGGAATACAGTCTACTTTGATTTTTCTTTTTCAGTTCCTGTCAACTTTTTTAGAGGCATTTTTAGTTTTGCATGAGTTCACACTCAGCTCCAACCTTTGTCACCTCAATTTGGAGGTTTTCTAAAAAAATCAGTGAAGATAAACTTGTCTGTTTGGGGCTTTTGGCCTGATAAGCACTGGCTGTGTAATATCAGATAGAATGAGTTTCACTGTGAGGAGGAGAAAACCTTCGTCTTCACAGTGATGTTTGAAAACTGTGCCCTTGTGATGGCCAAATCAGAGACGAGTCACAGCACCTCGAGGAAGCGACTGACTGGCCTGGGGAACAGGCAGGTTTTAGATAGATGGCAGCGTGGTTTGGGGAGCAGTCCCGTGCTCTGCATCAGCTGTGAGTATGGGCCCAGAGCTGTTGGAAGTGGGCAGTCAGTTTTGCTTTGGTCTGGCCTGTTGGACACTCACCTCTCCCCTGCACATGCCTATGCCTGGAGGTTCTTCAGCTGGCTGTGCTGGAACTCTGCCTGCGTGCAGCCGCTTTCGTGAGAGAACACGATCAGATCAGTCACTGTCACCATCAGGGCAGGTTCCTAACTGACGTGGTTTGAGACTTTGCGAACCTTGCTCTGGAATACACAGGAAATCACTTGGAGAAGTGAGTAGAGTGAGTGGAAAAGTCTTCCTCTGGTGAAGGTGAGCTGAGCTCTCAGATCGAGGACACTGGGATGTGGCAGAGAGGAGAAAAGCGTCTGACCCACAGGTGGAAAGCTGAACTCAGGAGGAGGTGCGATCCAGAATGCACCACACGCTGTTCGTGTTCACTCGACCAGATGTGGATGTGGTGTCTGATTCTACATTCAGCTGTGACTTGAGTTTGTGCTGCTTTTTGAGGGTGCGGTTTCATACCCAGCTCGTGTTTGGGGGATGTTTACATTCACGGCATGGCCTGTCATACGGCCTAAGAATGAACGTGACTATTAAATAGGAAGCCTTCGATCCGTGTAGCTCCAGCAGATGTCTGAAGAATGCCGACAGTACTTCCCAGAAAACAGTCCGTGTCATCCAGAGGAAGTTTTGTAACTTCTCAGCGATTTATTTGATAGCGAGCTGTCTCTACCAGATTGTCACTGGGTCTGGAATAGTCAATGACTTGTTTGGGTCCAATTAGCCCAGCATTTCCCAGCTTTCGTGACTTGTGGTTCAGAGGTGAAGGAAAATGAACATTGGGCCATTTGGATTTTTCCAAGCGTTTCTGTGATGTCAGGTCAGACTGTGCACCTTGACGATCCTAAGACCGAAAAGCAAACAAATTGACTCGTAATTTTCCACTTCTTTTAATTAATGCTTGGCCATTGAATTTAGTACTGTGATCTTTGTCATGTAATTACACACGCTGGGAAGGAGGAGTCCTGTTTGACCTTCTTTTGATGTCATTTCTGAGAGGAAGCTGTTGCTTTCTGTATTTGGAAGAAAGAATAATTTGGGGTTAACTTTTGAAGTTTGACCATCTGTAACTTACTCTCCCAACTTGAAGTTATTTTTCAAGTATCTCATTACACTTTTACTTGTACTTGCAGGATTATCTAACTGATCTGATTACCAATGACAGTATTACCTTCTTCAGAATCTCAAAGAAGATGTATCCTCACAGGCCTGTGCTGATGGTTATAAGCCACGCCGCTCCTCACGGCCCAGAAGATTCAGCCCCTCAGTACTCCCACCTCTTCCCTAATGCCTCACAACACATGTAAGGAAAAATAAAACCCTTTTGTTTGCAGGTTCAGGAGCATAGAAGCCCTGAACACCCTTGCGGGATGGGTGCTTGCTTTATAATACTCTTGGCATAAGTTTGTGATAAATAAGAGTTGGTTTGAGTTGCTGGGGTTTTTTTACCTCTTTAGTACAAATATCTCGAGAATGGCTGCTGCATCTGGAAAGATTCATGTAGAATTGGTCAGGCACTACTGGAACCTGCTTGTGAAGTAAAGCACTGTTTCACTCTGAGCAGGGGGATCAAACTCTGGTTCTGGGGCGTTCATCTCTTCTGTCTTTCCCAGCCCTTGAGTAGAAACTATGGTGTTTTGTTGGTGGTATCAAAAATCATGTGGGATTAAATACTTGTTACTCCTGTTTCATACATGGAAAAAAAGGAGATAAAGGCGTGCAGAGCCAAATTAGACAAGCGATTTCTGAATGAGCTGGTGGGTCTGTACAGGACTCAGCACGATGTCGTGAACAGGACCCAAGAGCAGTATCGCCCAGTTCCTGAGTTAACACGTTCATAAGCTCCGTGATGATGAGACGGCTCTTGCTTAGAGCACAGAGCTGTTTTACAGCTACAGCTGTAAAGCTCCTTTACAGGCATCTCCTCGCATGCTGATAAAATAAATGATTCTCCCAAATCACCTTTTGGTACAACTGAAAGTATCACAGTTTTTTCCTATTTACTGGCTGCATGCCTTCATTGACGTTCACCTTTTCACAGTTTCTCACTTTCTTCCTAAGTGCCTTTTTTTAAAGAGGAATTCTGTTTTATTTTGGATTTGTTAAGGGTCTGTGAACTGATAGAAATAATAATCCGTTGGTAGCTGAAGCTGCACTGGTCCAGTCCAAAGGCCGGTAAAATCTGTTTGAGCTTTTTACCTTTATTTAAAATAGAGGCTGAGAGAAAAAGCTGCTTTTGTTCTATTGTCTAGGTATTGTGTAACTCTGAATTACATATTTGGTTGGTTTGTGCTGTGCTACCAAGGAGTATCTGTGTCCCAGATCTACAGCTCTGCAGTATCTCCTGTTTGCTTGCCATCCCGGGCTTGTTTATTTTCTTTGAAATGAAAATTGCAGAAATGCCAAATGAGCAGCTTCTCATAGCTGATACCCAGCTCAGTGCTGACCTCAGTCTTATTAGAAGTTCCGTTTGAAAGGCATCATGTCTCAGAGATGAGAATCATTTATCAAGCCACATCCTGTTGCAATTTAATTGTGCTAGTCATCAAGAAAGGAGTAGAAGGATTTGAGGAAGGCCAGTGAAAACTACTCCTGTTTTTCTTTTGGTCATAGTTCAAATTCTAGTTTTCTCACAAAACTAGGTTTATTTTCCTGATTACGAAGTGCTTACATTAAAATGTTTGTAGCTGTAGGTGACTTTCCTTGCAGTGATAACAATTACACAGGAAGTGTGACTTTGTGGAAGTAAGTTCTGTTTTTAAAGAAACAAGTTGCTGTAGTCGATTAAGGAACTGTGGTTTTCTTTGGGGTTTTAGCATAAAATAGGATTTTTGTGTATGTCTCATGCAAAGGAACTGCCAATCTTATTGTAAACGATTTCCCAGCACTAGATAATAATAATCTGCAAGGGTTTGCATTGGCCTGGGTTTGAGATTAAATGTGAAAGTGCAGAATGAGCATCATTGCCTCACTGTAGGTACAAAAGAATTCTCTACTTTCATTTTTTCCCTTGTTCCTCTGTTCCAGGGGATCCCTCGGTGACAGATAAATCTGGCTGTAGGCTATTCTCACTGTTTTGTTGTCCTGAGGGTATGGTAAGGAAGGATCAGAACATGGTAGAACAGTGCTTGTGAATTGCTCTAAAGCCCTGAGCAATACCCTGAAGAAAGTCTTTGCCTAGTCCCTGCATCAGAGTCACACTCACCATGTGGCATCTCTCTGTACCTCTTCCTGTGGCAGTGCTGACAAAGTCTGCAGGCAGATCCTTGAGCTGCATCCACAAATAAAGCCGTGACTGTAATGCTTATGATGATCAATTGTGTAGATTGCTGATGGTACCTAGGTTAGTGCTGTGTGTTTTAGCATAGGCTGGCGATCAGAGAACTTCTTCCCTTGAACTCTGTATGTACTTGTGCTACTAATTTATGTTGTTGTAATCCTGCTTCTATTTTACTACCTACACTAGCTCGTGTGACCATTCCAGCCTGTGCTGCAGTCCATCTCCTTCTGTAGAGCTCCTTTTCCTCTCTGTCTGCAGTCTGTTCTCATTTCCAAATTATTCACATCAGCCAGCACTTACACAGTAAATCCCTGGGCTGCACAGCTGGTTTTCCTGTACCAGAGGATGCAGCAGCTGGGCAGTTCACAGTGATCAGAAATGCTATTTCTGTGGAGGGTACATCTTAGCACCCCTCTTTTCCAAGGTCAGATGCAATCAGACTAGGATTTGTCTGCTGAGTAGATATGAACAAGTCATCTTGACCAACTTCTAGGAATGTTGTGTTTGTATATTTTTTTCCACAAGACAGACAAATCTGTTAAGTGTAAGAGGGTTACATTTGTAGTAATCAAAGAAAATCACAGGCTTGAGTTGGATTAAACAGTGGGTGGTTTCAATCAGCCAGGAAATCACAAAGTAAGCTGAAAAGGAGTTTGCCAAGCATTTTTGATTCATTCTGGGCATCACATAGCAACAGTTTCCATAACTGTCAGCATTTTCAAAGGAGCAATGTCATTATTTCAGCCACAATAGCATTCTGAAATTCAGGAGGCTATTAATACGGAGAGAATAAACACCAGCCCTTTCCTCCTTATAGGAAGAAGCCTCTATTTTTCACCTACACACATTTTTCAGATAGCATCTAACCAGAGGCTTTCAGCATAAAACATTTCCCTGTCAGATTATTCATTTCATATTTATCCTAAAACTCTTACACTACCTGTCACATTTAAAGATACGTTAGGTACCTGGTATTCTGAGGAAAAGTTGCAACTTCTATTATTGCTGTTTACATTAAATACTCACCCTGCTGCTCTGTTACATACACAAAACCAACAGGAGGTGTTTGCCAAACAGCAGCAGCATTTACAGGGGGATTTTGCATTGGGAAGAAGAAAATGCATTTGCACAGACTAAATTTAGTGCTTCAAATGAATGAAGCACTTAGGAAAAGTAATTTTTAATATGTTAGTCTCTGCAGGTGATGTGTTTGAGCAGGATATGAAGGAACTAAGGTGGTTTTCAATCTTAAGTAATAAATTTTTGGGGAATGGATAGAGTAAGTAAACACAGTATTGCTAGTGAGGAGGTGAAGGAAAGAGTCAATCTCATGGTAATGAGCCATCAAAATAAATCTTTTGTTTAGATCCAGCTCACCTAGAGCAGTGTAGTTACGCGGAGAAGCAGTCTCTGGAAGTGCCAAGAGTATGAAATAATCAGTTATATTTCCCCTCATCACTTTAATGCTGTCTTAGGTTTATGAGAACTTGGAGGGGCAGCAAGATTCCAGAAGGACACTACATCCAGCTCTTGGGATTTTGCACGGACTGTAACTGAAGTTTCTAATTACTACAAAGCAGCCCGTGGCTGGAAGGTGTCTGCAAATTGCACCCCTGTTTCCCTTCATCCCTGCTCTTCTGGGCAGGGCTTTAAATTGGGGTGATGTATCTGCTTCTACTTGCCATGAGCTTGCAGGCTGTTTGGTACCCAGTAGAAGTATTCAAGTGACCAGTTGCACTGAGTTTCAAAAAAGGTGTTACAGAAAGTAGAAACCTTTCAGCAAATCTTACTGTTAATCACTTAGCACCAGTATTGGGTGCTAATGCAGGCAGAATGAAAGCAAACCAGTTACAAGAATAGGAAGTCTATGGTCCAGGCTTTATCCAGATCACGCATGTGCAGTTGGACTTCTGACCTCAAAATACGTCCGTGTCAGTCTGAAGATGCTGCAAAAACCATGTATAAACATCATACTCTTGACAGATTTTATTCCCACAGAGTTCTAGTCATTCTCCCACCTTTCATGAAGAACATAAGCGTAATGCTTTTCCAAAGTAAATATTTACATGTGTGTGTTTTCAAGAAAAAGTCCTACAGTGCTCAAATTACTCAAATAGAAATTACTGAGATACATAATGATGGCTTTTTTCTTCATTGTTAAAACACTGTTTTCCTCTGTGTTCCTTAGCACTCCCAGTTACAACTATGCTCCAAACCCGGACAAACACTGGATCATGCGGTACACGGGGCCTATGAAGCCTATACACATGGAATTCACCAACATGCTACAGAGAAAGCGGCTTCAAACACTCATGTCTGTCGATGACTCTATGGAGATGGTAAGATTTATAGTCGCTTTTTTCTTGGTTGAAAGAAAAGCTTTTTTTAGTTAAGCTCCAAGCTGTGCTGCATTTGAGGATAAGGGGGAAGGAAGGCGGAGGACAGCATCAGTTGTTAGTACTGTGTATTCCTCCCACTTCAGAAGACTTTGTCTATCTATTCAATATGCACAGATCGTCATCTCGGAAAGACAGGTGCCATGAGTCGGGTGAGGTAAGCTGATTTGTCACTACAACAGCTCTACTGGTTAAAGGGAAGACGGAGGGATCACCTTAAAAATGTACACTACAAATCATTAAAGTCTATCATTTGATAGTGAAAAGTCGTCTTGCAACCTGCTGTGGGTCCTGTTAAATCTATTGATTAGTGACTTGGATGAGGGATTAGCATGCACAGTCAGCAAGTTTGCTGATGACACAAAGCTGGGGTGTGCTGCCATTCAGTGAGACCTAGACAGGCTGGAGAGCTGGGCAGGGAGAAATTTAATCAACTATAACAAGGGCAAGGGTAGAGTCTTGCATCTGCGCAAGAACAGCCCCAGGTACCAGTACAGATTGGGGACTGACCTGTTGGAGAGCAGTGTACGACAAAGGGACTTGGGGGTCCTGGTGGACAGCATGATGACCATGAGCCAGCAGTGTGCTCTTGTGGCCAAGAAGGCCAACAGCATCCTGGGGTGGATCAGAGGGAGGTGGTTAGCAGATCGAGAGAGGTTCTTCTCCCCCTCTATGCTGCACTGGTGAGACTGCATCTGGAGTATTGTGTCCAGTTCTGGACCCCTAAGTTCAAGAGGGAAGTGGAGCTGCTGGAAGGTGTCCAGCATAGAGCAACAAGGATGATGGAGAGGAACACCTCCCTTATGAGGAAAGGCTGAGGGAGCTGGGTGTCTTTAGTTTGGAGAAGAGGAGACTGAGGGGTGACCTCATTAATGTCTATAAATATGTGAGGGGTGGGTGTCAGAAGGATGGACCCAGGCTCTTCTCAGTGTCATCTAATGATAGGACAAGAGGCAATGGGTGTAAGCTGGAACATAGGAGGTTCCATATAAATATCAGAAGGAGCTTCTTGACAGTGAGGGTGACGGAGCACTGCAACAGGCTGCCCAGGGGGTTTGTGGATTCTCCTTCACTGGAGATGTTTAAAACCCACCTGGATGTGTTCCTGTGCGACTTGTTCTAGGTGATCCTGCTGTGGCAGGGGGATTGGCCTAGATGATCTTTTGAGGTCCATTCCAATCCCTAATGATTCTATGATTTGGTTTTGATTTCAAAGCCCTGGGTTTCTAAGAAGAACAGCAACAGAAAGTGATGCTGCAGGAATTTTTATTGGAGTGGTCCCATGGTAAAACAAACCCAGGATAATAAATGTTAGAAGTAAATAAATATATCGGTTTGGGTTTTCTTAATGAAGTCTGCATTAGGCAACAATGAAATATCCTGGTGCCAGCTCGGAGCCTGAAACAGCTATGTCTGAATTAGCTAAAAGCTGTTGTGAAAAAGAACGGGTTTCCAGTTGCAAGAAGCAGATTTAAAAGATGTTGCAATAGTACTGCTTATCTCTATGCATTCTTATTTTAAAAAGGTAGAACATAAAATTAGAGGAGTCCTGGAAGGCAAAGATGAGATTACCTAGATGGCATTGCATCAACTTGTTAGTAATGTCTTTTAATTACTGATTTGGGCAAGTATGATCTCTTTTTCATAGTAATGAACCTGTTTAGATGGATCAGATACCAGCTTTAAGAGGATTAGCTGTTTTACTATTCTATTTTTATTGTCTATGTAATAAAACTGTTTCACTGTAGGCAAAATCAGCTGGGTTGATTGTCATAATTGCCAAGTCATAATTGCCAAGTTAGCCTCATCTTTTCTACCAAATTATGACTGTAAATCAATATCTTTATTGGTCTTTCAAAACATTAAAAAAAAAAACCAAAAATGGACAACACCTTCCCCCCCAAACCAAACCAACAACAGACTGTTTTCTTGTGGACTGATATGGAGCTATGTAGGGCACCACTCTGGTGGTGCTCCACCACCTTCATACCGTTGCGAGTGAAACTGTCACATAAATATTGATGTTTGTTATCAGTTGGGTACCTATCATGTAAATCTGGAGAATCAACCACAAACAGAATTAAAGCTCCTCTTACTTCTCCATGTTAGTTCTCCAGCTAGTGAAGAGAGTACGACTGAGTGTTATTTATCTAGAAGAGATTTTACAAATATTTGCATAATGGGGACGTATTTTTCTGAAGGCAAGATCACCGAGTGTTGCTTAAATAAGTGTGAAATTCAAAATGCTGTCATTTTATTGAAATCATTTGCTGCAGGAAAAAGATAAAGAAAATTCCCAAAATGTTTATAACCTTGAAACTTTTATCTCGGCTACTGTATGTATTTAGTGTTATCGTGACAGCTCTCGTGCAAAACACTGAACCCACACACCTTTGACAATGTGGCATGCTAATGGATTTTCCTTCAAACAGAGAACTTTGCCTCGTAATAGCCAACACGTTCAGTTAGTAAAATAATGAGGTGATTATGGATTATTCCGAATGGTTCGTTGTGATAACTCAGTGCCATCCTGTACTGTTTTTACTTATGTACACATAGGCAGAAGCTTGTATTCAGTATTTCACATACAGTACTATCCAGGGCAATTAATTTCCTGTTTTGTTTTGGTTTTTTTCAGCTTTACAATACACTAGTTGAAATGGGGGAGCTGGACAACACCTACATCATTTACACAGCAGACCACGGCTATCATATCGGGCAGTTTGGGCTGGTGAAAGGAAAGTCCATGCCCTACGAGTTTGATATCAGAGTTCCTTTCTATGTTCGAGGGCCAAACGTGGAGGCTGGGTCTTTGTAAGTTCCTGGCTGTTTTGTGTGTGTGTGTGTGTATCTGTGCAGCAGCAGCTGCTGTGCTATTCTGGGTGTAGTTGAAAAAGCTTGTCTGAAATATGTCCAATGTAAGGAACACTTATTTGCCTTCTTTCAAGGGGTGCAAATCATACTTATCTCTACAATATTTTCAAGGAAAAGATACTGTATAGTGTTCACTGCCACAGTAGATAATTACCGCTGAACGTTAAAGCGGCGTCATTTCTTCTGTTCACAAAGAGTATGGAATAGTTCATCTATTACCATCCGCAAAAGACCTTTTGGTTCATCCTTTGCGATCGCACGGTTAGGGCTGCTTGTCGGATGCACATAAGCATGCGGAATGTGACTGTTAATTAAAATGGTAGCTTTGATCAGCTGAGAAATTATGTAAATACACTTCCTAAGCAATTATTTCAATAGCAAATATTTGCACTTAAGTAATGATTTTGGACAGCGTGCCATAATTTGCTGCCTTTTATTTATATCTGTGTTCATGTTTTAGCATAATTAACACATCCCAAGTCTTACATGCACCATTTCTGTCTGTACTGTAGAGGGAGAGATCTGGTCTGTAAGATGGTAGCAAACAGTGATAGGCAAAGAATCTCCTTCCATTTGCTGGCTAAAGTCACTGATTCGTGCCATCAAATAGGCACAAAAATGTTCATAGTGTAGGTGTTGCGCTGCGTGTCTAATGCATTTACAGCAGTTATGTGTGTGAAAGAAAGAGTAATGCTTTTCCACAGAGCAAGGGTGGGATGGAGCATATGGCCCCAGCCCTGAAGAAGTTTCTGCAGCAGCATTGAGACTTCAAGTTTCAAATTGGAACATCTTTTGGTCTTACTGGAGAGGCAGTGCTAATGTTAGCCAAGAGGACTGAGCTGATTGTTCTGCAACATGCAGTGTTGGAGACCAGTCACCTCATGTCTGCTCCAGTTCAAGAATCTTGACACCCAGACATGCATAAAAGCTGTGAAACTTGTCTCATTGAATGTTAATTTTCAGTGGCTTCTGAAGACAAAAAATGGTTCTCTTAGAGGAGTCAGCCTGGAAAGAGGCCAAACAGAACCAAAAAAAGTACCTCGGTGGGGGAGTATACCAGATAATTAATAGATCTTAACTTTAAGCTTGATTTTCTTTCTAGTGGTAGAACCTCAATCATCCATGTTTTTTGTGAACCTTGTGGGTTTTTTTGCAGTGCAATTGTCTTGACTTCCTTTAGACACCAACAAAGATTTAATAGCAGCCACTGTAGCAAGTCATTACTAAGCTCTCATTTCTATTACCAAATATGCTACAGCACAATTATTAGTAATTAAAATCAAATTAGGTACATCAGTTTAATTCATCTTCCATGCTCTTGTCAGTACCTGTTTGCTTGCTTGCTCAAATTTTTACATGGTGTCTCATTAATTAGTGTGAATTTAGCAGCTTTTCTGTCTGACATGACAGCATTCTGTACTGACATGTACTGCAGCCCATCTGTCCCATCCGTCCTTGCCTGCAAATCATCGCCTGATGGGTCTTCATCTCCAGCGCTGTACAGGACTGTCTGTAGAATAGCACGGTTGCTTGCTTCATTTTTTTTCCCCTCTTTTGAGAAATTGAATGCCTTCTTTTTTTAAAGAAATAATGAAAATAAATAGTCCACAGCTGACAACGGTATGTGTGTGTCAGCTACTGTGAATAATTGCACAGCACTGTCAGAGACGTATTTGCAATAAGTTTGTAGGGTTCAGTATAAACTGAAAACACTTGAGTGAAAGCAGAGCCATAGTAAAACCAAACCAAGTCACATTATGAGAATTTTGGGCATTTGTCTAGCTACTGAATGCTGGGGTGGGCAACTGTGTTCTGATCTGTGAACTCTCATGTTTAGTTGTGGCATTTGAAGGGATTTGGGAATAGGAGCTGTCTGTACTACTCAGGAGCCGACACCAATGTTTTATCTAAATTTAAAGTTGGTTTGAGTTCAGATATTGTTCTGTTCAAATATTACTAGCTGTGGTGGCAGAGGAGTTTATGCCAGACTCAGCTGAGTAACAGGACGTGGCTGTTTGTTCAGATAACTGAGCACTCAGAAAGATTGATATTTCCATTGAAATTTGACTTTTCTCTTTTTTTTCTCCATAACTACTTCCTCTCTTTCTTTTCTTTCCTGATCCCATGTCTTTTCCTGTCTCACTCTGTTAGCAGCAGGGTTTTGTCACTTACTGAAGTGTCTAACAATTCATTTCTCCTCATGTTCTCTTCAGAACTTGCTTGCTGTGATGAGGTACCCATTTCTGTACTGTATTTTGAAAGACAGAAAGCACATGCTACCTGACAAACCTACTTGTTAATAAAGTCATCAGCTTGTCTGGCAGACATTGCTTATGTGACACCCAAGGAGTTTTTGCGTGCTTTCTCATGATTTGGAATACTTTTGAAACCTGTTTTGCAATAATTAAGGCTTTGTCTTATGAACTGCTTTGCCTTCTCAGAAATCCTCTGTGCTGAAATTTTAAATGTCCATCCTAGTTCCTTTGGAGGCTGTGCGACGTACCTGTGGTTTTATGTTTTAATTGCCTTTGTGGAAAATAACTGGATTGTGTCCTCTTTTCATGTTTGTGGGTATCACAAAATAAGCCTTTTAGATGCCTGGTCTGTGGAGGAGCTGAAGTTGCTTGGTATCATTGCACAGACTTTAAACCAGGTTCTTGTATGTGTTTCTTTCAGGAATCCTCACATTGTGCTGAATATTGATCTTGCACCTACAATTCTGGACATTGCTGGGTTGGATATTCCGTCAGATATGGATGGTAAATCCATTCTAAAGCTTCTGGATTCTGAGAGACCAGTGAACAGGTAAGAAATGGAAATGTGGGTGGAAACATGCCTGTGTTTGTACAGGAGACTGAGCAAGTATTCAGCACTATGCAGCAAATTTGAAGGAAAATAAAATTACCATCTAGATGAGCACATAATGAACTGAAAGATCTGAAGATGTATTTGGCAATATTTGAGATATGTTAATTTTGTTGAATTCATATACTTACTGTATGGCACATGGATATCTGAAGTGTAATCTGTGTAGCAGTGAAATGGCCCCACGTGAAGGTCTTTAGCTCTATGAGCTATAGATTGTAAATGTCTCTGTGGAATCATTTGTAGCAAAGCATTGCCTGTTGAATAAATTGTAGAGTAATTGAGTTGAAAGAGGTAGGTTGTATATCACACTACAATATAAAGACAGGCTAGCACACAGAAATTGAGACCTTCCATCAATACTTTAATTAGGAAAAGACTGAGGGAGAAAATTAGACTGAGTGCAGGCTAGAGACAGTCAGCAGAAAAGGGAAGGAGGTTTGCTTTACCAGCAGATGGGTGGAGGGAGAGGAGGAAAGGAGCAGCTGCTTTAGAGTAGGATGCTGTGGGGGTGGAGTGCAGGCCAGAGCCCAAACTGGAGTGAGGAAATCCTGATTTAATTTGCAGTCCTTTGTGATGAAGGACAATTCAGTTAATCCCCTGTGCCTTAAACATGCTGTGTTGAAATGGTTGTGCAGTATGAATCTGTTGTGGACTTTGTTCCTGTGAGAACCGATCTGTCCTGTGTTTGTTCATGGCTTGCACTGGAGAGACATGTACCTGCTTTGTACGGCCGGATGTCCCCTTGGACAGACACAGGAAATGCTTCTCACCTGAACTGGGAATGGGGGAGAGAACTGCGGCGTGACTCGTTGTGTGGGAATGGTTGCTTCCTCTCCTTGTTTCCTCTTAGGTTCCACTTAAAGAAAAAGATGAAGGTGTGGAGAGACTCGTTCCTTGTAGAAAGAGGGTAAGGAAAGCGTTAATCACAAAGCTCAGTGTTTTTAAATAGGATTCTGAATAGCTGCAGCCGAAGCAGCATTCTGACACTCTACCCAGACCTAAAGTCATTTAGCAGTGCCAGCAGGGACACGGCTGCCCATTTGCCTAATGGCAGCGAGTGTGTGGTGGGAGGGGATGTGTGGCCTCTCCCTACAGCCTGCATAGATGTGCTGCTGGGCTGGGGGAAGGGGAGGCTTACTTGGATTGAGAGATGGAAAGGCATCCCATTTTTCTTTCAGCTGCTGCTTGATCCTCCTGCTTGCATACGAACAACCTTTCCTCCCTGTGTTCAGCTCTGGCCATTCCCTGCTGTAGCCCATTACATGGTTATGGAGTGCAAAGTACTGCCCTGTAGAGTGAGAAGGAATTGGGCTTTTTACATCGACTTGTTACTGTCTGCCAATCAGACACATGAAACACACTGTCCTGGTTTTGCTTGGATTTGTTGCTCCCTGAAAGCATGATATGAATAATTTGTGTGTTATCAGAGATGATGTTAAGTGCTAGTTCCTACTGCTGGACTATTAAGTTTTGGCCATCGGTGATGTTTTGCTCTTGGCAGATATCCTGCTCCTCTGAGCCATTTCAGCAAACCCTATGAATACCTTGCAATTAATATTAATGCAAAAATCTTGTTATTTTCTTTTCCAGTAAACTGCTGCATAAGAGGGAGAACGAGAAAGTAGATGCCCAAGAGAACTTTCTACCCAAATACCAACGTGTACAGGACCTCTGTCAGAGAGCTGAGTACCAGACAGCTTGTGAACAGCTCGGCCAGGTAGGGCATTGTACCCCTGACTGAAATAAGCTCTTAGAGTTGGACTAAGTGTCACCTTAAGTGTGACAGTGTCCTTCATCTCCTAGTCAGTGCCAGCTTCTAAGTCAGATGGCTCATTCTGTAGCCTTGGCTCAAGACCGCATTTATGAGATTGACTGTCAGGAAGGAAATTGCTGATTGAAGGGCCTCTGTATTGATTGCTGACTGTTAAGAGAATTGCCTAGGATGTCTTAACATTTTATCCTCCACATAGAATGCAGTTTGGGATTCATTAGCGAGGAGAAGCCGCAATGAACCTAGCGGATTGTCCTCCTCCAAGTGAATACAGCTTGCTTTGAATTTATTGTAGCAAATTTTTTTGCTGTTATTTGGAATTACACATAATGGGAACCTAACATTCTGTGATCCTTTCTCTTAACAAGAACGTACTGTGAAAACACGCATGCGGTTCTGACTGCAGGCAGTCTGTGTGTGTCTGGGCACAAAACTCATTCGTTGGGGATTTCTCTTGTTGTAACACAGCTGTTCTGGGCAGATATAGAAGTGCATTTGCTTTAGATCCAAGAAACGTAGACAAAATGTAGGAAAAAAGTTCCAAGAGTAGTATCAGTACTCAGGAAAGGGTCTTGCATGTTTACTAGAGCAGTATGAAGGCACAACAATCCTTTCTGCAGCAGCCCTGCTCTTTGGGAGATTTCTCCACTCTTGGGGTGATTCTCATTGCCTCGAAACGTGGCAGAATTGACTCTGAGCTATTGCTTTCTCATGTGGGTACCAGTCAGAGTGGCCCTTTCCAAGGACTGTAACATTCTGCCTGTAGACACGTGGATCAAGGCGAGAAGATGGATCAGTGCACATGCAAATGTACCTGTTAGTAGACTGGCATTAGCTCATGTCCTGGCAGCTCCAGGGGCTGTCAGCATCAGTCAGTCAGTGTGCCTTGCAGAATGTGATCAGAATGGCTTGCCAAGGCTGTAGTCAGTAATGGGCTCCTTAGGCTGCAGCAGGTCATTTTCTACCTGGCTCTGGCTCTGCTGGTCACGTAGTTCAGTTCTCTTGTGAAATTAATCTGTAGTTCCTTAGATGTTTGCATCCACTTTGTATGTACAAGCATTTTCCAGGTTGTCTTTTCCTCCTGTGGCTTTTAGTACAGAGGTGATAATGTCATGTTCTTCCTAAAAATACTGAACATGACAAGTAGCATTTTGTGCAGTAGTTTATTGCCATCAGATATCTTGAGCCAGGGCTGTAGACGGGTGGAAACAAGCTATTGTTTTCTGAATTTGCAGTGTTCTTTGGGAAACAAGGGCAAAAGTCACTGTTTCTGCTACAACATTATGCAGTAAGTAGTTAGGGGAAATAGATCTTTTCTCTTTCCATCAGTATTTTCCCTTTGAGAGATGTTTCAACTTCTTCCTTTTGTCTTCATCTTCCCAATTATTTTGAACACTATTTAAGAACAGAGGGAAGAGAGACTTTCCAAGTCCATGCTGTCAGCAAAGCTCTCTTTACATAAGGTAATGTAACTACATCCAGGCTTTTTTACTCTAATTACCATATGTCTTTGGAGGAAGGAGGAAGGCCCTGTATTGTCTGCATACATTCACAGGCATCTGTTTTCTTCTGTGTGTAATAAAATATCTTTGACGTCTGTGAGGAGTGGGCACAAAACATCAACTCCATCCTCAGAATTGCCCCTAGATTTTGAACAGAAGGTGTGCCAGCAAGAGAGGTGTGTGCTGCAGCCTCGCTGTCAGGAGGCAGAGGAGAAGAATTGTTTTGAGCTGTTCAGTCAAACGTAATTGGAAGTGATAGGATGAAATTGAGCAAAAAAGAAATTTAAGTTGGACATCAGGAAAAACTGCCTAAAAATCAAAACAATTAGAGTCTGGGAAAGGCTCTCAAGGGGATCTCAATCCATCCACCCTTGCTCCAGAGAGTATGTCCTAGCAGTCTGTCTAGACGGGAGGACTAGAGGGAATGAATGTGCTTACTTGAGAACAGATTGTGTCTAAATATGGGTGCAGCCAAAAGTCTTCGCAGAGTGAAGCAAGACTAACTTCTCCAGTGACAAATGGGTGTTGTCTGTTTGCTGGTGCGGCTCACAGCCCTGCACGGTTAGGCAGAATGAGCCCAAATGACCAACATAGCAGTGCCTCGGGGGAGCTGGTGGCACACAGACACTGTGCTTGTTTAGCAGCTGTCTCCTGGCCCAGCAGGACACTTCATTATTTAGCGGTATCTGGAGTGTTCAGTGCAAAAGGTGAACTTGTACATCCTGATGCAAAGATGAAGAGAAGCTGGGGTCAGAATTAGGTAAAAGCTTGCTAAAGTCATTGGGGCTCTCTCCTCTTGACTTTAACTGAAGTTTTGGAACCTGCCATTCCATGCACAGAGAAGTCTGAGGGAATCTGAAGTGGGAGTGGGAAAGAAGCAGCATGAGCAAAGGACAAAGACTTAGAAGGGGTGTGAGAAGAGGCAGAGCTTAGGGTAAAGGAGCGGTAAAGAAAGCCTTGAATACAAGATGGAGAATTTGCAGTTGTGCTTTGTGAGTGTGCACGTCTGTGAATGCAGTTCTACCACCACAAAATGCTCTTCCTTTGCAAATCTCTGTCACTCTCCTTGACCTATAATGGTTTTGATAAGAGAGTACCAGGATCATGGAGATGAGGTTATTCATGCTGTTTAAAACCTTGTTCCAGAGTCCATTATGTGGGATTTTTTGGGCAACACTAATGTATGTAAATTCATCTGAGAGCAATGGGAGTTTGTGTGTTGCCGTGTTTTCTTTTTCAGTCAGGAAGGTTTAGCCTGTGTTAGTTGCGTCCAGCAAAGGCTGACTGTGGGCTCAGATGAAAGAGCAGTTCAGCATTTATATTCAAGGATTTAAAAGAGATGAACTGCTGCTTCCCACATGAAATAAAAAACATTTATCCCAGTACCTAATGGTTTCCACACAATATTTTTTCTCTTCAGTCTAGTTCCTTTCATTCTAAACTGGCTGGTCAGTGGAAGCTGATCCACTTTTATCTGGTGGCCTGCATTAATGTGCTTTTGTGGAAGCCAATTATGATATCTGCTCTGCTCTGCAGATTACTCCCAGCAACTGCACAGCAACTGCACAGTATCATAACAACAGCTGCACAAACTCTGCCTCTAAATCATTGACCAACTTTGTGCGTATTTGCTAAGCCTGCAGTACCTGCAGCACTGCCCACCATAGGGAATCTCTGCCATTCGTGTGATTAAAAGAAATTAATCAATTACTGTTGTCTTTAGCAGTACCTGGCATAGTTCTCACTACCATAGTGTTGCTGATTTGCGAAGAAAAATACTTGTCTGAATTTATATTAATTCCTTTACAAATTCTTTTATTTCCAAAGCTTCTGTGCAAACCTGATACAAGCAGAATTCGCTTTTAACTAGCATTTAAAATACCATTGTATGTGACAGATTTAACATCAAAACATGAAAAATGGAAAAAAAATTACACTTTGTTTTCTTCAGATGTTTTGCAACTGCAGGGTTTGGTGCACAGTCTGCCCTCCAGCTGCTTTATGCTGACACGGCCGGGCAGAGCAGCCATGAAAACTATTCTGATCGGTGTGTTACTCTGATCAGCATGTGCTCCCCTACAGTGGTTCATCAGTGGTACTGCCAGATCCTCTTCTACAGTCCCATTAGCTGTTGTTTAGTGCCAAAGGTAGAGCAGGAGAAAACTAAATTACTTCCGTTTTCTGCTTTTCCTGAGGGCACTGTAGCTTGCGCTTATTTTAGCTAGACCTGCAAAACAGAGTCAGGTTTTATAAGGAATTTCTTTAAAAACTGGGAAGAAAGTTCTTTATTTGTGTAGGTCTTGTGCTTGTCCAGGAGAGATCCTGAAGTTGCCAGAGAATTTCCGTTCTGATGATAAGTGAAGCAGATCAAGCCAGCCCAAGTCCAGATAATTTTAACAGCTCTTTAGGCAGATCTTCAGAATTCCTGAATTCCACTGAGAGTTGCACACGCTCAGCAATTTCAGGATCCAGTTCTTAATCTGTGATTGCAACAAGAAATGACTTGTTGATAACTTCATACATTAAAAATGTTATCATCCCTCAAACTGATAAAATTAGGGGGGCAACAAGCCATGAAAATTAAAGTCACGATGATTTATTAAGGCTGCAATTCAAGGATTGTAGTCCTTACCAGGAATTATAATTAACAAAACTATTTTCCTCCTCTATCCAGAAATAGCCTGTAATGATTTCCAGAGGCTGTTCTACTTACATGGGTTTTTTTCTCGTTGCTTTGCAAAACCGAGACATTTACATCTCTTATTAGCTGAGATTTTGATACTGTCATTGCAGTAGTGGTGGTTGCAAGTAGCAACAAAATCAACACCAATGTTTGATAAACCCCCATGCTGTTCATATACCCTGATACTAGCAGTTTAGTTCAAAAGACAATGAGCTGGAGGTCAGGAGACTGGCTTCAGCCTCAGAACTGTTGTGGAGTTGATGTGGGACCTCACACAAATCAATTCCCCTTTTGGTGCTGCTGGAATTTTCTTCCCCCCACTAATGTAATTTCTGCTTAGGCTAGACTCATCCTCTGCAGTACCCAACACAGCAGCTGGGGACCATTTGATACCACAATCCAATTATTAATAATAAATGAATTATATAATTGTACTTTTATATTTAGCTGAATGCCTGATTTTTCACTTGTGTGCTGGTGTCCCACCTGCCTCACTGCAGCTGCAGCCTGTGGCCTTTAAAAGCTCTCCAGGTTTTTGTCAATAAATTGTCCCTAATTGTCCATCCATCTTCTAAGGTTGAAGTTTGAGTGATACTTAGTACATGACAACTGAACTTGAGGTGAGAGCCCAGAGGTCTGCATCTCCAAAAGCAATGAGTCAGCGTAATGAAATGGCACCGAGCTGGAATGAAGAGCAGGCAGCGCTCTCTATGCCTGGTGACATGAAATAAGGGAAACCAGGCACATCCTTTGCCAGTGGATGTGTTGGTACAAGGGAAGTGAAAGAAATGTTAAAAGACTAAGAAAATAATGCCTGTTAGGGAGAGCTATGGAACTGAGCGTACTCACTCAGAAAAATAGCTCAGGAGAGAGGAATCTGCCTGTGCGGATCTAAGAGATGTTGCACGGAAGATGTGAGCCAAATGTTTTCAGTCAGCAGGAACAGAGCAGTAGCATCATGTATGAGACAAACAATGGGAAATTCAAGTTGACAGTTTCCTGTAACCTGTAAGATCTGAGCAGCAGCTGCCAGTAAAAGCAGAACTACCTCTTGTCTTGGAATTGTGCTGTTCTGACCTCATTAGCCCAAAAGCAAAACAACATAAGGAGCAAACCACAGCAAAGTAGAGCTAGCTAAGCTGTAACCTCAGTTTAATCGTGCCAGAAAAACTGTGTCCTGACTCCTCAAACAGTTTAGACTGGGAGTTAGAATATTTCTAGCCATGGAAGCAGATTGTTCCTAGCTAACCATCCCATGTGGCAGCAAGGATGGGGTTCAGAAATCATCACCATGCACTGGAGATGATGGGTGTTACTGAAGTGGTTTTGTCAGGTTGCTGGCAGGGACAGATTACTTTATTATTCTGTAGAAACTTTGATTTCTACAGCCTTTATTCCTAAAACTGTTAGGGAGGGAAGCCTTGCTGACTGATCAGAGCTTCACTTTCTGCTTCTCGTGAAAGGGAATGGAGTCTCTTTAGCTTAACAAAAATGATGAGCTGATGAGACGCAGCAGGACAATTTAGGGCTCAGCTCTGGAAGCTCAGTGTTTCAGCTGGAATCTTGTGATCAGCCCTGTTCCCCCAAAGAAAACAACATCAATCGAGAGAGGTTCTCTGAGGGAAATAATTGAACTGTAGGAAAAGATCCTACAGGGAAGGTCATGGCTATTTATTTCTGATTGGAGGCTCAAGTAATGGCTCTGAATTAACATCTGTGATTGCTGCAGTGGTGAGAAGACACAGATGCACAGTAATGCAGGAACTGCTTCATGGTGATGGGGACTGTGAAGGAAATAACGGGGATTTGACCCAGGATAATACATCCTTTCTGCTAAAGGGTTATTTGCCTGTTCAAGGTAAATAGTGTTACTGGAGGGAAGCAGGGCATCTCTTCAGTCTGCAACTGCTGCCTGCTGTTAAAAGTCACATTCATGGATACCAAAGTCCAGATTTACTGTTCTTGATTCATAGAGCAGGTAGTTTGTGTCCGAGGGGAGAAGGTTTATGACAAACCCTCTTTTTTCACCTTTGCAAGCTACCTTTGCACAAGATTTCTGTAACATTAAAGCACAGTGACATTAATTTCTCCATTAACCTGAAGCCCAGGCTGCTCTTTCCACACAAATAGCAAAACTGAGTAGCATGTGCTGTACAGCAGGAGGGAGGGCAGGGGGTGAAGCAGAAGAGTTGCAACAAGCCCGGCACAGTAGGTGGCAGAAAGCAGCGGCGCAGCAGCTAACCTGGCCTGCCTCGACGTGGTAGGAAATCTGCAGCTGGAACGGCTTCAATGATGAAATGAGGTGTCTGAAAAGTTTTGCACAATGCCAGCTTAATGGGCAGCAGGACATACTGCAAACGCCGTTTATTGGAAGGCTTGAGTTCAGCCAGCAGGAAAGAAAAGTTCTTCCTTTGGAGTTTTAGCTGGGATAGAGGATGGGGGGGGTCAGGTGTTTACACTGCCATTAAACTGCCCTCCCTTTCTGAGCTGAGCCCTTGTGAGATGTTATAAGCTGTAGAACCTGACTTAGGAATGCACCTAATGAAGACTTGAAAAGTTGAGGGCAAATGGTAAACTCAGGTAATTTTGCTTTCTTGACTGCTTGACTTAATCCACTGTTTACATGTAATTACATTTTGCTGGTGAGTGATTCTCGTTTGTACTGGTGAGCCAAAGTATCTCTGGGGCATGCTGGAGTTCTTCATATAGGGATTTAATTATTTAAGTGATTACCTCTTATAAAATGTTGTAGTTGCTTGCAGGATTTGACACAGGTCCCTGCATGATGGTTTGTTGTGCTCTAGCAGCCAGTTTAAAACACCAGGATTTGCAATGTTTAAAGCTTCTTGACTGTCAGGCAGAGGTTTTCACACTTCCCTGGCAACTACTGCCCTTTTTCTCTAAGTTTGAAAGCATTCTGTGGAAATGGCTGCACTGGTGCTGACCTAGAGAATTTTCGTTGTACCTACAGGCTAGCTGTAGAAGGGTGAGCTGTAGAATCCCAGGCACATTCACACACATGCCCGTGTCTGTTTTGGGGAAAAGGTAAAAGTTTCAGACCCTCCTTTTCCTGCCCCTCCTTGTGTTCCACGTTTGCTTCTGAAGTCGTTTGATTCTTAAAGGTCTTTTCCAACCTAAATGCTTCCACGACTCTATGCAAGTCTGTGCTGCAGCTGTTCAGCAGTGGGAGCTGTTAATGCACACAATGTGCCCTTCAAGCAAAAACTGTAAGATGTTTGCACAGTAGCATACAGCTGCCTTGGGAAGATTTAAACTGCACCACAAATTAAAGGATTTTTTTTTTCCAGTTCACCTGGAGGGAAGGAATGAGCATCACTTTCTTGACAGAAGATGAAAGAAATAGAGAAAAAATATTGTTGGGCCACACATCAGAGCACTTATTTACTGTAGCTCTCATCGTGGCATTTAACTTGCCCTCTGCTGGATCTTCATTTTTCATGTATCAGACACGTACAGCGTGGAGCTCTGCTGAGCAGAAAAAGTAGCTTGTTCATAGATTTTCAAAAATGAGATTTGGAAGAATTGAAATGGGAACATCCTGTAGGGTTTTTTTGTAAAAATGAACAGTTGCTTATTCTACTGAAATAACCTTTCCTGCAAGGCTCAATCTATCAGTCAGCATTAGGCAGTGATAACAAATAATACTAAGGCTTGGCAGTTTTCATAGCATCACAGAGTTTCCCAGATTGGAAGGGACCTCCAAAGTCCAACCTCCCTGCAGGGAGCAGAGACATCCTCAACTAGATCAGGTTGCCCAGGGCTTTATCCAGCCTCTCCTTGAATATCTCCAGGGATGGGGCCTTAGCTACCTTCCTGGGCAATCTGTTCCAGTGTTCAACCCCCCTCCTGCTAAAGAGCTTCTTCCTAATAGCCCATTTAGAGCTGCCCTTCTCGAACGTGAAGTTTATTCTTCTGAGGTAATTTATGTTCTATACCTCACCTAGATGTGTGTGTCCTGCTTTACACAGTCGTGCAAGCATGCTGGTTCAAGTCTCTTAATTTCAGTGTCTCTTATAGATTTTCCAGTGATTCCTTGTGCTGAAGTTCAGCCAGGCTTATCTGCATCAGCGCAAGGCCTGGACTGTGCCAGAAGCCGGACACAGTGTCTGCGCTAAGAAGTCATTCTAGTGCAGACATTTGGCATCTGATGGTATGAAGAAGTGATGGGACACACCATTGCTCTGAATGATGTGAGCTGCTATGGACACAGATAAATGCACTGTGACTCACCAGGTTGCTTCTGATTCCTGTTAAATCCTGTACTATAAAAGCACCGTGATGCTGTTCTCCTGCTTTGTTGTCACACAAACAGCAGAGCAAGTTTCAAAGAAAAATGCAGACTGTGTCCTAGACTGGGCGCACATCTCTGTGGGAATTGATGTGCTTGAAGCTCCCTTGTAGTGCTGCAGGCTGCTGTGAAACATCATCTCACTTGGGAGCTGTTGCTGGTTTTCTTTCTGTTCTTTCTTTTTTGGAACTTTCTCAATATTCTAGTGAGTCCTAGAGGGCTCAGAGTTAGGATTTTGTAATAGGAAAAAAGAGGAACGCCTCACCAGACTCAGCAAAAAGCTCAAGTGTTTCCGAGAGTTGCTATTTAAAGCAGAAGCAACTGCTCCTGGGAGGGTGTTTTTGCATATCTCAGAGCCTTGCTCTGCACCCAGTGGTGGGCTGGAAGTATTTAGTGATGTGTCTGAGAAGAGGTGGGAAAAGTCTGCCAGGTTGAAGGTGGCTCCCTTGCCCTTGGCACAGCTCTGACAGCAGCACAAAGGGAGTCATAAGCAAGTTACTTCAGGGTTTGAGTAACCGAAGGAACTGGAGATTAGAGATGAGATTTCCTCTAGTGTTAGTGGAAGAGGGAGGAGATTCTCATTTCACAGGTGTCCAGTGCAGCTCACCACTGCTAGTCAAGCCCAAGGCTGTTGAATGGGAAAAGCTGTTAAGAGAAATCCTCAAGATAAACCTGACTTCCACAGCTGATCCAGTCATACCCACCATTTTAAAGGTCAGCAAAGAGAAACGGGAACTTCTGCAGGGCAGTCCCTTCTCTTATCTTTTTTTATATGGCCACCTTAGGATGAAGTGAATTATATCCTGAAAGTGACTTTTCTCCTTCTTTGGCTGTAGAATGAGTCTGGATGACCAGCCCAGCCTACCCCACATCTGTGCAGTAAAGGCATGCACAGCTTGTATAAAACCATCCTGCCGTCAGACATTTGAACTAGGAAAAAGATTCACGGAATAAGAAGGAGGCTCCTCCAAAACGTTCAGAACATGGGATGGGATTTTGATTATACTCAGGCCTGAAGCTTGGTGCTGGTTTAGTGGCACAATAGAGCTTAGATTCCTGCCAGCCTGACGAACACACTTAGTGGTAGGCAAGGATTCCTTTCAAACCTGTGGGTGAGGCTGGAACACCCTTGGTTGATGCCACAGCTGTGCTTCTGAACGTTGCTGTTTGTCACCTCCTTGTTTGTAGCTGTAGGATTGATTTTGTTAAGAAGTTCCCATTGTTCTGCCTCCAAGAAAGAAAATCTGAAACAAATGCAAGAGTGTTCCAAAGAGTTCCTGTTCTGTCTGAAAACGGAAAATTACAAGGAAATATGGTTTGGTAGTAGTGACACGAGCCCCAGCTTACTGCAGTGTGGAATCTCTGATGGATTGCTGGCACTGGCCATTAGACAAAGCACCGTTGGGACGGACTTTTAATGACCAAATTTTTCTTCCAGAAGTGGCAGTGTGTGGAAGATCCTAGTGGAAAGCTCAAGCTACACAAGTGCAAGGGAATGGCAAACTTGGCAGCTGCAGGCAACAGCAAAGGCACCTCCAATATTTTGCCCAAGTATTACAACAGGAACAGCGAACACTGCAATTGTGAGGAGAATGAGTACAAGCTGAGTCATGTCGGACGTAGAAAGAAACTCTTCTCGAAGAAAAGTAAGTGAACGCACTGTATCTTCTTTCTGCCTTAGAGAACTGTTAGGAACTTGATTGCTAACGCCCGTGATTGTCCTGATTTCCATGAGCAATGAATGCTGTCAGCATATCCACCTGGGAAACAGTGAGCATCGTGAGACAGTCAGGTCTGACAGTTTCTCTGTATAAAATGAGCGGTTTGATCCTGTGGGGTCCTATATTTACGTCTTTCAGATTTGTGACATGCAGCACACACACTGGCCCTGTTGTTACCCAGGCCAGGAAACACTGTGTTTTGCAGCAAACACTCTGGTTTTCCGTAGGCACTGCAATGCTTGGAGACACTACTGCAGTAATTTATTTTTAATAGGATGTGTGTGCTTTGTACAGGAGCTGCTTGCGTCTGAGATCCTTTCCTTGTGCTCACTCAGCAGAAACTGGGCTGACTTTTAACGAGAGATCACGTCCAAAGGGGATGACTCTGTTTCTGGTTTGCTTGACATAGAGCAGGTGCCTTTTCAGAAAGCCTATTCTGCTGGCTCTGTGTTAAACCCAAGTCAGACTAACATCTATATTTGAAGTACATGGTCTAATTATAGATTAAAGAGGCAAACGACAGAACAGAATTATTATTCACTTGTAATGTTTCTTTAGTCTCACTCCACAAATACAGAGCCTTAATTATTTAGCAGATTAGTCTTTCAGTATAATGACCTGGCACAAGCTTCAGAGAGTTTAAATTGATTTTCTTCCATTATATTTGCCTTGCAAACTGATTAGTACCTACTAAGCTAATTTTTAGTTGAAAAAAATTATTGGTTCCAGGATGAAATTACTCAACTTTGCTTGCTGTTTAAAGATGTGGTACAGCAGAACATCTTTAAATAACACGAAAACTTGCACTTCCATTTACTTCTTTTAAATTATTATTATCATTATTTGAAGTCACAGAGAAGAAAGTTCAGTCCTGGGGAGTCAAATAACAGGAGTAGACAGAAGGCACTTACATGAGAAAAGGAAAGGAAAACAGTTTAAGTGAGGGCGACATAATCGTATCTGATACTAATTAAGGCTTGCTGAAGTGCTTGTTGTCACTGCTTCCTAAACATTAGCTGATTTTCACAACACCTAGAGGAGATGGCAAAGTGTATAATTACCTTTAGGTTATGTATGAAGGAAGCTGAGATTAAACTGTGAAGGTTACTCCCTCTAGCAGTCGAATCCAAATGGTGTTATTTTCCCTACGTTCTGTTCCAATGAGGAGCAGCTCACTTGCCTTGTTGCTTAAACTGGAGCAGCACAAGATAGGATATTGATAATCCTGTTACTGTTGCTGCTGTCATGAGTTCAATATTAAATCCACTGACACTGTTCTACTCTCCAGGAAGAGGTTAGCTTGGAGCCATTGACACGGACACTTTGAGTTGTCTTGGCTATTCTTTTACACACACTTGTCTGATGGATCACACACTGAGCACAAAGCAGTACACGTCCAGGTGACACAGTCAGGCTTGGCTGAAGAGCTTACTTGGAAGGCTGGCTCACTGGTGTGAGTGGTGATAGGGTGACCTGGATACCCACATACATGAAATTTATTTGGATTTTAATGACTTGTTTAATGACATTTGGGATAAAGAGAAGAGCAGTCTGTGCTGGGATCTGTAGTTGTGGGCTGTGATGAGAGTCTGGGATCATGCAGCAGCCAATATCCCTAAATGCTGGTAAATGCTATGGATCAGAGTGAACAGTTGCTAATAGAAAACAAAAGTTTCGGACTGGACTAGGGTCACGGTCACATTGAAGTTTTAGTTCACAGAACAGTGTAGTTTTGGAGATAACACCCTGAGCATTCCCTTCAGTCAGGCACAACAGAGAGCAATTTTGACAGTTTCTAATATATAGTCGTTAGCAGAAAACTAAATTGGATTCCCTGCTTCTAGGGTGCATCAAATGTGCTGCAAGCCCTGATGAGGTATGAGGATTGGTCTTTCAGAAAGATTAAAACCAGTCAGGGAGAACATTTGTTCTAAAAGACCAGACCAAAATTGCTAATAGAGGGGCTGGAGCACCAAATGTTTTGATAAAATAATTAGTGTCTAATGGAGACTGAGTCGAGCCCCATTGTCAGGTGCATCAGTGCATTTAGCAGGCAGCAGTGATTTCTAATTTGAGTAAATTCAGTTGCAAAACAGGGTCATGTACGGGTACACAGTGACCTGCACAGCTTTTGCATGCTGGAAACACACAAGCGTTAATATTGGTCAGAGCTGGGTTGGGGTGTCAGCAGTGTTTGCATTTCTGTGCCCTCTCTTTGTGTTTAATGTGTTTTTATTTTAGTAAGAAAGATGAAATGAAGCTTTGTAGTAGCAAGAAAGTTTAAAGCAATAGCAAGCTCTGAAACTCTTGGGCTGTGTTGCGGTCTGTTTTGTATTTCTTGCTGTGGGTTTGATCTTGTCCTCCTGTCATAAACAAGTCTGTGTGATTAAAGGAGTGATTAGCCTGCGTGTAGGGAAGCGATGATGGACTACAAATGAGTGTGCACGAAGGGCTTCAGCATCTTTATTCCAGTTTTCATGTCATTCACTTTTCTTTTGAGGTAGTCTCAATATTGGAATAAAATTACCTTCTTTGTTATTAAAAAATACCCGGAAAACCCACACAAACCCACCAATCCCAAACCTGAACATCAGTTCCTTTAAAGATCGTTTACCCGAAATATAACTTCTAATGGCACTTGTGACAAACTGGAGGTGAGAAATTGGTTTTGTTCATTGGTTTAGTTGTTTTTCCTGCTTTGAAATGTCAAGATGAGGTTTGTAACAATCCCTAGGTACAAGATGCCCCAAAAAATGCCTCAAAGCCTTCTACTGGCATGTCTAGACACTTGAGGTACTTTCAGGAATTCAGCTTGAAAGTTCCTAGTTTTCCTTTGGTGCTAATAGAAAAAAATGCTGCTTCTCTAAAATACTGGAAAATTCTTAGATGTTATTGGAAACCATCAAGCGGGAATTCATGGCACCGCTAATGGATTTGTGGCACATGTAGAAGCAGAATCCTTCTCCTATTCTTTGGTCAATGTGAAGCTGAAAAATACATCAGATCCAAAATATCTGTGTAGAGTGAGGGCAGACCAAGAGTTCTCAGTCTTCTGCAGTGATCCTGCTGAGCAGTCATGCTCCTGCTTGGAGGAGAACACCAGACAATAGTTAGAGTTGGTTACATTCTTCTTTGTTACCCCTGAGAGAATTACAACTTTCAGATGACCTCAGTGTTAAATCATGAAATTGGGGGCTGCAAAATAAACGATAAGGCTTGAGTGGTGAGAAAGCAAGGAGATCTGAATAGAGCCCTGAAGGCTGGGCACGGTTACGTCAGATAGAAAGTTTATGGGTTTGTAATACAGTATTTCCTGACTTTAGTCCGTTGAATAATCATGTTGCATTACTATTCAAAAGCGGTTCCTGGTTTTGCTAGTCAGTGCTGGAATTGAGATGCTACTGAAAAATAGCTGTAAAACATCAGGTGTGTCTGAATCTCTAGACTGGGGAAAACTGGGCCAGAACATTGGGTTTCCTCACAGTCTCTGACAAAGACGGGCCAGCTTGCCTGGTGGGCTGAGAGGACAGAGCTGGAGGAGTGGGCACTGAAACTATCTGGCTTTCTTGGGCTAAATGTTCTCCAGGCTCCGTTTCTAGACTTCGTTCTGAGGATGCAGCTCTTCAGCAGTGTCGTCTGTATGACAGCTGGGGTTGTAAGACCTCAGGAGGAGAGGTGTAGGAAAGCCAGCCTGTCATCACTTGGATAAGGGAGTTAGGTGTTTGGGGCCACACATTTAACAGCCCTCTATCTACTTTGTTTGTGGGTTGTGCTCATAGATGAGTGAAGTAAGCCTCAAACCTAGTACGTGCTGGATGTTGCTGTCGCGCCTGCACAGCACTTTGCAGCGGGAGAGCACCGCACACGTGCACGTTGATCCTGTGAAATGACCTCTTCCGTTTGAAAATGCCGGTGTTTGGGACTGGGGGCAGCACCTTGCGATGGAGTGAGGTGGGAAGTTCTGCAGGAGCTCTCTCACACCAGACCAATTTGTTTGCTGGGTTAGTTAATCTGCAAGGGAGGAGTGACTCCCAGCTTCAAACTCTTTGGAGACGTGTGTAGACAGCAGCTTCCTGAAGCTCTCTGCTGAGGTCTAACGAGCTTGATTGCCGTATTAGACTGGGAAGGAAGGTAAATTGTGAGTTGGCTGAGCTTAACAAGATGAAATCAGGGAACAATTAAAGAAATTGTAGTTTATACTTTGAATATAATTGTTAGGGTGTAGCTTTATGGTGCTTCCTCCTACTTCTGAAAAGATGGGAGTTTCCTCCTCATTCAGTCAGATGTTTCCTGAATGGGTGCCTGAAATAGGGTTAGTCTTTTGGGGTTTTTTTTCTCCCCTTCAGCAATGACTCTGCTGGCTTAGTATCAGCAAGACATTTTGAACCACAGGTGGAAAACGTGCAAAGGCAGACAATCTAGCTGGCATTCTGCTTTCTGTGTGTGGTGATGACAAGAATATAGTCTTGGGCCAGTTTCAATGAGGAGATGTTTATTTCTCTTCCCACTGTCTGCAGAATGGCTTCTAAGACCTTGTGATCCGTTTGGAATTAATGTAACGTTTCCTGATGGATGTCACCCTGCGCTAGTGCCAAACGGTGCCAGCTGACAGCAGTAGGGCTTTTGTCAATCTGTATTTTTGTACCTCCCATGCCTTTTTCTTTTCCCCCTGCTTGTTCTGCTGGGTAGGTTATCCCACAGGGAAATGCAGCTTTTCTGTGGAGTTGGGCAGGAGGAGTTGGTCATTCTCCTCTGGCAGATGGACTGGGTTGTCTGATTGCAGGAAGAAGTCCCATCCTGTGAGATGTACTGTGTGGCCAGAGAAGCCAAGGGAGTTGATTGTCTCCAGTCATGTCCTGGTGGCTCCAAGCCTCATGCACTGAGAAAAGACTTGGGCTCTAGGCAGGGGGGAGAAGAGGTGCTGTAGCACTTGGGTTGTACTTTAGCAATGAGATACTGCTGCTCAGTGTCAGGCATGACTCTCAGCGCTCAGAGATGGACCCTGCCCTACAGTGCATCCTTTTCTAAACTTTTCTATTACCAACTGCTGATCTTCCAGACAGGCAGAGAGGAAGCTGTATTGTGTACCTGAGCGGAATGAAGAAAGACTTCAAGGCCTTAGGATGTTTGGTTAAAGAGTCGGGGGCACAAATTATATTCTCCTTATTACTTCCATTTTCGCATGAGGACATGGGCTGGAATATAGAAGGGTTCAGGCCATAAATGTCAGGCTACAAGACTGGTGCTACAGGCAGGGCTTTGGGTTCTTTGATAATGGCTGGTTTTATAAGACACCAAACGTAACATTTACACATGGGAAGGGTTTATCCCAGAAAGGAAAAAGGGTTCTGGGGCAGGAATTGGCCAGGCTTATCCAGAGGGCTTTAAACTAGATTCAAATAAGGGTGAGATTGTTCTTGGGTGGGCACCAGTGGGGCAGCGCTCCAGTCCTGATGAAGATCATCAGGCCTCCCACTGTCTTAGGGTGAAATCGGAGCGCTCAGCTCGCTCCCTGCAATGCCCGTACACCAGTGCACGCAGCATGGGGAACAGGCAGGAGGAGACTGAAATCTGTGTTCAGTCGGGTGATTACAATCTGGTGGCATTACAGAGACATGATGGGACAGCTCGCATGACTGGAATGTGGTCATGGACAGCTATGTCCTTTTCAGGAGGGACAGGTCAGCAAAGTGAGGTGGAAGAGTAGCTCTTAAGTGAGAGAGCAACTGGAAAGTTTTGGCTTCTGTCCAGGGGCAGATGAAGAGAGAGTTGAGAGGTTGTGGGTGCAGAACAAGGGGCAGGCTGGCATGGGTGACACTGTCGTGGGTTGGGTGTCTATTACAGGCCACCAGATCAGGACAAGGAAGTTGATGAGGCCTTCTGCAGGCAGCTGACAGCAGCCTCACAGCTGCAGACCCTGGTTCTCATGGGGGATTTTAACTACCCTGATATTTACTGGAAGACCTACTCAGCCAGCCACCCACATCCAGGAGGTTCCTCCAATGCATTGGTGACAACTTCCTAATGCAAATGGTGGAGGAGCCCACTAGGAGAGGAGCGCTGCTGGATCTTGTACTCACCAACAAGGAGGATCTGGTTGAAGGAGTGAGGGTTGAGGGCAGCCTTGGTTGCAGTGACCATGAGATGGTGGAGTTCAGGGTCTCGTGTGGCAGGAACAGAATACCTAGCAGAATCACAACCCTGGACTTCAGGAGGGCCAACTTTGGCC